>VXBT01011458.1:0-43253 GCA_013400235.1 Oriolus oriolus | reverse complement strand
TAATGGTAAATAATAGCAATAATGGTAAAAAAGAAAAAAAACCCAAGCAAACAAGCGGTACACAATGCAATTGCTCACCACCCCCTGAGTGATGCCAGAGCCACTTTCTGAACCCAGACTGGCTGCCCTTCTGGGTAACTCCTCCCAGTTTATGTACTGGACATTATGTTTTTTGATGTGAAATAACCCCTTGGTCAGCTTGGGTCACCTGTCCTGGCTAAGACCCCTCCATTTCTTTTTTGTACCTTCTGACTGACAGAGCATGAGAGACAGACACACACACAAAAGTCCTTGACTTAGGATAAACACAGCTTAGCACAACCCAAGATATCAGTGTGTTTTCAACGTCATTCTTGCATCCAAAACACAGGCCTACAATAGTTACTGGACAAGCCAAAACCAGGAGAAGTTGTAAAAAACTGTAGTCAGTGAATTGTCTCTGGGTTCAGTAAAACTCTACCCTGTTACTAGGTCAAATACTTTTCCATGTTACATTTTTGATGCTAATGGGAGGACAAAATTAAGGTGTGCTGTGGGGAAGCTTTTTGTCAAGGGAGCCAATTAGATAAGCGTAAGTGAATAGCGAATTTTTCAGTAAACAAACATAAAACAGTTTTCTCAAAATTTTTGTAAATTATGACAATTTCTTTATCTTTTCTACTGTTACAGTGTTTTTTGAAGCATGGAAATACATGGTATACAAACTCAGAATGTAATCTGCTGATGTTTGAAAATAGAATATTTGGAGATTTAGAAGATTTCAGACTGGAAGATGTTTCTGTTCCCATATAGATCAGCATAGCCTGAGTTCCTATTTAATAATGCCAATGAGTAACTTGTTTATGGCTGAAACAAATGACTAATTTATTGCCACACATTTCTAGAAGTTATAAAAACAGTATTATTGAAAGAATATGTTTTTAGGATGTTTTCTGTAAAACACATTTTTCCCTGGTATTTTCCAACCAGCTAGGACTTTTTAAGACAGAAATGAGTTGCAATATGGTTTGTCAGTTTCAGTAGTCAAGTTTGAATACATTGTTATCACCTTAATACTTTTTGAATTAGATTAAGAAAACTGCAACAAACTTTCTTGTTTCTGATACATATTTGGATTCAGTTGGAGTTACATTTCAACAATAAAGTAATGTTGTTATTTTTGCTATAGTTTATAAAGATATGTGAGAGACTGATTGATTAGTTAGTTCATCAATACATGCATAATGCTAAGTGAGAATTTTCCACGAGTGACAAATTATTATGGATCTTATCCATCAATGGCATATGAATAGCTGTTTTCAACTTAAATATTCGGCTGCCTTATTTATAAGTAAATAGATTTATTTCCTCTCAACTGCATTTAAAAAGTGGACAAAACCCAAACCCTTTCTATTGGAGTTTTAAGGGAGTGATGTGTTTCTCAGACACTAACAAAGAAAAAGGATTCCTATGAAATGTTTGTTTACCTACATGTCATACATGAATTAATATGCTGAAGAGAATTTTGGTACCTCATATCAGCTTCCTTAATCAGCCTCCCATTTTTGTTTCTGCATGAAGAAAGGGACAAGTGGTTTTTTAAGCTTGAATAAAAACTTAGTCAGAGAGAGTCAGTATCACAGGAGTTTCAGGTGCTTGTGTTTCTGATGTAAATTCTATGTCCTACAATAGCTGTTTATCTTCTAACAATTTTTAGAGGTTGATTCTGCGTGTGACTGTAGAGGCTGACAGCTAGTCTGAAGGCTTCACAGACCCTACGTTGGAGATGGTTAGCTTCTATTTGTGAGAAAAGCCTGTGAGAAGAAAAACAGTTAGTTTCCACCCTTGAAAATGTGGTATCAACAGAAGCAAGATATCTAAAACAATAGGAGAAAACCAGCAATATTTCTGCACCTATATTTTTCGGCATTCTTGAATCCTTATGCTATAGGTAGCCAATGGTAGTATATTGTAGTTAATGCAGCCAATGAGTCTATTGTAGTAACTTAGCAGCCAATGACTGTATAACATGAATGATAACGAACAGAAGTGTATAAAAAGAAGCAGCTTTGTTAATAAATGGCTTTTGGCCCTTAACCAAGGCACTATCCATGTGTAAGCGTGTTGTTTTCAGCCTCCCCAACAGCGACATGACTATCTCTGAGGTCTATTTGTTTCCATTCGGTACTGACAGTTGAAACTGGTGGATGACTTTGCTTTTCACTTAGTTGTACAAGTTGTCCTTGATATCAGAAATTTTGCTATACCCAAAAGATTGCAAGAAATTGCACTAATCTAATGTAGTCTATTACAAGAAACACAGTCTTTGTCAAGACATAACACAATGTGCATGGTAAGGTTGTCTTGCTCTTATACTACAATTTGGGTGAAGCTGCATGTGCTGTGGGCACAGTAACTTCCATTACTTTCCAGAAGTACCTCTAGGGTGGAGCAGAATCCTTACAAGAATCTGCTTCCAGGCAGGTTCATTTAGAGATTTTCCTCATCCTCTTTTTAGAAAGAAAATAATTTTTTCTAAGTCCAGTTAGAAGAACGTTTTGATGGAAGTACGCAGAGGTTATCTAGTTCTTTAAAATCTACTAGTATTGGATCTTTTTCCTTTGCTTCTCCTTTCTGAAATAGAACATCAGAACAAAGCTTTTTCCTTAATTTTTTTCTAATGGCATCTTTCTGTTTTCCTGGTTTGACCAAGATTTTCTCTTTAGAGAGCTGATTCATGCTGGAAAGAATTTGGTTAGTGCCACTGACTTTTGTTTCTCCTGCCTCACTAAGCACTCCTCTTTCCACTCAAACTCCTGTCTGCAGAGAGCAACCTCCTTTGCCATCATTTCAGCTTCATTGCCTAGAAAGCATTGCGAGAGCTCACGATAAATGGAAACTGATCCCAGGGTAACACAGTGATTTTTTTCACACATGGTTTAGTCCATGACTACATTTCATACAGCTTTATGACAGGGCAAAGACTTTATTTGTCTTCAATGGCATGTCATAGAGGCACAATAATACTCTTCATTTTTTAGGGTTTTTTAATTTTTAATGTTACAATGAAAGATACTTAATTCAAGAGTGTTTGGACTTTTGATTGTTTATAGTTTCTAGAACATTCAAATTAGGGCTGTCTCTACAAGAGCCTCATAATGGCAAAATGGAGCATATCTTTCTGACACACGATCATGTCCTCAAGTTCTGTTTTAATAGGTGGTGATCCTGCCCCATACCTCAAAGAACCTGAGAAGGAGCATAGCATATTTAAAGACCTTATGTTTAATTAATCTAGCAGATAGCTGTGTGTGGTGAAAGATAAACTGTAAAGGTTTGTACATGTGATGAGATGGGCACCATGACAGTAGCACTAGATATGTTGAAAAAAGCATTAAAAGGAACAGCATTCTTTATCGCCTTAACTATGATTATCTATACTATTTGCAGGTGTGCTAACTGATTTTTGTTGTGTTAGTACAAATTTTTAAAGAAATCTTGTGTCCAGGAACTTCAGTACAGAGAATACTAAACACTGCAAAATGATGAACTATTGAGCTGCTCTTCTTTTCTCACTTTTTCAATCACCCTGAGGTAAGAAAAGTCACTGTGACCTTTCTTAGTGTAAATTAGCATTCATGTTACTTGACCTCTGAGCTCATTCCTCTCAGAACCTTTGTTCTTGACAACACAATTCAGATCACATGCAATGTCTGGATGTGCCTTGAAAGTACTATTTGACTTGAAGAACTATCCGAAATTTCAAGTAAAACAGTACGTATCTGTTGGGAAGAAGAAGGGATGAGAGAGACAAAAATTTTGAATATACAGCAAAGTTGATTTAAAAAAAACAAAAGTAAGCAAAAAAAAATTAAATCCCATTTCTTGAAAAAATAAAGAATCAATAACATGAAGCATTTTTCTTAGCACTTCAGACCAAATAATTTTCTCTCCAAAATCAACCTCAAAATACAGTTCCAATACTCTGCTTAGTCTTTTGGCCCTGTCATATAATTGCATAATTCAGTTTCTTCATCATGGTGTATCAATTTCTGGCTTGGAATAAATCACACTTTCTCGAGCTTTGTGTCACTCTGTTTGGGGCTGATACTTCTTCACATTCCAGCTATTTCTATGGTATTTTAGTGTAGAATCTGTGAAAAAAAAGTTATAGTCTCACCTTCATCTTTCATATTCAACTATCTGTAGTTCAACCTGTAACAGTAATGAAAATATGTTGACAAAGGTAATTTTTTGCTATGACAATGTTATTAATTCTTGGTTTGAAGGTTTAGTTTAACTAAAATGAACTGCTACCCACATTTTAAAATGAAATGAGAAAAAATATTAAATGAATTGTACCTTCAGGATGAAAACAGCATTTTTCTTTTAAAAGGGAAAACACAATTTTCAAACTTTTCATCCACTTTATTATCACCTTTTTATGTCAGAGAAGATGGGGATGAAAATTGGTCATACTTTCAAACGGCCAACATTTCATTTTGGGAAATCTACTGATCTGCAATTTTTCATCTGTTCCTAATCATAATTATGTACCAGAGGACTAAATGATTAGCTCATGAACAATGAGATTTCTGGTGTTGCCTGTCTTACAAGTTGTCAATTTTCTACATAAATCAAATCTGACTAGAATCACTCATACAAAAAAGAAGATACTTTTTTGGATGTATATTTATCAGGGAATAATACGGAAATTTTTCAAGGACCACTGACATACAGCCATTCTTTTGTCATGGTATCTATCTGTGGGGGGATTGAACTGCTTTTTATTGGACTTTTATTATGTGCATCTTCAGAAGGAAGTGGTGTCTCTGAATTGACATCTGAGCCATGGGAGAACAGTATCAGTAATGATGTTTTTCCAAACATCCATCATTTTTGATACCTCTTGGTTGCATGTACACAAAAATGACATTGTCCGACTTAATTACCGTTATTCTGTTTCTTCACTGACGGACACATTCTCATCCAAATTAAAAGCAAGAAACCCACTTGGCAAGTCTGAGCTAGCCCATGCCTTGGACATAAACTTAGAAGAAAGTATAAGACAAAAAGGGAGGTATGTAAGAGTTGATAAATGACTTGAAAATAGTGGTGAAAAAAATTGTGAATATTATTATCAGGCCAGCATAAATTTAAAATGTGGTAACCCAAGCTGCATTAATAGAAGACGCTTTGAGTGTGAGCTTCGTTTTAGAGAAAGAAACCACAAAAACTCTCAAAACCAATCACTTTATTATGATTTTACTGCATGAGCCTGAACTGTAAATTTGATACTGTGCGGTGCAATATACTTAGAGACATTTCTAATAAAGCACAAGCGAGACATATAAGGTTGTTGTGAAAGCAGATGGGAGTTTGCACTGTGCTTAAAACCCAATAGCATACTATAGACATCCCAGGACTGAGTCAAGGTTTTCTGGTGAAAAGAACAAAGATTTACCAGAATACTTTTGGCAGAATGAATGATACACAGTTTTACTTAACTTCCTAAATTATAATTATCTGTCAGAGGCATACACTGCATGCAGAAATAGAGATTTTTCAGTACAGAGTTAGAAGTTACCCTTGCCTCTGACTTTAATCATAGGATTTTAATGTATTTACCAGAATGGGCAAGAAACTGAAATAATGTTATCCTTGAATGAAATGTTCCTGACTATTTACAAATATTTTATTTTAATAAAATGAACTTCTGTTCCTACATTAAAAATGTTATTGGTGACCAATATGACTCCACAGTAGACAAATAAAATAACCTAGTCTCTGTCCTAAGGACACTGTATTCTAAATGGAAACAAGGCACAGACATGAAAAAAAAAATTATAATATAGAGAAAAGTAAGAGGAAATATCACAGACCTTCCAGAATGATATGGTATGGTATGGTAGTGACCACTTTTTGTGGTCTTTTTTTTTTTTCTTTAAAGGATTTCATGTGGACTTGATTTTTGGGATCATTTTGAAGATAAAATGTTTAGCAGTCTTGAAATTATGGAAACTCCCAGAAGATATGTGGCTTGAATTGGATGTACAGCCTATAAAGTTATAAGAGCATTGACAGGCTATTTAAACTGGTTATTCCCAGTTAAGTTGTTAGTTTTGATGATATTTCTTACAGATGTGGGACTAAAGGTTGTTTCTGATATTTTAGCCTATGCCAGAATACTTCTAATGTTATTTAACTTCAGATTTTATATATTTTATGAAGCTGAATGAAATCCAGAATTTCTGACATTTTCCTAATGTATCCTGTTCTTTTACCTCTTTTTTAGACCCCTGTAAGATATTAAATCAGAATTTTTCTCATAAAAACTTCACATTTTTCAGAGCTTCATTATCTTCTGACAGATTATTAGGAAAATTCTAGTTTGATTGTATTAACAGCAACAGATCTAGGGTCCTAGTGGATCTACAAAGTCATAGGGTGTTACAAAAGAAATTTATTTTGAAAACTTGTCATATTGGTTAGATGTTGTGTTAGTGCTAGATAGCCTTGCAGCCTAATCTCACCACCTAGATTCTTTCCAATTTTTTAATTTGTTTGACACCTGTAGGAAAGGTAGGATTGTTCTACAGAAGAAAAAATGAAGCACAGCTGTCCAAGTTTTTGCTTTCTACTTGTGTTTTGGGGATATAGATTTGTAATTATTTCAGATCTGTATTTCTTCTGGTATTTTATGGTTAAATCTGGAAGTCAAATAGGGAATTTGAAGTAAATTGAAAATGAAATAGTTTTCAAGGAGTTACAGTATTTTTTATTGATCTTAATAACATCCATACTATGCCCTTTAGAAAGATTTAACATGTCTTAGTCATTTTTCTCAGATACCTTAGATTTCAAAAGGTATGTCTGTTAGGGAAAAAATAAAGCTAAGAGTAAATAGCGAAGTGTATCTTTTTATTCGGAAGGTTTCTCATTTAAGTTTCTGTGTCACAGACAATATTGATTTTCTTGACCTCAGTTGAGCAACATGAAGACTTAGCCTACATTCATTTCTATCTTAAATTTATCATAAATCTCATATGTGCCAATATTCTCTATTTCAATGTTTTGTGCACATTAGCTATATTGTAAAATCATATTGTATTAAATGACAGAGCACTAAATTTGCTACACAACTGGTTAATCTTAGCACTTCATGCATTATGAATAATAAAACAGTTATTGATCCTAATGAAATATTATTATAACTTTTTTTTCATTGTGGAGGGTACTTGCCCAATTGATATTGTACAGATATTTTCTAAAACAGCACAGCCACAGGAAGCTTTCCTTATTGTATAATGAGGTTGTTCGTCATAATTATGTTGTGTCAGCACACCCATATAGGTCAACTTGAGTTCAGAAAAATAGGATTATATTTTGTTCTGAGTCCAAGGATGTGTTTAAGTACTTCTCTCCCCTTAAAAATAATCATAGTTGTACAACATTGTAAATAATTGCTAACCTATGAGTTATTTCACCCTATAATCTACAAAACAAGAGCTGTCACAGAAAGCAATTAGTATAATGTTAAGCAAACTACATTGTTTCAGTGACAGTATTTAGTCTTAAATATGAATGGGAAATATATTTTACCATAATACTTTGGTATCTATTTATATGTATTTCCTGTTATGGGTCATTAGCATTAGTAAGTCTTTGCTGAAGTGGTACAAATTTGTTGTAAAGAACTGAAATATTTTCAAAAGACTCAGGAAAAATGTCTTTTTCTGCATATCATCTTCAGTCTTTCTCATAATTAATTTGAATATATTCAGCTTCTTTCAAAACATGCCATGAATATCCTCCTTTTGGCTAAAAGCTAAGAGGAATAATTTTCAATTCAGGAGACATCGTATTTTTGCATATTATTGCCATTAACACTGCATATAAATTGTCTTCCTTCCTTGCTAGGGAAGACAAAATTTCCTGGTAGCATTTTGCCAGAAATTTCTTTTTCTTGAATTATCCAGTGTTCATGTGTGCTGGGACTTATGTGGTTGTGTGTTGTGATCTATATAATGTGTGTGAGTTCTCCTCATTCCTTTCCTTTCTACAAAAGCAGGTAAATTGCACACACAAGTAAAAAAAAGAGATGGAAAATGAGCCTAAAAAGTGATTGTGATTTAAAGCATATGTTGTAGTACAATGTACTTACTGTATTGTGACTCACAGGAAGAGGACATGGAAACAATATAAGGAAAATTTAAGTTTGCTGCAGTAATAATAATAATGAAAATGAAACCTTTTTAAGCCATGAAAATCTCTGTGCACTACTTTAAAACAGCCAATTAACTTACATTTCTTACTGGCTTAAATGAGCTGATCAAACACAGTAGCACTCCATCAGTCTTCATCTTGAACTCTGGTTCTCTAAAGGTTAATGTATCATCCTCCTGTATTGATTTCAATCCTTTCAGTTGTTGATATGTTAATATATGTATTGGCAGTAGATTTTAATTTCTTACTCATTTCTGTAAGCTGCAAAAGGCATAATAGTCTCCATGAAAAAAAATCAGGAGGAATAATTATAGGGTGATTACCCTTCCTTCCCTGCCTCCTTTTCTTTCTCCCTGCAATAAATAAAAAACTGTATTCTGGGAGAAAAATCACAGACAAGCCCACATTGTACCACTTTTCTTTTTGCTCATCACAATTTAGTAAAAAGAAATTATTTAGCACTCACTTCGTTTGAAAAGATCAGTGTTACTTCAAGCTACAGAAATATACTGAATGGAGATTTCATTTTAATTAGTCTATATTTCCCACTAGTAGAGCTTGCAATTCTCATCAGTCCCCAGTCTTTTTTGGCTAGGAAAGCTTGCACATTCCAAACTTACTATGATGAAATGCTCCATTTATCCTAATGGTAGCGAATATTGGGGATTTCTGTGCATATAGGTCTCACATAGTTGTCTGTACTGATGAATGTCATTTTGAATGACATGTTGCAGCTCTCAGGTTGATTGGATGTGAGCCCAAGGGCATAGGTAGCAGGCAAAGATGATTTTACTAGGACAGTTTGCATAACAAGCAACTGTCATCTCATTAGCAAGCACAGGCATTTTTGCCACATGCTGTTTAACACATCATCACACCTGTTCACACTTCATTGTCCCAAGAATTCAGTTAGGCAGCTTGCTGTTGGCTTTATTTTTTCATTTCTTACTGAGAAAGAAATTTGGTGCCAAATTCAGGGGTGTGAGATAGGTGCAGTTTATGGTTTAAAATATGATGTCCTGTGAATACTGCTCTGAGGGGTGGTAAAGACCAGGATTGTAGTTTGAATAATAGCTACCATCAGGGACTGCTACCTGCCCTTCTTTTGGAAACTGAATTCCCTGTCCTTGTAGTCTGCAAAACTGACCACTTTACCAATGTTTGGATTGATATGTAATCTGTCTTCTTTTCCTCTTCTTGCTATAAAATGCACATTGAAGCCCCAGAGCAAGATTTTTTTCCACAATTAGGAAGTGAAGGTCCCATCATTTTTTGTCTGAGTCATTCCTGTGTCTTGGCAGATCCTTGTCTACCTTTACAATGGTAGCTCAGACCCTCTACCAGCTTCAGCCCTGGGCTACATCCTGGTGGAAGTCCATCACCAGCAGCCTGAGGGTTTGGTGCACCGGTAGCTAAAATGCAACTTGTCCCTGTTGCTGAGTTGTCTGGATAGCCAAAGAGGGCACCCAAGGCTTGCCTGACTCCCTAACTTAGCTGCTGGGTTGAGAAGTATTCTCCTTTTTCAGTCCTAAAACCAAGAGAAAAATGAGGTACTGGAGATTCGATGAGCTGGGTCACAGAATTGGGTGGCTGGTAAGAAGGAAAGCATGAGAAGGGGGTTGTCGCAGCTGCAGATCTGGAGAAGGTGGAAAGAAGGAAAATGAGGAGATGTGGGGGAAGATTGATTTCACTAGTAAAGCAGATGGAGGAGCATGCTGAAGAAGAGAAGGGCGAGCAGATGAAGACAGCTTTGATAAATTGGAATTGCTCATAGCCCACCTACTCATTCAAGTTGTACTGCTTGTCCAATTCGCCCTTTTCATTTGCTGATGACTGCAATTGTGGAGGCAGCTGCACACACCTTCATTTCTTCAGAATAAGCATGTTGGCCACAGAAGGAGGGTGGAAAAATGGTCTGCAGTGTGCTACATTAATAGAAGTGTTTCCCACAGATTTTTCTTGGTGCATGAGAAAAAGATAAATATCATCCATACAGGTCTTGCAGTGTTGTGCCAATGTAAAAATATTGCTTTATTCAGTTCAATTGACTCTTTCATGTATCCTGTTGAATGTACAGTACTCTGGGAGTGCTACAGTATCTCTGCATTTTGCCATATCAAATTGATTAATCAATGAGAAACAAAAAGCTTTAACACCTGCGTTCAGTAAGTGAAACTTAAATCTTCCATTGCTCTTCTATAGAAAGTGTGCTGTGTGTTGGTGCCTACCAACTCTGCTTTGGCCCCCTCTTAGTATGCTGGCACTATCAAATGGAAAACAGAAGTATATAATTGCAAGTGACTTATATTTGGGCTGCATAAAAATGTGGCATTCTTAACCCTCTTGGCAGGCATCTGGCCCTTGTTTTTTTTATCTAGGTCTCAAAAACAATGAGTCATTTGCTGTCACTGTGACGATACATTTATAATTTCCCAAGCAGTGCCAGACTGAGACATGCATGTTTATTTCATAAAGAGCCATACTTTGGTTTGTTTCACTGCCATCTTTAAGAATATTTGTAAATTTGTTCCTTGCAATTATTGCTGAATAAATGGGTTTAGTTTTTAATGAAGTATCTGTGAGATATTCTATGCCCTCAACCAGCAATGATTTGAAGAACTCAACTCTTCTGTCTCTTTCAGTTTCTTTTCATATGTTTTTCATTACAGAAAACTCAGAGATGACCCATCAAAACAGATCAAGGGACCCAGTTATTGCTCTCATGTTATGCAGCACAGACTCTTTTACACATTTTCAAATAGAAGTTTGATGGCTTTTCTCTCGCAGTTAAGACTAGCATTTCTGAAATGTTCCAAAAGCACATTACATTTTTTGTTCACTTGTCTTCATACTGGATCAGCAGGAGACTGGTACTTCTGGGATGAGGGTATAAGACTGAAATTCAATTACTGACTGTGGTCCCCATTTAGAAGGAACTGAGCTGCTGCCAGAACTTCAAGACAAATAAAAGATAAATAGAAGATCCAGAGTGGTTTCTGCTTGCTGCAGGGTTCATGCGGTGCTGCTGCCTGCTGCTTCACAATGCTCTGCAAACCCTTCTGTTTTCCCTAAGGAGGATGTAGCTCACTGTGTTACAAAAAAAAAGTAAAAATATTACTCTGCATGCAGCAAGATGCTCTGCCTAGAATAGGGTAAATCAACTTGAACAATGCCCTATTTGCAAAGCTACCAGCGGTAAGTGTAGAAGGGGACATCATGCTTCTTTTGAAGTTGAATAATGCTGAAACCCATCTGACTCATCAATCCCAAAGTTAAACATCCTGATAGTGAGATGAAGATGTGGCAGATATGGTAAAGCACACGGACCAAGGAAGAAATAAGAGACACTACTAATAACTTATCTAAAGCTGCTGAGCTGACACAGCTGGCCTGGAGACATATGACTGACAGTCAATCACTTTACACTATAAAAGCCCAATCCCACCTCATAAAAGTAGGATTTTCTAACATACCCCTTGGAGTGTGTGTGCAGATCCTTTGCTTGAGTGGGGATGCCCCTCAAGATTATTTCTTTTGACTTTTCCATAGTCATTAGTATGTAAGTAACATCAGTCTCTACTTAATAATTGGTTTTGCTAGCTTTAATAAAATTGCTTTAACATAATTGCTTCAAAATTATGCATTATACTACACTAGTAGATATAGCTCCTATACTCTGTAGTGAATAATTCTGATTAAGTTCTTTTTGTCAAATCACTATCATAATAAAGATTTATATAAATATATCTGGTTTGCCATTCTTAATCCTGTGTGAGAAAGTTGTAGAAAGGTTCAAACACATCTCTGGAATTCCTTAGACTTAAGCCGTTGACAGTCTGGGGCTAAGACTGGATCCAGTTGCACCTAGGCTGCTCTCTGAGGAGGAGTTTAGAAAGCAAGGGAGTCCTTTCTGCACCTTGTGTCTCAGCAGAAGGGCTTTTCTGATAAAGTTTGTTTGAAACTCCCATTCTGCCCATGACGCTGCAATCCTCATTTATTGCAAAGCAGCATAAAGTGAACAAGGTCCTACCCCTAGTCTGCTGGCTCTGTAGCCTAAAGGACTTGATCTCAGAGAAGAAAATTCATCATTCCTTTTGTTATTAGGAAAACATGAATGTTTCAGGAAAGGCTCACGCAGCTCATTTGTTTTAGCAATATCCTGCTATTTAAGTGTATACAAAGACAGTTGTCAAACTATTGCATCCAAACTCATACATCCTCCAATGTGTCACATCATTATGCCATTGGGACTGACCATGGGACTTTTTCCATTTTCTGTTTCTTTTACGCTGGGTGGTTCCCACCATTTATTTAGCAGTTTGTTCTTACCTGCTGGCCAATGCTTATGAACCTCAGCTTCTCTTTTACCACAGGTACATAGCACTGGCTTTAATTCTGTGTTTCATGCTTCACATAGGAACAATGAAAATTCTGCTAGTTGTGAAGAAAGTGCAGTATTGTTTGTGAAGAGACAAATTCCACAGCACATTGTAAATGATATGATGTTCATTTTGTGATTGTTGTAGCCACTCCAGAAAGGAGCAAATGAACCCTTATTGATGTCACTGCTTTGGAAACGCCCCTCAAATTTGCACTTGGTACCTATTTGTGTGCAGCTGGGTTGACTCCACAGACCCATCTTCAAGGTATACGCCATGCTGATAGGAGCAGATTATATTGCATATTGCAAAAATACAAAAGACAAATATGTCTAAATATTATATCTGTTTCTGTGGAGAATTCGGGGGTAGGTTTGAAGGAATTTATGTTGTTCCCTTTCCTTCTTCTCCATGTCTTCATAAAGTATCACTTTCAAAGCACCATGTTTAACAATTAACTGGCAGTAATTTCTTCTACTACTCTCAGAATTATTGTCAGATCGTAACAGTCCTCTGCAGCAGCTGTCACATTCTCTGTTTTACACTTCTTCCAGGGAGTCTATGTGGTTCAAAAGTTTATAGACAGCTATGGGGAAAGAAAATTGCATCTCATGGAGATCAGATTCTCTTACGGGATCAAATGCTAGAAAAACAGCCAACTGTGAAGTCACACATGTAGAAGTAAAGACCATGTGATATTTTTATAAAAAGCTGTAGCACCTTTCTTTGTAAGTATTGCTGACAGGGAGCAATAGTAGTAGTAATACTACTGCCAGAAGCACTTCTTGTGCTTGGGAGCAAGGGAGAGGAGAAACGTCTTTTTATCTGCAAGGAACACTGCAAGTGAAACTGCTCTTAGGATTCTAGCACATATGTTTTAGAAATGTTCTTTAAAAATTGAAAAGGTGTGAAAAGAGGAAACAAAAATATTTTTGAGGAATATAGATCCATGTGATAATTCACCAAAAGGAGATTGAGAGACTTCTTGATGGAACAGCTTAAGTACTCTCACTGAGGGGGAAAACTAAGTTTTAGGAGTTGTTTCATCTAGTAGAGAAGACAAAAGAAGGATCAGAGGCTGGAAGTCAAAGACAGATCAGTTAAATTTTAAAATAAGTGACATCTAGTTTCCTTTTTTTAAAGGTGAGGCTGTTAAACTCCTGGGAACATTCATGAACTGTCGACATGTTACTGTATGCACAGTGAAAACTTACCAGGAAATACAGTTAGAGTGAACATAAATTATGCTCTAACCAAATAGAAGTTAATGAGCTCAATTCAAAACTAAGTAGATGAAATTTAAGAAGTTCTAATGATCTCTCTGGCCTCAATGTCTGTAAATTTTGAGTGCTAATTAAGTAACCATTTTTCCTGAGTAAGGACTTCAGTATCTAGTCACAAAGTAAGAATGCATAATTTCTTACTGCCCTCTAGAAAAGATATTTTTCTGACATGGGTAACTGTATGCTGGCATGTTAGAGAATTTGCATAGCTGTTCAACACACAAAGTCTTTGTGAGAATATCTCTTTTCTAAGAATAAAAATGAAAAGCACTTGTCACTTGAAAATTGTAAGAATGTGATTTGAATGCCATTAGCGGATGTTTTCTTACATTTTATATTACAGGACCCAAATGGGTAGCCCAGGAACTCTGCTTGTGTTATGTTTGGTTTAGAAAACTTCCCTCAGGCACTGTTTTTTCAGGCCATCCCATGTGAGACAGAGCAGTGGTGGAAAAGCAAAGCAAAAGCTCTCTCTGACAGATCCTCTCCAGACAAGTTTTTTTTAACTGATAGGAGAAAAAGAGAGTCTATGTTTAGCTTCCAAACCAAAATCCAATTGCTCTGTAGTTTTCAGGCTGTTTGGCTAGGCCACTTTCTCTCCCACTGAGAAACACTCATGAAACTCATGTGGTTTATTTGAAAAGTAGTGTGGAAAACATTGAACATCTGTCTCCTATCTTCTGACAGGCTGTGTAAAAATGTATTTCAACAAAATGGATTGCAAAATTCATGATCTCAGCTTGAGCTATTTTATGCTGGTTATATCTGTGCAGAGAGGAATAAGTACGAGAAATGAGTAATTTTCATTTTAAATTATCTTGTTTTCAATTAGCCTTTGGGAGACCTCCCCTATGGATTAACATCAGTGTTTTTTCCTAACATGTCAAAATGATTCACTGCGTTGAAAAGAAAACTTAGGGATACAAGTAGAGGGGACACATGGTCTTGAAAAGCTCGGCAATAAAGGGACCTCAGGAAGAACGCCTCCATGGAGACTTCACTGGAAAATGAGGAGATTTCCTCACTTTGAATAAAAAGCCTCAGTGTGGAATACCGTGAAAAGAGAGTTTTGTAGGTCATTAACATTCTCCTCTAATTTTTTTGTTTTCTCTTATTAGGTTACTCTGTACCTTTGAAATGATGAGTTCAGATTTGTGAGCTTCAAGTCATAGAAAGAAAAAATCCAGACATGGAAATGTCACTTCTATTTGACTTAGTTTATGCTTTTTACCCCACTGATTTCTTTCTTTCCCCTTCTCCTTTCCTTCCCTGCCTCCCAGGTCTGTAATTTCAGAATATTTTGATGGCTGGTTACTTCTTATCTTGTGCATGATATTAGAATCTTTCTGGGACAACCATGTGTAGTCTCAGAACCAACACAGCACCATTTGCCTTAACATGTTTTATTGCAGTAACTGTATCCAGAAGTTTTCACTCAACTTCTTATCCTTGTGTGCTCCCCATCTTTGTCAAGGCTTTGAAGATAACCCTAGTAAGAATCAATATTTGACTTTTAGAGTTACATCTTCTGTTTCCATTTACTGAACTTTAACCCTTTTTGAATGCCTTTGTCGTATGCCTGAAATGAAAAAAACCAGTTTGGGAAGGCACAGGCTAGTGGAGAAGAAGATATACGTGCAGGGGATTTCCCTTTGCAGGATATTCAAACTTTTTTCAGGAAAGATACCTGAGCCAATATTTAAAATCTGATATTCCTGACACATCACTCATAGTTTTCATCTTTTTCATTCCTGTATTCCTTCTTTCTTGGGATGTCTTAGACTTTCAGTGTCTTAGTCTGTCTCAGTGATGTGAAAAGGTATTGCGGAATAGAGTGCTTTGGTACTATTTGTTGGTTTTTCAGCATCAACTAGGACTTGCTTCTACCTTGCTAATGTTCATTTGCCCTGTGATGGTATCCTTTCAGTGATGCAACTATGTGACTGAGGAACCAGGAGGGGGTTGGAATTTCAGTCAATGTGATTTTTAAGTGTCTCAACATGCAGACTGTATACAGAGGCGTGATTATGACCACTTACCAACAGCTGATGCAGTTCAGCAGTGCACTTTAAGAGCTAAATCAAGATTTTTTTGGAGCTTCCCAATTTAGAGACTTTATTCACGATGGCTCAGAATGAACTTTTAAGGCAGCACACTGTTCAGATTACTGCGGTAACGGATCATCTGAAAATGTGTAAATCAAATTCCTTTTTATTTTTGGAACTCTTAATACCATTGCCATTGTAAAAGCACAGATTGAGTCCACCTCTGCAGGAATAAGTTGTACTTTCTTTTGCTGTAAGACTCCCTCTCTTGCTAAATTCCCAAAGTGGGATATTTTGTTACTGGTGATGTGACAACAACTCAGAAATGTTGGCTTCAGTTCAATATTGAAAATAGTAGAAAATATATCTCTTGATTCTCCTACACATGCTGGAACATCCAGTTCCCCAGGAACACCTGATCATTTGATGTATTTGTTGATTTGCCAAGTGATGAGAGAAAGATGTGATTTCTTACAACTTCCATTATTTCTTTCCTCTTCTTTTGTCCACTGGGTACTGGAGGCAAGTGTCCACCATTAGCTCCTAGGATTTTCTATAAACACATATGGTTTTCATAGTGATATTTTAGGATGAGATCATCATAGTGGCAAAAGCATTGCACAAAATCTTCCTTGTCACTAAACATACTGTAAAATGTAGATGATTTCAGAGCAGGCAAGCAATTAAAGGAGAAAATGGTGAACTATTTTTAAACGTCTGGATTTGAATTTTCCGTTTCTTGTCTGCTATTTTAGCAGCCAAGACTGGAAGGTAGCAATTGCAATGCTCGTTTAAATTATGTGCTTTAAAACAGCTGGCAATTGACTTTAACTGTAATTACTGGCTTCTTACCAGTATTTGCAGCTGTATAGTTAAGATTGGTGCTTTGAACCTCATTTTTGGCATTTATCTATATTGTTATATTACTTTCCTAATTACCTTTTCATCAGTTTTATTTAGATCTTTCGCTGAGATATAATTACTTGAACCCAAAAATTCTCTGTGGATTGATTTCTATAAATTACAAATATGTCATGTGTTATTTTACCAGACAAAAGGTCAGCAAGCCAATTTTTTCCCCTACTAGAGAATTTGTACGATGACCTGCTAAAAATGTGGCTTGGCTGTTGTAAATCTTGTCTTCTAATCTAGGTAGAATAATGCTTTGGCTGATTGTGGAACAGAACTAAAAACACTGTCAAAAAAAGCATTCAAAGTTTTCTAGCAATTCCTAGTGGACATGCTGTGAATGACTAACCTTTGCAATAACTGGTGAAATAGGAGCATACACACAATTGTTTTGGGAGATCAGTGGCACAGATTGATAATCCTCTTTTAAAACATTTTAAATCTGCTCTAGTTATTACTCTGTTGTTATCTGCTGAAAGCTTAAGAGTCACTGGACGGAAATCAGTCATGTAAGTGAGGAATTCAGGATCAGACTCTGTAGAGACAGAAAATTATTTTGCTCTCAGCTGATTAAAATATCTTTGAGTACAAGGACTAGGTTGAGAGGATATGAGTTTAGAAAGAATAAATTTGTTGTTCAGGCACTGGAATGGGATTCAGTTTCCCATTCTGCCACTCAGCACCTCAGTTCCTGAGCTCTCCTGCTGTTGAATAGATAATAGCACACATTCATCCCTTCATTTAGTACGTGCATGTACCTTGCCATGCACAGTGTGTGCTGATCTTGTCAGCTGAATGCGTTGATATAATACAAGTGACAACACTAATAACCATAATAGTGGGGAATAGGGCTGACAGACCTCGTAAGAAGCAGAGCCCCGAGAGGCAGGGGTCCCCTCTAGCAGGTTGCTGTTTGCTCTGTACCAGCAAGAGATGGCCAGCAATGTCAGAGGTGAATGAGCAGAGGGTGGAGGTAGCCTGTGAAGGCTCCCAAGGTGAGCATCTGTGTCTCCCCAGGGCCTAGGAGTGATGCAGCCACATGCAAATTCAGTGTTCAGCTCCTTCACCTTGAACAGGCTTGTGCTCCTTGTCCATGCTACCCTCCTGTGCTGAGCTGGGGCATCAGAGTCACAATGTCAAGACAAAATGACCATGCAGATCACAGACAGCTGAACAATGAGTCATGGTGTTTCTGCCATTAAAATGATCTTTATTTTAATTTCAAATTAAAATAAACTGCATTGCTCACAGAAAGATTTCTGCTATTTCTTTCATCAGCCCTTTGGCACTTAAAAGCTTCCTTTGTTTTATAAAAAGCCCAGATGCTGATACAAAATCACAATATTAATTGGCTTAATGGCTGGATGGTAAAATTCTGTGTCACTGACAATCCTGTCTTCATGGCTTGAGTTCTGAGCTTAGAGTCCTGCAGTGCAGATCAAAGTGCCAAAATGAGCCCAGTGGTGGAGCGGCTCCTAGTTGGAGTGTTTTAAAAACCTTGTCTTGCTCTGAGTGACAACTGATAAAAATGTTTTCTCATGCCCCAGAAGCCTGACATTGTCAGAGGTCTAAAGGATGGTGCTGTGTTAGTGTTATAGACCTGAGCCTGGCCCTGCAATTGCTGCTGTAACAAGCAAGCTGTGAGGCTGCCTCTGACGCCTCTTTGTCTTCCTTGCTCTGGTGAATCTTTCATGTGCTTTTCTTCCTGATTTTCCTCCCTCCTCACTGCTTTACTAATTAAAATTCTAATCACTCTGACAGCCAGAGCTAGGGGGAAAAAAAAATCATTCTTCCATGCTGCAGAAGGTAATTTCAAGGTGTTTTAGCTGCCAAAGAAACGAATGGAAATTAGACAAAGAAACTGGTTGTCAGAAGGGGGTGAGTTAGCTACTGTGCACCCTTCTACTATAATAAAATATTAAACTTCTAAAGAAAAAAAGTAAAGCAGGATTCATCCTATACATTATTGCCATATATTTAGAGGTAATAAAACCTAATTTACCTTTCTGAATAGGGAAAGCTTTTGGGTGTTTATTAACATCGGAATGATTTACTTACTTTGTAGTGAATGCAATGTCAAACATTTAACTTGGTTTGATGTGTGATTGCTGATGATATGTATTACTTGCTTTTGCAAACTGTGGTTAAGAATATTCATTTAAAATGTAGAGCAGGCTGCAGATACTTATTTAAAATGATAAATAGTTCTTGTTGCTGTGCTGTGTGGTTCATGCTGCAGATATTGTGGTATTAGAATTTATAAAATGGAGAATATTATCACGGTCAAATCTCTCCATCTGCTTTTTCAGGCATTTTTCTGGCTTCATAGAGGTAATTTTTAGACCTACGTATTTCTTCAAAGTGTATGCTTTTGTAATGCAGTTTAATAACACGTGGTTGTTTTAAGATGCAAAAAACCCCCCGGTGGTCTCTATTGTACAAATATATGGGCTGAATATAATGTCTCAAGAGTTTGCAGCAATTCAGTTTAAATAAACACTGCATCAGCTTTTAGCTACTGTTCAAACTAAACCCAAATCTTACCGAGATATCAACAAATATATGGCTCATTTCTGTTGCTATTATTTTGTTTCAGCACTGATAGTCTGGAGTCAGAGTGTTTTACAGGGAGTTAAATCTCATGGTATTTAGGGTCAGAGTATTTTAAAACGTTTGAACCTTTTTTCTTCAGCCTCAGGATAAAATGGGACAAGGGACATGATCATGCTTTGAGTACTGGGATGGTATTGTGATCTGCTCTTTGTGTCAGAACCAGAGTTGGACCATGTGCAAACGCTTCTGCAACCCCAGACTTGCAACCAGAAGAGCCACAGAGTTTTGTCTTTCTGCCTTGTATCTGTAGATGCTTGCAAGGGCGAGTGTTTCAGGAAATGCATATCCTCTTCCTTATCATCCTCCTAACCTTTTCATAAACATACCATGACAGAATTGTAACACTTACTTCTGCTGTTTCCACAAATCTTCAACAACTTTGGTAGTCTGCCATTTTTCTTTTACCGGTGGATGAAGAGGATCCTCTACTCAAAGCTATTTCCTTTTGCTTGTCACTCCCACAGTATTTTTTTGTTTGTATGAGACTTCAAAACAAATGAGGCTCCCAGTTTTATCTTGAAAATACCAACTGACTACTGGACCTTTCCCTTCCAGAACAGATACTGTGTGATTGAGGTAATGCATGCTTGCTATAATCACTTTTAAAAAGCTTTCATGAGACTTTTGTCCAAAGCCAACTAGTTCTACTTGAACAATTCACTCAGCCAGACGAAATTTTGCCACAGCTACATGGTTGAACATATTTTTAATCAAGAAGCAGCAGCCACTGGATGTGCAACATACAGTGGTACTGAAAAAACATTCTGCACAACAAATGTCTTTTATTTATATGAAGCTCTTTCGCTTCCACTGAAAAAAAAAAAAAGAGGAAAATAAGAAAAAAAATTGTGTGGAATCCTTTACTCCTTTACTCCCCCTAAGGGTGAAGTGAAATCATACCTGAGAAAATGCAAACCATAGACAGCTTCTTTTTTTTTTAATTTAAGTTATGAACCAGTTTATACTTTTTCTTCATCCTACTTGATTTTCCCCAACACAACATATCAAAAAATGGGCATAAATACATGTACAGAAGAGGAACTGGGAAACTGAAAAAAACCTTGTTGTGCTAACCGCTTGTTTTTAAATGAAAGCACTAACATTGACACAGGACTTATTTTACTTGGAGAGCTGCTGATTCTGCCCTTACATGCAGGTTTCACAGAATAGATGTGTGCAGTTATCTTTGAAAATGTCACTTAATAGTCAGTGTTAAAACTGTGTGGGAAGGGTTTAGATCATACCTTTATCGAGGACTCAGCACTATAAGTTAATCAAAAATCTCTAGGTGGGAGGTAGGGATGTGTCTTTAGCTGAAAATTAAAAGTTAAAATTGAAAGTTAAAAAAAAAAAAGAAAGAAGACCTGATTTTAAAAATTAGCCATGATTCAAGAAGGTGCTTATTTTGACTGATCTGATTCATGCAAAATGAGTAAAAATTGTAATTTACATTAAAATAGAAAGCAAGACTAACAGCCACTGAGCTGTCGCCATCTGACTCACCTCTGACATTACAGTTCCTTCTAACAATAAACCGTTTCATGTTTGCCTCTGAAATAAAATCATGAATCCTACTTAAAGAATGTTGATTATGCAAAAATAAAGATTTTAAGAGAATAATTATTTGCCAGCATTATCTTCTTGACATTCTCAGCAAAATTGTGTGGGTGGTGTGGACAACTGATGTCAACTACAAAATTTATTGCTAGAGATCGTGTTCTTAGATGGTGTAAATCGAACATTGATGTTGTTTTTATGCATCAGATATCAACTGAGGATATATTATATTTGTCTTATGGATATCAAAACCAGAGTGTGTTAAACCTTTAAAGGATAGCTATTTGTTAAATATTAATTGAGTAAAAGTGATGAAGATGTTTTGTCTTGGAAAAGGAGGGTTTAGACTCACTGAATTCTTAACCCAGAAAGGTGGAAATATAGCCCAGGAAAGTTCTAGAGAAAGAGTTTAAGATGAAAGTTTGAGATACCAGCAGAGAAATCTTTCAGAAATGTTGGTCAGCTTGGCATTTCCAAGGAGATGTAGGGACACAGGAGGTCTAGGGATTCTAGGGACCTCTAGGTGGTCATCTTTCCCAGTTTGATACTCATAGCTGGAAAAGATAAGGCGAGGTTCATCAAGTCAGCCATAGCCTTATCTAGGAGAGCCTTGGAAGTGTCAATGGTCAACTTTCACCTCCTCTCTGCCTCAAAACTCTGTTTCAGCTTACAGTTCCCTTTCCATGTAGGTGTGCCTGAACTGTGTCGTTATGGGGTGTTCTGGCTAGGGCTCCCTCAGTCCCTTTGGCTGGAGACCTTCCACCTTTGCATAAAATAAGGAAACGGTCACTGAGCTAGAAAGAGGAAATGAATCTCAGCAGCCGTGGCTGGGTCCTCAGTCTAATGAGTATTTAATTTTTTATACTCAAGGAGAGAATACTTACACCGTGACTTGAAAGGCTTCTCCCATTTGAATACCATTGTGGTCTCTTAAGACAGGGGGATCTAAATGCCCTTAGGCAGAGGTGAGATTGAACCCATCCAGGACAAAAACTCTAACCACTGAACTATTAAGTAAAAGAGAGCTAGTATAGTTCCCTCCCATTCTTAGAAATTATGTCGTTTAATTGCCCTTACTCTTCTTACGAACGGGCCAGAAATTACAAGTTTCCCTGAGGGTAAAATATAGTATGAGCATAAAGACATATGGGAGGAGTGGGAGCTGAGGAGCAGATTTGCAGGATAGAAAACAAAGAGAAAATAGTACATAGTTTTTTTTAATGTATCAAATGCTTTTTTTTGGCCCACAGTTTGGCCACCCATCTGAAAAATCAGTTATTGGCACAATTGTAATCAGGGATACTACTATACCCACGTCCTCATAAAAAGAGACAGTTGCAAAATGAGTATTTAAAATCTGCCTTTTAAAATATCATGGGTAAGTTTGCCTCAGTATCTGAAGGGATGGAGAAAGAAATCTGCAGATTTGTGTCAAGTGGCCATTGCAAGAAAGGATTTTGGCAGCATTTCATGCAGCAGTTTCTGAATTCTCTTTCCCTTCATTTCCTCTCTCAGCAGCCAACAAAATGAGTTGACACAAGGCAAATGCCTGCCAAAGAACTTTAACAGGAGGCAGTTTTTAATTAACAGGGGCCAAAGAAGGTGATAACCCCAAGGGTAGTGAGGAGAAATTAACATGGAAAAGCAGTTCCACGCTTCCGTGGGTCCCAAAAGGCCATTCGTATTAGTGGTGTCTGTTCTGATTGAACCTTTTCCATGTCTTTTTATTGATTCCCTTGTCAGAGTCTAACAAAAACACTGCTGGCCGTCAGTTGTTTGCTCGTGGTGGCAGCTTATGGCTCCAAACAGCTTCCTTGTAAAACATTCGGCATGGCGAGGTCTGTCACTGTGGTTAACATTTCCCAGAAATGATTAATTTTCTTAGACATAGAATAAAACCCAACAAAATTAAAGCTAAAGCCTACTGAAATGAAAGAAGTTCACTTCACAGTTTCTCTCCAAGTAACTATTTCATCCTATTAACTGTTTGCCTGGCTTAGAGTAAAATGCTTTAATTATTAACCTTTTTAAAGTGAGATTTTGGAGCAGATAATCATGCTGGCTGTTTCAGAAAGGATTTAGCCATTTAGCATATCTGGCACTGGTGGAAAGTATTTTTAAAAAATAATATCCTGTGGATAAATATTTCAAGTTTCTCTTCCTAGGATGAAAATGAATAATAAATAAAGCTTGTAAGAGCTCGAGGAAAAACCTGCATAGCAAGCAAATATAAATAAGTAAAAAAAGAAATGTAATAAATAAATGAAAAGCTGGCACCTTTATGTGTATCAGTGCCTGATCCAAATTCAACTAATGTCAAAAGGTGGAGGACCATTCTTTACAACATCTCAGGAAAATCCATGCTTATTTTTGTGTATTTCTACTGCACAGTCAACTCCAGATAAGAAAGAGCATGATTCAATAATATTTGAACAGCTTTACAGAGGAGTGTCAATGTTTCCCTTACTGCTTCTTAGAGAAATAGAAAAAGGTTGTCATTATAGGAAAAAGAAGTACTGTTCCTATTTTGTTCTTCAGAGTTGGGGCCTAAATGTTCAGGTTCATTTGGTTAGCTGACTTATTCAAAGAAAGCTTGGTTATCCTATGCCACTTGAAAGATGTCAGCTTCAGCCCTTCAGACACATTAGCTATTTGAGTACACAGGCTCTGTCCCTGGAAAAGCATGAACAGCTCCCATTGACTTCAGTAGCAATGACACCTTCTTCAGGGTACAAAGTTGGAATCTATACCACGCCCTATTTTCCCTTCAGCCCTCTTTACAACAGGACTGGAGACTGATTGTTTATTTGCATTAATTGTTTCCAATGTTTGTAGAGTGCGCTTTACCAGGAGTGCACATTAATGTCAAAAAAAAGAAGAAAAAATTGAATCTGAGATCAAACACTCAATCACACAGTGTGTGAAAATATTTGAGATAAGTGAGAGTGGGAAAAATGCTGGTGAACTTATTGGGGAAAAATCCAGTGCACACAGGAGATGATACGTACATCTATTCAATGGGACATGTATACATATATGTAACAGTTTTGAATGTTTCATGTAATGATGCTGAAATTATAACTTGTTTTGCAATTGGTTAGAAATGTAAGACATTGGAGTATTCTGTCTTTCCCTCCCTTTCTAAAACATCATGTGAGTCAGAAACAATCTATATATTCAGTTCGCTGGCTGCAAACATGCACTGGATATTATGGTCTCAGTGAAGATCTGTTCACTGAGATTACTTGCTAGTCCTAGTTTCTTTTGGTTGCTCACACTGTATTAGCTGACAATGTTCTTCTCTCTGACTGAGTAAGTGGAAAGAACACAGTAGATAGTAAACCATGAATAATTAATCTTTCAGATTGATTTTCAGCATATAATCATTATCCAGGTGATATACTCTATTTTCATGAGTCAGGAAGAATGGTAACTTTGTGCTCATGCTTTTGCTGTTTACCAGGTTCATATATGTAAACATTTTAACACAAGAAGATCTTATGTTGTGCAAGAACAGCATTTTGTATCAAAATATGTTCAAAAGCAGCTGTGGCTTTTGAGTATTGCAATTTTTTGTGTTAGTGAAAATGGAACTGGGCCATCCTCAGACATCTGCAGGCAACCTTTGCAGGCAACATGATGTCCTTTAATGACCAGGTGACCCGCCTACTGGATGAGGAAAAGTCTACCTGGACTTCAGCTAGGCCTTCGCTGCTGCCACCCACAGCACTGTCCTGGGAAAGCTATCAGTCCTCAATTTGGGCAGGTGCATGTTTCACTGGCTTAAGGACAGCCTGGATGGCTGGGCCCAGGGAGTGGTGGTGAATGGAGTTACATCCAGCTGGCGGCTGGTCACGAGAGGTGTTGTCCATGGCTCAGTATCGGGGACAGCCCTGTTTAATGTCTTTATCAACAACCTGGATGAGGCATCAGGTGCACCCTTACTGAGTTCACAGATGACACTAAGTTGTGAGGAAGAATTGATCTGCTGGAGGGCAGGAAAATTTTGCAGAGGCATCTGGAAGGCTGAATCGATGGCCGAGGCCAATTGGATGGGGTTCAGTGAGGTAAAGGGCTGAGTCCTGCCCTTGGGTCACAAAAGCCTCNGACTGTCCCCCTGTACTGGGCACTGGTGAGGCCATACCTCAAACGCTGCATTCAGTTTTGCCCCTCACTACAAGAAAGACACTGAGGCACTGGAGCTTGTCCAGAGGAGGGCAGCAGAGCTGGGAAAGTGTCTCAAGAACAAGTCTGATGAGGAGCAGATCAAGTCTGGTTGGGGCAGTTTATTCTGGAGAAAAGAAGGTTCAGGGGGCACTCTATCACTCTCTACAACACCCTGAGAGGAGGTTGTAGCCATGTGAGGATTAGCCTCTTTTCCCAGGCATCTAGTGATAGGATGACACGACAGAGCCCCAGGCCGTGCTAGGGAGGTTCAGTTTGGACATTGAGGAAGAATTTTTTCACAGAAAGGGTAGTTTGGAATGGACTGCCCAGGGAGGTGGTACAGTCACCACCCTTGTTCAAGAAACAAACGTATTATGGTTATGGCACTATATGTTATGGTTTGGTTGATATGGTGGTGTTTGGGCCAAGGTTGGACTCAATGGTCTTGGAGGTCTTTTCCAACCTTAATGATTCTATGATTCTATGACCTTCAACCCATTCCCAGGACTGCTATAGTTTAAGTAGCTATTGTTAATTCTTATAATTTGTACTTCAGCCTCAGTATTATTACAGAAGATCTTTCTGAAAATCATCCTGAACAGCGTCAGCAACTGTTGATTTCCATTAAATTGCATATTACTGCCATCACTATTGATATTATTTGCACTCTGGATCATTCCAGAAAGCATAACTCAGAAACAGATTAAGATCTGTTGTTTATCTCACATAGTTGACTAAGTGTGCAGTGTCCTTTTCTTGCTCTTTTTGGAGATATTTTCATCCCCTCAGAAGAGGTCATCCTAGGTAAATGTTGTCACCTACACTTGGCTTGCCATGACTAAAATGGATAGGTTACACAGCTATGTAACAAGGGCTGTTTGTTTATTTATTTTTTTAATAGAAGAAATGGCAATTGACATTAAACAACAGGAGCTATGGTAACAAGAGAGACTAGCTAGAGAGACTGTGGATATCAGCAGCCACTGTACGCTGGAACCCATGAGACTTCATAGGTACTCTGTTATTCGGCAATACATTTTCGCAGACATAACCCTTTATCAGCCCAAAGAAAAGAGAGATGTTGATGTGTTAGATTTTTTTTTTTAAAAAGTCTTTTCTATTTTCCCAATAGAAACCCTACATAGTTTCTAGCTGAGAAAAAACCATTATGCACCTAGGCTGGCAGTGTTTTTTACTATCTCCATATGTCACCATTTAAATAAAGACAATGAACACTGAGAAAATATTAATCTCCTCTTCCCCCCTCTTGAAAAAAAATCTCAGAGAAAATACTGACAAATGATATTTTAATTTGTTTGACCTCTAAAGTGATTAAATAATTATGAAACCTCTTCTCTACAACAACTGGTTCAAGTACTTTATATTCTTTCCTCAAAGAGTAGCAGTTTACAGCTAGTAGCAGTGTGATTGATTTTTCCATATCAGATACATTGTTATGGTCTATGGCTTCCATAGCAAACCTATAACATCTGTCTTCAAACTCAGGCTGCAGTCCTGCACTACTCAGTGATACTTTATGCAACCACATCCTTCCATTATAAGTATGAGTGGATTAATATTGATTTTTCCCTCTTGTCCAAGACGGAAGGTCCATCTTAACAGCAATAAATTACACAGCTGAGATATGAGGACATGCTTGGTCCTCCTTGGTCTTCATGCCACAGATTATTATTTTGCCTTGAAACCAACTTCTGATGCTTTTAACCCATTACAAGGCTGAAATCAAAAGTTGTCTCCAGGTTTAAATACTTGTTTGGGTTATGTTGTCAATAAAATTTCACAGTCACCGATCCTAGTAACAGCTCTTATCTCTAATCATGAGTGGTAAGAGTGATCTTCCAAAGCTTGCACACAGGCAGGCTTGGAAATAAAACTTCCAAGAACAGCACTAGAGCAGGAATGCCAAGCAGTCAGAACTGACCATTTGCTCAGAAAGGAAGTCTGATGAAGGCAGTAACAAGGAGAGTAACAAAGTAGTACTGAGTAGCAGACACAGCATTGTTGGGAGGATGCACTGGATAATGATACACCTATATGAATGTCATGCATGATACGGCAGTCAGATCCCTCTATACTGGTGAAACTTTTCACAGTTTCCTTTTCCAGCCTTACTTGGCTGATGAAAGGACACTAAAATATATTTTCCGATCTAGAACTTACAATGAGGAACAAATCTTCAGGAAATTAATTGTTAAGCAGGGACACTTCTACGGCTCCTGCTTGATTTCACTTGAAACACCAGATTCCTCATGGTGTTCTGCATACTTTGTGGTGTGCTGATGTGGTACTGGCTGGTCACTCTTGTGCTTTTAGGCAATGTTTCATTAATATTGGTTTTATTCTGCTGTGTTTTTCTCGTTCATCTGAAGTATTTTTGCAACAGGAAAGAAATTTTTAATATGCTGTTAACAGATATAGGCCTTTTAGTCTGACAGAGACATGTATGTAAAGCTTGAAATAGTAATACATGGGGCTAAATTCTTGTATGGAAGGGAGAAAATCTGCCCAGGAAATAATGCAGCTGCAGGGATGTCATAATAACCAGCTGCAAACACAAGATCCTGGAGGGAAAAGGAGCTGCGGAGCCAGTGGCTCCCTATGGCCCTGGGGTGACACCTATGGGTGCTCAGTGCTCATGGGGACATAATTTTTTCCCTTGCAGGCAGCTCACCATGGGCCTGGGGTGACTATTCCCTTCTCTGTCCTGTTCAGGCAGCAGTTTCATCAGTCTGCTAGCATCTGAACAGGTCTTCATGTACAATAATAATTTTTCTAACCACGTAGCCTATTTATAAATGTGTTGAGAAGATGTGTGGTTGAATTTCTAGAGCAGTAGAAGGCTAGAGAAATTGAAGGCTATGGAGTTTATTAGTTTATAGAAAGTAAAAAAAAAGGATAAAAATGTTTATAATCTAGAAAAAAATCCTAGTCCAATTATTTTCAATCTAAAATGTAATTTTTTGCTTTGTCTATTGGGCTCCTCTTTTTTTAAGCACCTATAAACTTCTCTTTTAACCACTAATTGCATGTGGTGAGAAGAAAAATCAACCATAGCTAGATCATAGCTTTTCTCAGGCTTCAAGTTGTGCTGATGGTTCAGCACTTCTGCATCTGTTTATGCCAAAATTGCTCTGATAGCATTTACTATTTGCCAGTATTAATTATAGAAGAGCTTGGCCAAGTATTTCTTAATAAATCAAAATTCTCCCACATAAGATAATGAAAGAAACAGCAGAAAAAAAGATCATCTTGCCAGTTATGTCTTTAACAGAACAGTCTTTTTAGAGAACTACATCTGTAACTTGGAAAGGGGTTCCTCATTAGGAATCATTGGCTAGAACTGATAAATATCAGCTAGAAATGTCTAGTAGAATATGAACAACAGTGATAGCAAACTTTATTCAAAATACAGACTGGAAAGCTATATTCAGAATATTTTCAAATGTATATTCAATATATTCAAAGCACATCTGGTAGAAGAAAACATGTCCACAAGCATGAGATGAAGATAGATGTAGATAGAGTTTTTCTCCAAAAACAGAAGTTCTAATATTCTTAGGAAAAAAAAGAAGGAACAAAACTGTAGGTTAAGTTCTGCTAAAGTACTATAATGATAACTAAAACAAAAAACATTGAGCCTGTAGCAATTTTAAATTTTGCAAAAGCCTTGTCCAAGCATACCAGCAGCTTTTCTAAAGACGGTTCTGAGGTTTATATTTTCTTGAAGATTTTCTAAGCAGTTAGGTAGCTTAGACAGAAATCTTTGTCAATACATGCACGTGGTTGGAACACCCCACCTCAGTTATCTCTGAATTCAGTGGTAGGTGGGGAAAGGAAAGAGTAAATGAAGAGAAATTACCACAAATGTGAAGGGAACATGCATTTCTTATGTTGTTTTAGTGAACATGAAAGTTGAAATGTTTTATAAACAAAATCACTGTATACGAAGCTGCCATAGTTTGAATACCACTAATGTGATAAAGGTTTAGATTACACTCCTAAGCAAACAAATTTCACAACAGTCTTTTGATGTGTTTAGACTCTGATTTTATTCACAAATTATTTGCAAATGAGTTGCTCAATCATTTGCTGTTTGGAATTCCTTGACAGTGTTTTATGGGAAGAAACTTCATTCATTTTATCATGCAGATTTTTGACTAGGAGCAACTATTTGCATATTCATATTTGTCCTGTGATATGCATATTGCACAGGTGGCTACCCTTATATCCTAATATGGCCTTCTGAACTACCTAGGGACATAAGTGCCTTCCCTGTTGTCAGGAAAAGGCTAGAGATATTTTTTTTCTTTTTTATTCTTCCTTTTTTTGAAATAAACTTATTATCATGGTGCTTGAGTGTTTTGTCCTCATGGCAAAGTGTTAACAGCTATTATTCATGTCAAAGTGGTTCAAATGGGACCTCTCAAATGTTATCATTTTGTCACATTTAGTCAAAAAAAAGACTATTTGTATACTGATGTACTCAAGATTTAAAAACATCTTGCTGACTGACAGGAGTGAAACATTTGTCAAGAAACAGAGACTGGGTTACTAAGTTTTTTAAAAATATATTTTGTTCAAGGACAAGATTTGGGGGAAGAGTCCTTTTTGGTTAGGCCTATTAGTGTACTTAAAAAAATAGATGAGATTTGTGGTTCAAAAAAATCTTTCCTATGCCATAAAGGTTTTTAGCATGATTTTAATATGTAGCTAGATGACTTCCTTATGAAAGAATACAAATTCTTTCATAAGAATCTAATAATAATTAGATAATAAAGAGCTAATAATTTCTTAGAGGTGTGAAGAAGGCCTCCAGTATTTTTCATGCAGGGGTATTTCTTTTTTCACTGGAAGGGCAGTGGGTATTTCCTTCACAGTTATACCATAGTGTGATTTTGTATTTGATTAACATGAGAAATTATTTCAGAGAAGAAGTCTTTTTCGAAAAGGCATTTGTAATATTTTAAAATATTTTAAAATAATTCTTAAGAAGACATTGTATACTATCCTACAAGATTACATTTTCCCTCAGTGTCACAAAACTCTTTACTTATTACTTTATCAAGGTGCACAAACTGTCAATAGTCATAACTAAAATCTAAAATGGGAAAGAGTGACACATGATAGAAATTGATTTCTCTCTGCAATCATAGTTTCAAAATACATCCAGCTACTTTTATTGTCATAATTGGTTTTAAAATATTTAAAGCATTAGTACATGAGATACAGTATTACAATTTTATGAGTCTCATTAGAGCCTTCAATCAGGGAAAACAACAAGGCTAAGGTGCATGAGGTGCATGCTGCTGCTCGAGGGCAGTGCAGAAACTCAGTGTTCTGAGACATATGTAATCTACCAGGTTTTGAAGAGGAGCAATGTTTGTACTCTAGTTCTAGCCAGTAGAAGAGTGAAGGTTCTATGATTCCAACATCCTTTGACTTTTTATCCTTGCACATCAGCTAAAGCCAACCCAAAACCCCTTACTGCAAACCTATTCCTGGCAAAGGAGTGTGGGTCCCTTGCATTTTGTGCAGAGCAATGTGCTCGGACTGGGTACCAAGGGCTGATCTCCTCCAGAGGCCCCTCCATGATCCTGTGCAAGCTCCAGCCTTAGTGTGCTGCCATCTAAACAAGGATTATCCTGGACATTTTTATTGCCTCAAATTATTTTCAAAGTCTATGAACAGAGGTGACAATAAGGGATTTTCATATTCATAGACTCAAAGCCATTTTCCTTCTAGCCATAGAGGAATAGTAAAGGAGTTATTATAAAATCAGGTCTGCACTGTGTGTGGAAGTTCTGAAACACAGCTTTTTATTCCTTGAATAAAGTAATTGTTTTAGGGAAATATATTTCATATATGGCTGTACAGAAAACAAAGGCAAATTGGAATATAGCCTTATCTATCCTTATTAATATAGCTTCAAGTGTGTTCTTTCATAATAGCATTAAGATTACATGCAATCTGCTGAAATGTTACAGAAAAACTACTGTAAATAAGGATTCCTTGTTCCTATGTATTACAATACAATCCTTAAATATATGATCAAATACTACTTAGTCTAAGATTTCAGTATGTATGCCACGTTCCAAGGAAATCTAACCACAGGTAGAAAAGACCTGAAGGAGTTCAACAACCTCCAAACCTACTTCCCATAATAACTTGATTTTGCCCTAAGGCAGAAGCTTCACAAATAACTTAATAGATCCATTACTTAAGAAAACTTTGAGACAGTATAAAAGAACCTGGAGTGTTATTTCATGGAAGAAAAAAAACTGTGGCAGATTTCATACCATGTATAGGCTCCCAAAAGACAAACACCATTTCCTAAAAGGGAATATATATACAAAAGCAGATGTTATAAATACATGACTCATATCAATTCAGCAGTGTTTCCTGAAATGACCTTGCAAATCAGAGAAGACAGGTTCAGTATTCCTTTGGGGAAACACTAAATGTGCCTGCATGAGCTTTGAGTTTTTATCAGGAGTGTGCTTTTGAAGCAGATCTCCGGGTTGTCTCTACTTACTGCACTTTGGTTCATAGAACACAGACATCAGCTTATTCAGTATGGTTTTCTTTCAGATGAAACTAAAATGAAATACACTTGTAAAAGCCACTTCATGAATCCCAGCCACAGCCCAGGAGAATTAGTCCCCAAAAGAAAATGAAAAGTTAGCAAGGAGCACACAAATCTCCCTGCAATGTGTGCTGAGTGTGTTTCAGGTTTTTGCCATCAGCTACAGCCCCACAGAGCTGTTTGGTTGTTCTGAGTGCTCATGTAGACCCAGTCAAAGCTGCTGCAGTTTGCTGCTGGGGATGTACACTGCAGCAAGAATGTATCACTCGAACATATCCTGCAGAATAGTACACTTCATAGTGAAGAAGTTTTGATAGGAGGGGGGAAAACACAGCAGAAGTATATTTTTTGAAGATGATTAAAGCTATAGGTAGAAGTCAAAGAACATTGCAGTGGGATTACTGGGGCACTGCTTGTTTATAATGGTAAAAATTTTTCTACTATCTCAAAAACCTGTAAAATTTTGAATTGGCATATTAATGGCTTCTGAATCTGTCCATGTGTGCATATTTTTCTTACATTTTTTTTAGTTTTTCTTTGTGAAAGGGTGAGTTAATATTTTCTTTAAAGAAAAATAAGAATACATTATTGGCTAAGATATTTTCTGTAGCTGCTAAAATTAAGGTTAAGCTGCAAGTGTCTGTGTCATACAGAAATGTGTATGAATTTGTGTGGTAGAGAGGAGATGTGTCTTCTCCCACATGCTTCTACAGAAGGAATTTCTAGAGAAAGCCAAGTACCTTAAAGGATTTTACTGAAAAATATAGCAGTAAATGTGAACATATCTATGAGTTTTGCCAGATTGTTGATTATGCCCCACTGGGCATGAAACAAAACAATAAGAAAGAGAATAAATAAAATTATAAGGAAAAATCAGGTGGGTTTTTTTTGTAAGAAGACTACCTGTATGCTGCAGAATTAATGGTGAAACCCTTGGACTGTGTTCAATTCTCATGCTGCTCTTAAAGAAGACAGGCTGTTTATTCTGATCATTCTGAGTAACATCATGGTCCATCATGAGGTGGCCTTCCCATGTATGGTCATAGAATCATTGAATCATAGAATGATTTGGGTTGAAAGAGAATTTTAAAATGGTTCCAACTCATCAGTATGGGCAGGGACACCTTCCACAAGACCGGGCCCCCCATCAAACCAGCCTCAAACACTTCCAGAGATGGGGCATCCACAACTTCTCTGGATAATCTGTTCCAGTGCCTCACCATCTCCACAGGAAGGAGTTTCTTCTTAATTTCTAATCTAAATCTACTCTCTTTCAGTTTAAAGACATCTTCCCTTGTCACCTTGGAAAAAGCTGGTCTCTGGCTTTTTTGTAGGCCTTTCTGGAAGGCTGCAAAAAGGTCTCCTTGGAGTCTTCTCCATGTTGAACAACCCCAACTCTCTTAGCCTGCCTTCAACAGAGGACATGATGCCAAAGCATTTCAGTTTGCTACACACTTGAAATAGTGCAACTCAAAATACTTGTTTATGGCCTTAAATATCTCTTTCTGTCACCTGGCAAAACTACCTTACTGTCTAATCTTGTTAGGAATAGGTGTAGGTACAACAAGATCATCATATCATTTCTGCTGGAGCGGGATGTTTAAGTGATTCCCTGTCATTAAAGTCAACAAGGTTAATTATAGTCATCACAAGATGCAGCAGCACTGGGTTTAAACTTGAGTTTTTCTGTCCTCTAGGAATGGCTAGTAACTACAACAAAGAGGAATTAAGCTGAAAGAGGCAGGAGCTGGTGAATACTATGTGCAGTTATATATTGTCACACATAAGAGGGGGAAAGTTACTAAAGGAGAAGAGAGATCCAGGGTGAATATAAGTGAAGCATGATGGCTTAAATACTGTGAAATTTTATAAAATCATCAAGACTCATCAGAAGCACTATTCACTATCAGGCAATGGTCATCACTGTTAGGAATCATTTGGCCTAACAGAATCCTTTGGGAATCACTATTTTGTAATAAATTCCTTGCTAGTCTGGATCTGCCAAAGTAAGGTGGTAGATTCTGCATTTTCTGAACCTTACAAAACTTACCATGGCTTGTCCTGGAGCATTTTAAAAGCTGTGGTACACTGAGGTGCAGTGTAAAACAGAGTACAACAAACCCCTAACAATTCCACAAACACAACCACAACAAATTAGGGCACTATTTTTAATAAGGTACGTGACTAAAGTGATGTTATTGTTGACACTGAAATGACATATCTCACTCATATAGTACAAATGATTTGCATTAAATTTCACTAAATCTGTCTGCTTCTACTTTCAGTGACACATCCTTACTAAACAAGCATCACAGAGAGGAGACAGTGTTTTGACTTTTGTTTTTCTTTAACTCTTTGAACTTCAGTGGTATTTTTATTGAACAGAAAGAATTCTGATTTTTTTGTTTGTTTGCTTTTTCCATACTGTAGTCATTAGGGCAAATATCTTGGCTCAAGTTAAATAAAACATTTAGTTGTTATCTTTGGCAGATGGATATTCTTGATGGTTGACTGAATTTGAGGCCCTGTGCTCAGAGTTCAGAGGTCATGTGTGAATTTGTTATGCTTTCTGGCTAATTCAACAAAATAAATGAATCTGGTGAAATTCTCATGGAGTGTTTATTTTTAATGTTTCTATAATAGACAATAAATTATTATTTATGAGGCATAATTGAAGAAAAGTCTAGAAGAATTTGCGTATAAAATTAGGGGATTATTAAATCAACTTTATTGTGTTTTCAAAACTTAAAATATTTTACAGTTACAATAAATTGTTTGAGAGTGTTATCAACCCACAAATCTTAATAATTTAATAAATATTCTGCTGTAAAGTGGGGCATATGGCCAAATCCCAGAGTGGTTTGTGCACAGAGTATTATAATAGTATTATAATATTTTGTCTTTACCTAGATAATGGAAGAGTGATCTGTTCTTATCCATAACACATGGTGATTGGTCATTAGTTTTAATGAACTGCATCTAAGAACTTGCAGGCGTTAGGAGGATAGCTGACATCCCCCTCCTTTTTCTCCATCTGTTGCAGGCTGTTAGACGCTGCTGTTGAATACAAGCAGGGAGCATCACTTATTACCTCTCTTGAAGCATGTTGACCTTTTAGGCTCTTGGCAAAGTGACTGCAATGTCAATACACATCTTATGGGAGACTGAAGGCAATTATTCATCTCTCAGTGCTTGCCCAGAAGGAAACAAATAGGAAAAACATGAACTTATTTGTCTTGAAGGAGGATGAGATTGAACAGAATGAGAAAGCAGCTGCTGCAATTGGTGTGTGTGTGTGTGCGTGCATTCCTTATTTTTTAAAAATTATTATTATTATGTTTTGATCATAATTATGATTTTGAAACAGTATCATGAAATTATCTAGGGGAATTTTTTTGCACATAGCCTTGCCAAACTCTGTCCTGACAGTAGAATGTAACACTGTGAAAGATCTGAGATCTTCTCCAACACTAGCTGTTCAGCACTGGATGGTGGGAGCAATGGGGTGAAAGAGATTCAGTGCAGGACCCTTTCCAGATCTCAATAAGGAAGGTCCAACAACAAATGCTGTAATAAGATACTGTTTTAATAGGAGGAGGACTACAGATAGCCAGCAAATCTTAAGTCCCTTCAGTTGCTGGACAGCCTGCATTTGTGCAGCATCAGTTGGAGCCCAGATTGATTTTCACACATCACGCTGTTCAGAGCTGATCACGTCCATGAAGGAAAGCTCTCCCATTCAGACGTATAATTTCTTCACAAGAAAAAGACTCTGTTCTAATGAGAACTTCTTGCAGCCCTTTTAGGTAAAGGCAAGGTCATAAAGGTGGTCCAGTAAACAGTACCTAGTGGAAACTGCCTACCATATTCTCATGCAATGTGTAGGCTTAGTGTATGCTGTAGCCAAGGAACTTTTGTTGCACTGTACAGCCCTGAAGGCCTCACATTATGTGTAGCTCAGTACAGCACAGATCAGCACAGTCCTGTGCTTCCTACCTGTGAGAAATCCCTCAGTTTCTTCTATTTCTACCACGCTAGAAAGACTCTACAGATGAGATGGATGAGATTTGATCCAATTTGCAGTGACTTAATAGAGGGAAGAGTTGTATGATAGCTGATAATCTATACAGACTATTTGCACCATATACAAATACAGTTTCAAAATCTACTAAAAGGATATGCACATGTACATTAATTAATCCATTTATTGCAGAGAGAGAATCTGTTTTCTTTCAGATTATGCTTATTTCATGTGAAAGGAATCCTCATTTATTAGTGGATAAGACCATGTATCGAGTGACTCTTTCTACCTTTGAAGAAATTTCATTTTGTGACTATATATATATGTGCACGCACTTCAGATACATTTTGACTTAATGAAGAGCTTAATAAAAATCAGCATTCATAACTTCTGTGTAGTCAGATAAATTAGTTAATGCACAAACTGAGCTCTTATGTATTATGCAAAAGATTAGTTCTAAGATTTGCATAATGTGCTACAAATGACCTACTGTTTCAAACAGTAGCAGCTTAGTTAAAAGTGGGTTGAAAGCTGAAGTGATGTCAATGAAGTAATTACTCCTAGCTTGGCACATCTCATTCATTGTCAAAAGTTCAAGTCCCTGTAGTGCTGAGAGAACAGCCGAAAGACATTGAAGGCAGGTTAAAGCAAAAATAATACAACAATAATCAGCAGGAAGGGCAGAGAATGGTCAGTGTTATTGGGACAACAGGGATTCTTAGCTCTTCAACATCTGATCCAAAATCCCATTAAAGTAGAAAGAAGTCCCTGTGCCTCCTTAAAGAGTGCTATTATTCTGAACCACAAACTTCAGATCTGAGTTATGAGATTGTACTAATTCAGACCTGGCTACACTGTTAACTAAACTTTAAATCAGTGCAGTTTCTGAGAAGGGGGGAAATACTATTTCCTTACAAATCTTTAAGTAATTATGTAGTAGATTTGCTACATGAGAAATAACAGGTGTCTGAGTTTACATAGCAAGTCTGATCATATCGGGGGCAGCAGGGAGAGTGGAGTGGAACATATGGACTCCAGTCAGTCCTTGGTTTGGTTTCTTGTATGGTCAAAGCCCCTACTTGTTCTTTCTTTAGGTGCCATGTAGGAAAAGTTTTTGTGAAAACAGTCTCACAAAATTTTGTCTTGCTACAGCAAACAGCTTACAAGTGCAAGACCATGGCACTCAACACTACTCAACTTGATTTTCTGAATAAGCATTAATCTAAAAATATTATTCTCTAGCTATCTCCTATATAGGCAGCCTATACTGAAGGCATTTCAGTCCCTCTGCATTCCTAGGGGCCAAAAAACCTCTTGAATTGGTGCTATTAAAAGACATTCTTAACTTGCTCTCAAACAGAGGATTAAATGGACATTAGAATTGTTAACTCCAGACTGACTGAAGCATGTGAACAGAGCAATTAAAAGAGATACATACCACCACTGACTGCACAATGGGCTTCTCTTTATCAGATGCTGGAAGAAGCACAAAGGCATTTTGAGTTCTGTGCTGGCCAGGCATACAGGTACATAAATTCATTTACTGTAATTTTAATCTAATTTTTAAGGGGATTCTTAATAAATTTTTAAAAGAAATCAATCAATATACAATGTATTGTCACTTTACTTATTTTGTTCTTATTGAAGGGCAAAAAAACCCACAAACTGTTGCGGTGAGCCACGGTTCCTGCCATAGTATGCTGGACCCAGTCGGTCAAAAAGTCCAGTGGTTTGACCCTTCAAGAGCCCAGGAACCATAAGACGGCCACCGCCCTGACATGGCTGCCCTGAGGCGGCTTGGCGGGAAAAATCGTTGGTCTCGGTGGGAAAGATGTGATACCCTGTGTGTGAGCAATGGCTGCTGCACTCCCCTCCTCCCGGTTATGTCATCCCTTTCGATTCGCCCGCGTTCGCCCTCCCCGCCTACCCTCTTCCCTATTCGCTACTGTGTAATGCTCCCCGCCTCTGTACCTCCCCTCAACTGTGCTGTTATTGGCTCTAAGAGCTTGCTCCACCCCCACTTCTGGGGTATAAAATGCGTTGCCCAGGGCTGTTCAGGGCTCTTCTTGGGCCCTCTCCTCAGTGCCAATAAACCTGTTCCTGCTTCCCCAAGAAGAGTCCCTCGCCTTCTTCCAATCTCCTCCGTGCCCTGTCCATCGGTGGTCGAGGCGAGCCCTGCTGGAGACCTCGCCCATCCTCCCATGAATGATTAGCCTCCGTCCTTCGCAGCTGTGAGTCAAGTTTGCTTGGTGCTCAGTCCAGCCAAGCTATCCCTTTGGCAAGCACCGTGGCAACAAACATTTTTTTATGTTAGGGGCAAGAAGAGTTTGCAATCCAAATAATTTTTGGCCGAGGCCATCTTAAATTATGGTTTCCTCAGAGTACAATAAGGTCTAATCCACTCTTGTATTATAAAAATGTGAGCTGCACAATTTGAATTTCAGCGTTACCAATGTGTGCAGCATGTTAGAATGGCTCTTGTAATGTCTGACTGTTCCAGTGAAGCCTCAGGCACCAATGCTCTGTGAAAACATAAAAAAATTATTAGGTCTTCAGGTTACAGAAAAGAATCTTTGAGAGCCGGACCTATTTGAAGAACTGAAGAAAGACTAATTTTTGTGGCTGAGGACAGAAAGAATGGATGACCAGCAGTGTGGAGAGGAGGAATTACAGGTTCCAGAGGAAATGGCTGCCTTGGGTTGTCCATGATCACTGCCGCATGGGACGATGTGTCCTGTGCTTTGCTTACAGCACTCTCAATGGGCCATGTGCTTCTTCTGTCAACAGGGCTCTATTTGGGAAGCCTTGAAGAATTAAAGGCCTGTGCATCCTCCAGAATGGGAGCTGCCCCCCGGCATGACTACCCAGGGCTGGTGAATATGTTAATCTGCATGCTCCATTCAACACTAGCACTTATTCCTACCCTGACTTCTGCTATTCTTCCGATTTTTTACACAGCACTGCTCAAATGATTGACTTTTAAATAAAAACCCCGTGTTGCTCAAAAACAAATGGAAGAATGAACCCCTTCCTTCCATTAACACACACAGGCACAGCAGATGGAATAAATGGACCAGCTGCTTTCGGTAGTGAGATACCTGGGTTTTACTCCAGCCACTCTATCAGGAGGAAGATCAGATGCTTGAATGTCTTGCTAAAATCCCTCACAGGAAAAAGAAGCAAGAAACTGAAAGTAGACACTTCATTCAAAAATTGTGTAATTTCAATGCTTTGGTCATCATGGGGAGTAGCAAGAAAGCAAGTAGGGTATCTAATTAGGGTAACTCCTTTCAGAGACTTGGTAACAGCCGCAAGAACAGTGGATTAAAGTCAGGTCATTTTTATCAATACGATAAAGTCTCATTGTTTCACTAGGAAGTGTTTGCAGCTATCTTTATGACAGCCAGTGTTCTGTCTTAATTAGTAATATCATTTCTACTTCACCTAAAATAGCTGAAGGGTTCTCTTGGGATCTATTCATGGATACAATTTTGTTTAATCTTATTATTAATGGTAATAATTTTTTTTCTTGCTTGGATTATCATCTGTATGCCAATGATTCTATTATTTAAACAAATAATTGTTTCACATTACAATTCCATTTACTGCATGACAATAACAAATCATAGTTACAGCTCATTCAGAGTAAATTAGTTCTAAAACACTAATAAAATTAATTGCAAGATGCTGGATTGAAAAATAGAAGCAGCTAAAACAGGAGCTCTTTATCATGGTCTTTGATAGTATATTACTTAGCCTTAAATATCTTGGTGCTTGTTAGCAAACAAAGAGTAATTGAAACTTGGTTGCTAAGAAACATTATTTCTCGTTGTTGACAATCATGATTTTCTTTGATTGCTGCTTCTATTGTTGTTCATTACACAATCTAAATGTTTTCTCTTAACATTGTGAAAACATGCTTTGGATTCCAATTGTTCTATGTGATACCACTGGGTCTGTTTAAAAAGCTTCCAGCAGCATGGTATGCTCCTGGAAGTGTGGTGGTGAGGGATTTTCTGCAGTAGATGCAAATTTTTGGAATGCCAAAGGCACATGAATGAAAGCTGTAATTGCTGTCCAAGGTTAGCAACGCTAGCCTTCTCTCATTTACTGCAAGTGAAAAAAATTGTAGCCATGCTTTTCTTGATGTCTAAGTGTCGTAGCAGTGCTAGATACATTTTTCAGATGCTAATGCTGGCTTTTGGGAAAGCAATTTTAGTAATCTGAAAAGTGGCTTTTTAAAAAAGTTTTTTAAGTCCCAAAAAAGTGGCTTTAGTTCCCCTCAAACCATTAATCAAAGTCCATACAAAATGTAACCACATTTGTAGCTGGAAAAGTATTCTTTGGCAAAAGTCAGAGCTCTTTGATCGCTGATACAGGCAGCCATCTACAATTTTTTCCCCAAGCAATTCTGTTTGATCAGATCATGTAGCTGGCAGATTCTATTCCAAATTTTTTTGTGGTTAATGCAAGGGATGAAAAATTAACAGCAAGAAACTCACCCACACTAGTTGATTATTTTGATCCATTAAGTATGCAAGCTCTGTATTAGGTCAAAACTCTGGTCTGTGAAAATTACTTTAATATTCAAATGGGAAAAATTTTTTAAAAATTAGATATTTTAAATTTTAGGAAAAGAGGAAAGACTTGGGATAAAGACTTGCACTATGAACTAGAAGAGTCAGTGAGGATTTTTCATTCTCCAGAAGATGCCTGATTTTCCTTGAAGAGAGCTATGTCATATCCCTTTTCTCTTGTCTACTGAGGTGTCTTTTATCTATTAACTTCTTCAGGATGGCTGAGTGTTGCTTATATCTCTAAGAGCAAAGAGTCCACAATTGCAGGAAGTGCACACTGCAACAATTTACATGACAGGATTGGTTTACAGAGCAATTTACAACAGAAATTTTCAGACTGGGAATGTATGCTTTGGAGAGACGCCAGCTGCAGTTTAAGAAGGAAGGAGGTATTACCAATTTTGTTTTGACTACAGGTTTTTTCAGATCAGGAGTTATAACCTTAGGTCTGTAAAGTACCCTGAAAAATTAAGTCAGAACCCGACCAAGCACAGAGCACAACTGTTACATACATCAGTATTTGTGCTGTAAAGAAAACATACATCATAAGAGAGATGCTTCTGCCAGAAAGAGAAATGAAATTTGTGTCTGCATGTGTGTGTGTGCATATGTGCCTGATTATTAGTTTCACATATAAACTCACTGTGGCAAAAAGTGTTGTCAGCTGTAGCCCTCTAAAAGCTGAATTTCCATGTTTGAAGTTGAACTCTTTCAAATAATTTCTGTGTTTGAAGATATTTTTTTCACTTTTTGATCTGAAAAGTTGGTTCTTTTCATTTATTTAGAGAGAGATAACTTCTACTTCTTGAAACTGCTGGGAAGTAAGATTTGTATTTACTGTGTGAAAGAGGAATATCTGGACAAGCATCAGACTTCTTAATTTTCTTCTGAAAGGAAAGTAACTTTTGCAAAGCATCTCAACAAGGATATCCTTTGTGTGTTTCCATATGTAGTAAATATATGCTGATGTTGATAAAATCTGTTTTCATAATGAGTGTTTTAGTATTCTTTTGTTCCTTTGTATTTAGTTTCTATTAACTGGCTTACTGTTTAGGTACTGTGACTAATTCTTGGTTTCTAGTTTCTAATTTGATTACTTAATTAATGGTTTCCAGAGTTCCAGTATGATGGTACTTTTATAAATGCAATGTAGCTACCACTGTTTTTGAGCATGGCAGGAAAGGACTGAATGTCAGTCAAGTTCCTATTGAAATATTTTAAGACAAAATGAGAAGAGAAAAGAGGAAAGGGAAGAGAAAGAGAAGAGAAGAGAAAAGAGAAGAGAAGAGAGAAGAGNGAGAAGAGAAAAGAGGAAAGGAAAGAGAAAGAGAAGAGAAGAGAAAAGAGAAGAGAAAAGAGAAGAGAAGAGAAGAGAAGAGAAGAGAAGAGAAGAGAAGAGAAGAGAAGAGAAGAGAAGAGAAGAGAAGAGAAGAGAAGAGAAGAGAAGAGGAGAAAATCTATAGCTGCAAAGCAGAATTTTTCCAGCACTCAAGGAAAAATTTTAATGGATTTTATGTGATTTGAATGAGGCAATTACATATTTAAAGTGAGTTTCTCTGTTAGGAGAAGCCAGACTGTGTCTCTCTTGAGAATCCCTCAAGTTTTCAGTCTATGTATTCTATATGTGTTGTACAATTTTGCACCATACAGGAGCCAAGCTATAAATTCTGCTATCTGTTATCTGTGTGGAATTACAGAGTGTGAGGCTACCTAGTCTTCTGGGATTTTATTCATTCAAGAAGAGAAAGTGTATTCATAAAATCTAGTCACCTAGTAACTATGAGGAAGTACTATCTGTGTACAGAAAGCAGATTAGGCTAGGGCCAGTGACTTTATGGCAGCTATTCCAGTATGTTGTATTTAAAAGGCAAAATGCCAGAGATTTAATGCTTTTGAAAACAGTGCTATGCAAAGCCTGTGTTGTATGATGAACACAATGAGGAACAGCAGTGACAGCAAAGAGTGATTTTAATTTCTTTAAATGTTCCCTTTTTCCATAACAGTCCCTGTGTCACATCATCCTTATGAGCACTGCTGGAGTCTCGCAGTAGAACATTTACTCTGGAGAGAGATGTTAGTCACATGTGGACTGCCTTCAACCCAGGAATTCAGTCGCATATAAAGCAATATGCTGAAGGAAGGCAGTTTGGAAAAAAGGGAGAAAGACTTGAAATGGCCTCAATAAAACCATCAACTTCTGTGCAGGTTAACTTCCCCAAGGTAGTAGGCATCTCTAAGCAAAAGAGAAGACCAGAGACATTAGTACACTGAATGCATGCTGCAAGAATGATTATAAAACAACATGCTGAACAGATGTGATATAATAGGAGAAGTCGGTGTGAAGAGCAGAGGGAAGAGCACATTTTATCAAGCTGTGCCACATGTTTTGTGGAAGCTGATATCTATGTCAAGACGTGACCCACCTGACATTTCACCTCTGTCCGGGTGTTTGTTCTCCAGACATGATAGTTGGAGGTGGATGAATGGGTACAACTGTAATGTGGGTAGTTTCTGTATTTGTGTTCACAGTCATATTAGGCTGTCTATGAGACCGCTATTGATGCTTGCATTCCCAGTTTACTGCAGAAATGATCCCATTAAAATCAATGAGCATATTGGTTGAATTCAAGGGAAAGGAATCTGGTGTCATACTACTTGAGAAGTGTGTACGACAGTTCACTTGCTCATGAAAGAGGCACCAAGGACATTCAAAGCTGCTATTGCTACCTGAAACAAGAAAGAGAGAATTTTGTCTTTTACGTGAACTAAAAGGAAGATTTTTAATATCTAGACCCTCTTCATTCATGAGTTCAATGGCCTCTACATTTTGGTTTGAAAAGACAGTTAATCCTCCATCAAGCCTCATTAAAAGAAAAATCCCAGACCTCTTAAA
>VXBT01011457.1:16248-38206 GCA_013400235.1 Oriolus oriolus | reverse complement strand
AAAAAAAAAAAAAATTAATAATATTAAACAGTAAAACTTCTTGCTGTGGAGAAGACCTGGGAAAATTTCAGAGTCCTTTCTGTAGGTGTGACTCTCTCCTCTCCGGAGCTGGGGTTCAGCATGGGCCCCTCCGGGCTGCAGTGTAGGGCCTCCTAGTGATGTCCTGGTGTTGTTGAACAGTCCAGATGAAGAAGCCAAAGACCCAGGGTAAAAACCTTCTTGCCTCAGCTAGCAGGCTAGCTAAAAAGCAAAGAAGTTTTACTCTCCATCTCTCTCCTGGGAAGCAGAGCCAAAAGCTGGCTAAAAGTAGGAAGGTGCTCTCCTTGGCTCTGTAGCAGCAGGAAAGCAGGGAAGTGTGTGTGTCCTAGAACACAAAACCACTCGGCTTTTTTCTCCCTTTCTGTCGAACCCACCTTAAAGGCACAGAAAGGCACAGGATTCATGTCTGGGCACAGAGCAGGCGATAGGGGATACAGCATCATAAAGTCACCCCAAGACAGCTTGGTAATGTCTGTAGAACTGGTGACCATGGCCAGTAATACTGATCTTGGCTTTGTAGCGTGGAACAGGCAATAAGACAGATCAGCAGGTTAATGAGGGACTTACTTTAGAGGCAAGGACAATATTGCTGACTTAGAGATCTTTTCTTATACATTGAACAAAAATTTACACTTACGAGTATCAGAGAAGAGGAATCCATAGTAATCAGATAGATTACGAGATCCAATGGAAAGGTTTTTTGGATAAAATAAAAATTTGTGCAGGACGTACTCTAATTCAGAAAGAGAACAACCTCACTAAGGACGACAAAGAAATTCTTAACAATGTGAGCCACGCTCCATGAAGGCAAATTTCTCAAATATTGATTGACAATACATTTGACAAATAGAGAAATATGTTTCTCTTTTCTACTAAACAGAGTGACTATCGGGTTCTGCTTAAATGTCCTAGATCTACGATTAACTTTCTTTCTGGGATAAGCCTTTGCAGACTCATATCTAATTCCAGTACATACCAGTTTTCCATACCATACATATCTCTTCAGAATAACTTCTTCCCTTTCCTATGAGTATTTTTAGATTGATTTCTCCAGGCTTAAAAAACCTTCTTTTTCTGAGCTAAATCTCTTTCAATGCACATTTCTAATCATTCTGCAGAATTAGGTTTCCAATGGATACTAGTAAGTCTTTCTAATCTAACATAATTTGTGATTGTCATTAAGATGTTTACTATCTCTTTGAGATCTTAAATCAAAATGTTGGAGTTGACTAAATGTTACATCATTTCAATAGGCTCCTATTAAATTGTGCCTATTTGTTAAAGTTTTGTTTTTATTGTTGTTCACAGCTTTTAGTTTGTCTATAGTATATTCCAGCTTCAACGTGATTAAGAGCAGATTGTGTGTGTGCACGGGTGTGCACTGTTCATAATTTTAGTGGGTTTTAAATGTTTTCCTTGTCTTCTTTTTTTCTTTTTTTTCTTTTTTTAACTTATGATTGGGTTTTGTTTTGTTTTACTTGTTCCTTTAGTTCCCTTTGTTTACTGTAAACAGTTACAAGAGAGAAATATTTTATTTACTCGGTAGGAAGCAGATTGTGAGCAATATATTTGTAGATTCATCTGTGGGAAGAAAACCTGCACCAGAGCAAAAGGAATCCTCTTTTAATCTATCAGAAAACAGCACAGGTATCTTTAAAATTGAAAAAATATACATTGTGGGAAGTTTTTTTTCCTTATTGTCCTTGAGTTTAACTTGTATGTACTTCATACCCAAACTCATTGCAAATTGCAAATCATCATTATTTGTATCCACATTCAGCACTTCTTAGCTGATAGAAATGAACTAAAAAGAAACTGAGTTCTCTGTACTTTTGCTCTGGAAAAAGATGCAAGGTTCAAGAGTAAAGCTGACTGAATTCTCACAAAGCCATTCCTCCTTTTCTGCAGTAGAAATCACTCCTGCTAACAGCTGGGCTAAATACTGGGACTTAGAAGCAGCTCCTGGATAGGATTTATTCATTCACACTTATTTGCAGTTATACTACAAATCACAGGTTCTGATGGGTGAAAGGAAATGAAAGAAAAAGAAAATAACCATACCATGTCCAAATTCTCCCTTGTCACCTAGTCAGGGGTGCTAAGATTGAATGTACGGTGATTTCAAGAGACCACGAAACCCACACAGAGACACAATACACCTGATATTTCCATGTACTGGCTCCTTTCCAACCATGTACCTTTCTTTTTGTAGGCTTCTATTATTTCCTTTTTATTTTATAATTAAAAAAAATAATAATTCAAGGGGAGAAATACAAAAAATAGTAATGGGCTGAGTCATATTGTCCCTATGGCCTTTATTGTTCAAATACACATCCTCTTAATGGCCAGGCATTGCTATTCAGAACACACAGCCTTTCACAGCAAAGTAGATGCAATTTCTTCAGTGAGACAATATAATATTTCTGTTTCGTCCTTCGTATATATTGTATTGTGGTCTCCATGACTGACCTCCAATTATAGCTTACCTGTCAAAAAAAATAACACTTATGAAATTAAAAGAAACATATTTTATGCTCAGAGCACACTGTAGGCCCACCAAAGCCTTCCCTGGTTTTGGTACCTTCACAGGCTGCTTCACTGTTCACACAATTCATCTCCAGCCAAAACTACAAAACCCAGCAAGGTATTTTTTCCAATGTTTTGATGACTGATTTAGCTTAAGAGATACAAAAAGAAATGTAAAGCTTCTATACATGAAATCTATAGTATTTTTTATTTATTGTGTAAGAACTGGATTTCCAAGACTAAGTGAGATTGTTATTAACAAGGGTAACCTTTAAAATAAAAAAAAAAGAAAAATCACCAAACTAAATTGATGTGACATACGGTACAGGCAAAGCATGATTATTTACACAGAATTTGACTTTTATGGACAGGAAGAACAGTGACAATAAGGGATTTTTACCATCAGACTGCCAATTAAACTGTGAAATTCCACTTATTTGGTGGGGTAGTAAGAATTACACAGTAAACAAATAGGATCCCTTGCAATCATCTATAAGGTCACTTAAAAATAGGACACTTCAGAAAGTAGCTTGTTAAGAGATAGACTGCAACATCCTTCAGTAAGTCCTTATCAACTATTTTAAATCTCTAGTTCAGAATTTATGGACTTGGAAGACCATCATTACTGTTTGGTTTTTTATCCTTCAATATCAGAGTTCAGAGAGTATTGCCTCCAGAAATAATCATAACTTTTTTACTCTAACCTAGAAGTCTATCTCTTAGTAAACAGCCAATCAATCAACACAAAATCAGAAGCTAAAGAAAATATCTGTGCACATATAGTAATGGCATAATGGTAATAGCAGAATACAAAAATGCTTTTGCTAAGATAGTAATAACAATCTCTTAGAGTGAGCACCCACAAGGAGTTCAGTGGGGCATTGCAATACATAAAATTTGGAAAACAATCATTAATAACAAGTGAATCACTCAGGAAATATAAAAATAATTTCCTTCCAAATGCTATTATTGACCATGAACACAAGATAAAGCCAGATTGTTTGCTGTATAGTTCAGACAAACAGACAAGAAAAAGCCCCTTCAGATCACGGAGCAAATTCCAAAGTACAACTTAGACAAAGCAGTATTTATTTTGTGGGTAGCTATACTTCTCTTTTGTGTCTACAAATATGTGTGGAGTTGTATGTATTTTGATATAAGACCAATGTAAATTTCATATCTGTTTCTTACTCATATTGTCAATTTTCCAGTTGATATCCAGCCAAATTCTTTTAAAACTAACTTTTCTACATCTCCACTTATTACTCATATTTCCCTTTGCCTATTATTTAACTAAACACTAAGATATTTTTAAAACTAATCTCCAGTTTTTTCAATAGGTATAACTTTCTTTCATTCTCCACTTGAACATTTTGCATTGTGAAATCTAGCTTTTGCTCCTTGCTTTTTGCATAGGCTAAACCCACGGATCCTTCAACCCCAAAACAGCCATCTTTTATCTGCTTTTATCTATGGGGCCTTCTTTTTCAAAAAGGGCTCTGCCATTTCCATTTTCTTTCTACCCTTCAACTATGTCCCATATGCTGTACCTAATTATGATTTCCTCTACTAGTGCATAGTTATGCTTTCCTTTGTCCTTGTTACAATTTATGTGTAAACAGAAAGTCATGTTTACAGATTTTAGTTTGCTATCACAATACACAGAACAATGGACAAAGCAGCCCTTGTAATGTGACCTCTCCCTATAAGTAGAAAAGAATGATCTCACTGTTACCTTTTGGTTTCCTTTTCTGCTCTGTTTCACTCATTTATTCCACTGGTCTTGAACTTTTCATTGTAAGCCTTAGGCTTCTTAATTGTCCATGGACAATAAGGCTTTTCCAACTCATTTCTTCACAAATAGGCAACTTACTATAAATAGGCGTGATAACTAGCTGGCCAAACATGTCTAACATGTAGACACCTAAATTACATACAGTAAGTTATCTCTAACTGAATACAGTGAAGTGTCTTCCGGAAAACCCTTCAAATTGTAGTAGAATCATAAAAAGGTTTGGTTTGGACGGCACCTTTAAACATCATTTAGTCCACTCCCACTGTAATAAGCAGGGACACCTTTCACTAAATCAGGTTTCACTAGTAGAAGTTCTCTTGTGAAAATTTAGAATTTCCTGACAGTATAATGCATTCAATATTTTTATTGCCCAGATTTTCAACTGAAAGCAGAAGATTAATCTTTGTTGTGTCTAACCTAATCTTGGGGCTTGAGAGCTCAGCAATGAAAACCTACAAGAAATAGTGAGCCACCGTGTTGTATACTGTATGTATAGGGTTGCGAGGAGCCAATTTAATTTTGATTTCTGTCTCAGCTCTGGTCATCAGAGGCATGTGGGGGAGGGGTTGCACATGTGCCACTTGCAGGAGGAAACGAGGAGAAGATGGGAGAAAACCTCGTCTCTGGGGAGACATTCCCTGGCAACCATTTCACATCTCACATGGGACAAGCAGTCAGCAGGAGACAACCAGGGACACTGTACCCTCCAAAGAGGTTCTCCAATCAGACGGAAAAAGGTCTACACCAATGCACTGCAGTGAAACATTGGACTGGGTCAATGGTCTCCTGTCAGCAGGCAGAATTTGGGAGGAGCTGGGCACATAAAAGTGACTGATTCACAAGGTCTGTTTGTCTTTTGGGTCTGGTCTTTTGTTCATCTGCTTCTTGCCCTGGCTGTAGCTGACCTACATGGACATGAAATCACATTTCAAGGAACTGCAATTAACTTCTCATCTCTGCCATCTGACTCTCACCACCTTACCAGGAGCAAAAGACAGGGGCCTTCGCATCAGTCTGTACCAGTCGCTGATGTCATGGAGTCATGTGAGATATTGTGTGATTTCTGTTCTCTTCAGCAGTGGGAGTATAAATATGGCTTTAATTTTTCAGAAAAGATCAGGACTCTGACCTTTAACATTCTTCTCAAAAGAACGCCTGTGGAAAAGGCAAAAAACAAGACATTATTTTTCTCTGGTACTCCTGAGTCAAATGTAGGTTTTTTCTATGTGAAAAACTGAGTGGATGTATCTTCAATAAATTTCTCTTGTCTCATACTAAATTCATTCCAGCTTTTAGCACCAACCATCTTCTTCAGCATGGAGCTCCACAGCTGCAGAACCCGCTGAATGAAACAGTACATTCTAGCATTTTTGTGTATTTTTTGATGTCATTTAATTCTTCTACTGAAAAATAATAAAACCATTTTGTGCCTTAACCTTAGATCCATACTAGTATGTAAGTGGAATATGGATTTGGATTCCTATTAAGGGAATATGGTCATGTTTGAATTTAGCATACCTTTTGTATTGCCAGCCATGGAAGAATAATGGAACAAAGATGAACCTGATAATTTACAATGGTGAAATATTTCACAAAAAGATTAAATGACCCAATTATATCGAAACACCATGCTTTGAATACTCTGTTTTTGAAAACAACTTTATTTTGCCTTTTTTGGGGGATGAAACTGAAAATTTTTTACGAAGCTCAAAATTCTTATTCCTGTGTGTCCGAAACTGCTCAATATGCAATGCAGCATAAGGGAAGCTGTCTCACAAGAGAAATATAACTTAAATGGAAGTACTGCAGCACTAATTAAGGGTGCTATTCAATTCAGGGCAATGGGCATGCAGGCAAGAAAAGAAATGTTTCAGAATTTTTGCCAAAAAATTTTAGTCAGAACAATAGAGTACACAAATAATGCCCATGAAGTACAATTGATCTCTAAAACTCTGTTTAGGAAGTACAGGCAGCTGTCTGAATGTCTGGAGTGTAGCCCATGTTGCCTACTGTTACAAGTGGATAGAGGGTAATACATAGAGTATTTTAATTCCAGACCATCTCTCCTGTGAATATAAATATGAAAATGAAATTCCACAGCTTTATAAATCTTTGACATGTCTCAGTAAACTGCTCCAGTATAATTCATCTAGTCAGTAGACCATATGTTTACTGTTTTCTGTCAAAAGCTTCACCATTCACACCAGTTCTGCACATTCCAAATAAACAGTCAGTTTGGATCTATTTTTTAGCTGAAATTAGTAAATCTGCTTCTGAAAATAAGAGAGCCCAAGAAGATAAGACTGGTTTTGAAGCCTACTTTGTTACCTTGACCTTTGTCACCTTGATCTTGGTTGTGCAGTACAGGGCAGATTCTTCAGCCCTTAAAATACTAAACTGGAATAGCATTATGTAGACAGATATGGTATATACACATTAATAGCATTATATGTGTGTATATAAATATATATATATATATACTCTGCAAAGATAAGCTTAAGTGTAAATACATAAATATTTATTCTTGAAAAGAATAAATAATATGTCTATAAATAAGAAACAAATATGTGATTCAGCATTTTATTTTGGATAGTAGGTAATCAAAACAACATACAAGATATTATACAAGATCCAAATGCGATTGATAACCTCTAAAGCAAAATATATTTCATAAGTTTTCATCATTGGAACAAATTCCTTTCTATTTTCATATGAAAAACTGAAACAGTGAAGTCTTACTGCTAGCTGTGTATGTCTGGGCTGTATACTGAATCATACTGACTAAAAGTTCTTGTCTTTATCCGCCATTAATTTCACACGTTCACACTCCTGAATTACAGTGACAAAGAAAAATGCAAAATCCTGTTGTATCATGCTCTGTTAGCTGGTTATTTTGATTACCTCTTAAGTGAAATGTGTGTGTGTGTGCGTACTAAAAAATTTTGATGTGCTAGTTTTGGCTGCTATAATTTTCATTGCAGTGGGTAGTATGGGGCTGTGCTTTGGATTTGTGGTGCAAACAGTGTTGACAACACAGGGATGTTTTTGTTATTGGTGAGCAGGGCTGGCACTGAGCCAAGGCCTTTTCTGAGTCTCACCCAGTGAGCAGGCTGGGGGTGCACAAAGAGCTGGGAGGGAGCACAGCCAGGACAGCTGACCCCAAAGGGGTCAAAGGGATTTTCCAGACCAAATGATGTCATTCTCAGCATATAAAGGGGAATGTGAAGAAGGAAGAAGGGGAGATTTCAGAAAGATGACATTTGTGTTCCCAGGTCACCACTATATGATGGAGCACTGCTCTGCTGGAGATGGCTGAACACCTGCCTGACAGTGTGAACAGGTGAATGAGTTTCTTGGTTTGCTTTGCTTGTACATGTGACTTCTACTTTCTCTATTAAACTTTCTTTGTCTCAAGTGATAAGTTCTCCCACTTTTACCCTTCCAGGTCTCTCCCTTATCTCACTAGTGGGAGAGAGAGTCAGCAGCTGCATGGGGCTGAGCTGGGGCTGGGTGTACTATCCACGACAGATGTACATCCTGTCAAGAATCTGCAAATGTTTACATTGTAATCACATAAAATATATTTAACATTAAAAAACAGTATTCTAAAATTGAAAGCCATTTGGGGAATTTTAAGTCTTTAAGAGGCAGTTTTTTCCAAACTTACAATGTTATTTTTCTCTTTCAACAAAATAAATCAAGAAAATCTCTGCTGATTGTGTCATCAAGGTTATAACCAGTGTGAAACGAGAGCAATTTGCAGTCTAGCCAAAAGAAAGCTTTGGCACACATTCATAGAATAGGTTGTGTGAAGCCCGGGGTGTCATCTTCCAGTGATCATTAAATAGGTCTTTAGCAAACCGTCTGATCAGTTCTAAACTTCCCCTCTAACTAATTCACTTAATTTTGTTTGTCTGTTTGTTTTAGAAATGTAGATTGAAGAGTGTGGAGCAGTTATTAAAAGCAGTTCTTAATTAGAAAATGTTATTGGATGCAATTTCAGAACAGCAGTCTTAAGCCCAGACATATGCTTTCCACCACAGGAGCCATCCTACTGTTGGTAACACATGGAGAAAATTCACTGCTTAGCATCCTAAAGGTTTCCTTCCTCATTTCCAATAAAGGCTACAACTTGACGCCCAAAATTTGCTAAGTGTTGGCTTTCAGTGCAGTGATTAAGAGTGAGGGTTGCTCTCTATCTCTCTAAGATGCATAATTGAAATACAAACATATTTTGAATTAAATGGCATGGCTGTTTCAGAGTAGCAGAAGTATCAGCCTTTGTTATTTGGGATGTAGCCATTTGTGAATCATTGTTTTGTATATAATAACACTGATATGGTTGTTTTAGTTAATCTGCTTGAATTTGTTTCCATTTGTTTCGGTCATCTTTTTCACTGTTTCTCAAATATTTCTTGGTCTTGTATTTTTTTCCTTGTTAAAATTCATCCTCCCACAAGCTTTACTTCTGACTTTTATTGTATTTACTACTTCTTTCTTATAGCTGTGTCAGTTCTTACAACGTTGTTTTTTTTTTTTTAATATTAGTTTTTCTATGTAATAAATCCTGCTTTTCAACTTTTCTCCCTCACATATGCCACCTTTTTGGCAAAGTTCATCCCTTTCCTTGCCTTCTATTTGCCTGCTAGTTCCTCCAATTAACAATCTTGTGCTTATACTCATGTTTTTCACATTCTTAGTTGTCCTACATGAAGTTAATCAGGAAAAATACCATTTAGTATAATGTGTCTGGCAGCAAAAGAAAGCTGATTGAAAAACAGTGATATTTTGCCTGGGTATGCCCACTCTGTTTTTTGTATCCCTGGGCAATCTGGGAGGACAAGAAGGATGCCATGAAACTGGTATTCCTCATTTTCCCTGTAGTTCTGGATTAATGTATTCCTTGATGGAGAACAACTGGTTTAACACTTTCTGGAAATAGGTCATTTATCTGGGAGAGGCTCCACCCTTACTTCATCCTGTGCTTCATGCAGTTCTGATAGACAGGCTCTCTTCTTCGTCCAAAATTTTGCACAGGAACAACCTCAACTAAAGCGAATAAATAAGAGTCCTCAGGCCTGGAAGTATGTTGCTCTTGGCAAGATTCTGTTCTTCAGCCTCATGAATATTGATAGTGTGTAATTATTCTTCCTGTTGAAGTGAAGCATGGAAATGCTTTTTCTTATATGCATTAACACACATTTGCTCAGAAGTTGTTTGTATTACATTTTGGTACAAAGACGAACAATTTGCTGTATCACTGGGGAAAAGCAAGGAATGTCTTGTTTTGGAAATGTTTCTAAACAGAACAAAACACATACAAATATTTTGATCCATGTGTTGGCATTGTAAGGATGAAAATGCAGACTATGAGAGAATCTGTAATAAGTGGAAATTATGAAGCTGTAAATTGAAAAAAAAAAAAAAAAGCTGTGTTAAATCTAACAAACTCCTGGACTGAAACATCTTCGTCTTCAATCCTGTAAGGCAATCTCTCATTCCTTCCTTCAATCTTCCATAACGCTGAGTACAGTTCATCTATCCTGTTACCATCATAGTCATTTTCCATCTTTAACACTTGTAAGAATGTAAAATTAATCAAATGCATAATTCTAAATTCATTTAAAAAAACAAAGGAAAACAAAACAAGAACAAAAACTCCCAAAACAAACAAACCAAAACCAAACCAACCAATCAACCAACCAAAAATCCAAAACTCAGCGAAACAAAAACCAGCCTAGCATGTTATGTAATCAATTTCACTTATCTAAGCTTGTTCAGCTTCCCTCTCTATCACACCTTCAACCTGTCACCATTTGCTGCATGTCACCACAATACATCCTTCTAAATCATTATCACCACTTGTCAAAGATGGCATGAAATAGTTTGCAAGGTTTCTAGGTCAATTTGAAGGAATTATAAGCATTTGCCATGTTATTTATACAGAGCTTATCTGCAGAAAATATACATATTCTCACACGCACAGAATTCTCCCTGAGTAGCTTTGAGTATGGGCAGCTGGGATACTACAGTGTCATCAGGATTAAAGTTGTTTATATTATCAATCACAAAGAAATTAGTTAACTAAGCCTACTGTGGAGTGTGTTAGATACAGTCAACTAAGGCAGACTGAACCTCTGCGATTTTTCCTAACAGCAAACCTAATTCACTAAGTTCTATTTGCCATCTTCTAATGTCTCTGAAGCACAGAATTTGTGATTTACCTGGAATTTTGTCTTGTCAATGATGAATGTGAATGCATGTTTTCTCCCTCACTGAACATGGGGAGAAATGATCAAAATTTTGCATTGCCTGAGGTGCCAGGAGCAAACTTTTTCAATGGGTACATCATTATATGCCTTGCAATTACCTTGCAGTTGCATTGCATTTTAGTTTCTCAGTATGCGACCGCTGCAGAACATCATGAGACAATTATTCACTATAGAGCATAAGAAAGGCATAACCACAATACCAAAAATTATCTCCACCACAGATGCACTGCAGTGCTCTTGCTTTTAGTAGGCCAATAGAAAATAAGAGGTTTGGACAAGAACAGAACTGAATAATTTACCTCTGAAATGGTTATAGCTCCATGTCAATGCTTTTTATTTAATCTTAGTTCAAGTCTCATGCTGAATTTGCTAGTATTTCCAAAGCCAGAACCAAGGAAAGATGATTAGGAAGGGTAGCTATATTCTATTTTTCACAAGCTATCTCTGTAAGGAATCTTGCAATGTAATTCTCAGATATGTAACAGTCGAAAAGATGGTTTAGAGAGTCCTTGAAGTCTCACCGTCACCCCTCAACCAAAAACAACCCAAAAAAACACACCCAAAACAAGCAAACAAAGCAACCAATCGACCAAAAAAAAAAAACACTCGAGAAATCAAACCGTTAGATATATTACAAAAAAATAGAAAAGTTAGAGGTTAGTGTTATCCAAGACAATTAGCAGTGTAAACTTTTCCACACCAAACATGGCTACTTGATACTTTCTCTTGTTGCTTTAGCCACAGTTTTCCTTAGCTCCTTCTGGCTTTCGCAAATCAGACAAATCCACTTTCTCTTTTTGATGCCAGTAGCTTCACTAGCTTTAGCAAACGGCTGCAGAGTGGAGGGTTACTGGAAGTTACTCCCAGTTCCGTTCACTCTAGTGCACCCAAGTAATCAAGAACCATTAATTCTTTTTATCTTATTGTTTAATTTGTGGTGCTGTATAAGATATTATTTGCTTCCAGCTAACTGAAGAAAGGCATGATACCTTGCAGCTGATTCTTAGAGTGGTAGACAGAAGTAACCAAGTCCGGGAATTGAATTCTGCCTTGGTTGACTCTCGTCAAACACAACACAGAGTGCCGTGCTAACAACAGCTGCCGCTACTGCTGATGCATTTCCTGCCACAGTTGCCCTCACCCCTGCTACTCCTTCATCTACATTTACTGTCTGAGATGGAAACTTGTTAAAATCACTGAAGATTTTACTTTGCACATCAACTTTACAGGTCAGGTGCCAGAGGCTTTGAAGTATACACTATTTCTGCAGTTAAAGCAGAATCTTTTTCTTCTTCACCCCTCTGGTTTACTGTATTTTCTTGACAGAATATTTTAACTTATTTTCTTTCTTGCCAAATATGTTGGGATTTTTTGCCATCCTTATTCTGTTTCATTACGAGTGGTTTTTTTCTCTCTCCCTGAATTTCTTGTTTTAGGGAAATTAATACCCTTGTTCATGATTTCACCTCCAAACAAAATTATGTATGCACTCATATTAGTATTCAGTTTCCTATACAGGCCAAAACCAAGGAACACAATTAAGAGTCATGATAAATATTGTTAATTAATAATCATATTCTGTAGTATTTTTGGAGAGACCTTTTTTTACTTAACATATATCAGACTAGTATCAATTTTTCAAATAAAATAGTTATATCTGCTAGGCTTCTGCCACTGCCTTACTGTTTTCAAAACTACCTACATGTTTCAAAAAATGGTATTTAAAGCACTTGAAGGTTACCTGATCACTACAGTAGAATAGTTCACAGATTAATTCACACCCTGGCCATAGTTTAGCATTTCATATTTATGAGTCCAGCGTGATCCCACCAGCCTTCTCTCATACAGATCTGGTATGACCACAATGTTCATCCAGTGCTTATTTTTATTAATTCTCTGAAGAACTGCTCACTGTCTGAACGAATGAACTGATTTATGGCCAGCTGGCCTCAGTCCTGCCCTGAGATAAGCACAGGATACCTATAGAGAACACTGAAAAGATAGATGTTTTTTGGGTAAGATCTCCCTTTTATGTGCTGCAAAAAGTAGTTTTCTGTGTTGTGAAAGAATGAGAAAGAAGTTGATTTCCTAAAAATATCCTGAAATAAAAATATCACCTACCTCTTTTAGCCTGTACATCCCAAAATTCTGTGTTTGCTTTCCCTTAGTGAAGGACATCCTAATGGCTGCAAAGCCTCCACTGGAGATTTGCAGCTCTTGTATATAGTAATTTCTCACACCATAAGTTTATATTCATCATCTCTCAGAAGCATATGAGGTTTCAGTCTGTTTTGAATGCCACAGTGTCAGAGACATCAATCAAAAATGATAGCATCGATCATGCTGCTGCAAAGGAGTTGGATGGCATCTGCCAAAATGCCTTACAATGTTACAGTAGCATACCAGAATTTTGATGCAAAAGGACACTGGTTTGCTCGATAGCAATTAATCATGACATCTCTTAATGCATCATGTTTTTAAAGGCATAATACAAAGCTAATAAAAAGGTTATCTTCTATTCTTCATTCAGCTGAAGTCAAGGAAGATATTCTGAATGCAGAATGCTGTAAGAGAGAAGATAAACCAGATTATTCTAAATCTGTTTTACAAGTGCAATGGATTTAATTAAGATATTTTATTTTTAACATACCACGGTTAACCATGTTAATATTAGTATTAATTCCAAAACAAAACAAAACAAAAAATCCTTAAAATCACAATTAGTAATGGAAAACAAGCCTTTTTTTTTTTTTCCATTTTAGCTAATTTGAGGACAGAATTCTTCCCAGAAAAAGTAAAAGCAGGATCTATTTGTTTCTGTAATTATAAAGATACATGCAGATTTAGGCTCCATCCTACCATAAACTTGGCTACTGGCTCACTCATGTCAGCCAAATAGGTTCTATTAGGCTCATTAAGTATATAATAAACTTATGAAATTCATCGCCACAAAATATAGTTAAGGTTCAGGCATCTAGAATTTCCCTGTAAAATTAAGTATTCAGTGGATAAAAAAATTCTCTATTCACACAGCTTGATAAAAATTTAGATTTTGTAGAAATCTATGAAGGATATAAAACATTCATGCTTGCATCATTACATGTATGCCTACCATATCTAGACGATAGGGAATTGCCATAGTATAGGCGATTTGGCTGTTCCTAATACAAAGCCAATTTGCATGTACACTTGGTAATATAGAGCTAACTTTTTATCTTTGAGCTGGTTTGTTCTGTGTTTAATACAGTTTCTTTATACCTGTGTCAGGAATCTTCTCATCTAACTATGCATTAAATTACTTTGCACACTATTGGTCACATTTCTGATCAGAGATAAATTACTACATTAAATGAACTGTTGTTCTGTAGAAGAATATAAATACAAATCTATTTTACTATAAGATAGAACTAATAGGAAACATTTTCAACTATTCAGTAAGAACAGAACTTCAGTGGCAGTATTAATAATGGAAATAATAATCTCACATTGAATAAAATCTATACAAATAAAAATGGCAGCGGCTAGCATTTTTTTCAGGTTTTGCCAGCAACCTCATAGCCCAGATGCTAAGCACTGGAAAATATTTATTCCAACAGCAGCATCTGGTACTTTGGCAGACTCCATAAGCAATTTTGTTTTACAGTTCTAAAGCTGCTTCTGGGTCTATTACCTGGTTAATCTGATGGGCTGACTTGTTCTCCTGGATGCCATATGCCAGGAGCTAGAGATGCAGTGAACTGCTTACCCATTACACTTGCATTAAAAAGCAGATTTAAAAATCTGCTGAAAATTATGCGCTTTACTACAATAAAGCTTATGATGATGAGTGACTTGCCCTAAAATAATGCCAAAAGGCTGGCAGACCATCAAGAGCCAAGGCTGGCAGATGCAATGCCAACCAGGTAATGTTTCAAAATTTGTCACTGGGTACTTAGTCTCTATTGGTTTTGCATTTCTTTTGGTTGGTTGGTTGGTTGGTTGGTTGGTTGGTTGGCTGGTTGGTTGGCTGGTTTGGTTGTTGTGGGGTTTGGGGGGTTTTTGTTCGTTTGTTTGCTTGGGGGTTCTGTTGTTGTTGGGGTTTTCTTTCCTTCTGTACATATGAAGGTAACTTCAGATAGGAAAGGAAATGCATCAAATGGACCAGGAATAAAAAAGATGCCTATATTTCTTTTTAGAGTAACTACAAGGGCTAAAGGTGGACATACCAATGAATTGCTGACTCCTTTTAAGTCAGAGCATAAAACGTAAATATTAACCAACAGAAAGTCATGTGAAACTATTGCTCAGGATTTTCAGCATTATTCCATCTGCAGGCAGTGAATTTGTGAGTAGTCAGCCTTCCAGTAAAAATGGCCTATTATCAGCTTTCAAAAAGGTGAATGGATATCCACCTTTAGGAACAAAGTTTTTAAACAATCTAGATACATAAAACTGGGATAGCAGACTGATGTAAAATGTATCTCCGAAATAACCCAGAGGGTGGAAAAGAGTAGTGTGCTGTAGTAAGAAGGAATGTTAGATGGCGTGTTGTGCAGATTTTTCCACTGAATATGTGTGTTTTCACAGGCAGAATTTTTTTTGACCCATCACCAGTCTTCATAAATGTAATTTCTTGAAAAGAAGGAGCTCATAAAATGCAAATTACATACGCATTTTTAGCAACAGTATTCCCTGTGCAAATAAAACCTTCCAAGAGTCAATAAAAGTAAAAAGTGAAACCCCCAAGTAAAAAGAACTATCACAGAAGGCATTACTACCTTATTCTGTGCCTAGATATTCCAACCTTTGAACCACTTCATGCCCTTACAGAAAAACTAGACATTAGAGATTAAGTCAGCTAACATCTATAGAACTCTGCTTGAAAATGTCTGAATAGGTCAAATATGTCTGGAATTGACAGGTGAAAAAAAAATTTACACCTTGAAAAGGCCTGTTATTTTGAAAAGCTGTGGAACTAGTTCACTATTGACAACAAAAAGAAGTTCACATATCAATACTGGTAAGATCTTGAGAGGAAACATCTTCTCTTAATCAGTTACATAGAGAGGACCTGATCTCACTACTCTCAAAACAATTTTTCACAGCAAATTAAGACTTTTGTCCAACTGTGTCTTGCATAAGATTTCTGAAAACAAACCGTAGTGCTGGCTATCTGTTCCTCCTAGCTTTAAACTACTGAAGGTCTACCTGTTCCTAACTGAGCGTAAGGCACTGCAGTGTGACACTGAAATTGTTCTCAGCTGTATTCAGATTGTCAGACCATTTACCACCACATGTTCATTACTCTGAGCATTTCCCAGTGCAGAGCTTTACAGTTCTATTAGCTTGAAGCATTTCAACTAGTCACTTTAGATTATGAGCCAAGTCATAATAATCAGCAGGAAAGGTGATAGCTGACGATAGTTTATTAAAATTAAAATTGCACAAGATTTAAAATAATTTAAAAAAGAAAAAGGAGAAAAGATAGGGGTTGTTTTGTGGCTAACAAGTTATGAAGAATGTTATTCTCTATTTTCAAGACTTACAGTACCACTGACCCCTTCTGAAAGAGCAGATATTCCAGACAAATCTCTTCCCATGGCTGACCTCTGGGACATTTCTTGCTAAGGTTTCCCCTGGTGTCTAATAGAACATGTAAGTTTATGCTTCAGGGGTTTTTTTTCTCAGTAGAAGCAGAAATTTGAGTCTTAGAAACTTGACACACTTGGAAACTTTTCAAACTTGCAGCTCAGAGAAAACACTCAAAATGTATAAATAGATGCTCAGATAAATGCTTCAAAAGCTGTAGGAGCTTCATGGAATTGGAGAGAAAGGAAAGCAGAGATTACAGTGACGGAAATTTCCATGACCTCTCTCAAAGCACGTACCACAGCAGATGTTGCTAATGGAGAGAAGTTGTAGGCAGAGAGGCACAAAGCTCTTGGCTGCCCCATGCTAAACCCATGTTATACATGATCTCTTTCTTTACTTCAAGTAGATGTTTTGCCAGACACAGAAATTTTGCATTAACACAGCCCCAGAATAAATATAATTTTCAACTCAAGGCTATTTATGAAATAAGATCGTAAAACTAATTTTACCCATAGGAAATGCATGAGGTATATATCGCTTTTCATTGCTTCAGAGCTGCACACTTATGAGACAGCAGTGACATTACACAGGAACTTATACTCTAAAGGCTTTTACAAAAATGAAAAGTTAAAAAGTCATGCAAATTACAGATGTCATAACATCACTGTCTTAATCCAGTTAAAACCTTTCATTAATATACTGCTGTAATACTGGAGATATCTCCCTTTTTTTTCTTTTTTTTTTTTCTTTTTTTTTCTTTTTTTTTCTTTTTTTGTTTGTTTGGTTGGTTGATTGGTTTTGGGTTTTTTTAATGCCTATTCTGAACAGCTAGTACAGTGGCATAGGTAGTTCCTTGGAATTCCTCCTTTTAGAGTTTTATCATTCAAGTGAGGAAGTAAATACAGCACCTCTGAAGATTACAGAGCTTTTTTAAATCCTGGTTGGTGAGTGGATTTCATTTCTTCACACCTGTTTGATTTATAATGTATAAAAGCATCAAGATGTTGAACTGTTTCCTTCATGAGAAATTGCAGTGATATAAGAAAATGTAACTCATGAAAGCTCTGGTGTGCCAAGCATGAAATAACTGAATAAAATGTTAAATCACTACTGCAAAAGAAATTCAGCAGAGTGCAGAGGGCCAGTGCTGGATCCATGCATCAGCTGACTCCAACAGAAGTATCATTCTGAAGTCCTGTGTATGATGACAGCTTTACCACTCACACTGAAGGAAAAACATCCCATACACATCAGACTCTAGTGAGTCGGTCCTTCCTCAGTCCTAGCTGCTAGACATTTGTAATGTGATCTAATCTAGCTGTCTGAGCCTTTTTTTTGAAGGTGTTTTTTTTTTTTCTTTTGGTAATCAGTGAAATAAGATGGATAGCAACAGAGTACAGAACATCAATATTTAAAAATGGTGGTGCACATCTCCTGGGAATTTTATTTCTTAATTTAGTATAAAGATACCCTAGAAGAGGAATATATACCTACTTCTCCATAACTGGTTATGCATGCCAAATCACTCTTCTCATTCTGACAAATTTTGCTTTCCCCTTGAACAAATGGAAGGTTTAAAATATAGTTTAAAAATATGCAATGAGTTCACAGGAAGTAAACTAGTTAATAACAGTTACATGTTAAAATGTATATTTATGTATGGCTTTGGAGTTTTTTTCTGTATGCTCAAATTAACAAAACACTTGCAGGTCTCACATATTGATTTATCTTTTAAATTATCTAGGGTTTGTGCCATTGGTATCAAGACTTTGATATGATCAATTATTAAGCAGAACTCCAGATCCTTCGGTTTTGCGGTATACCTTAAGTGACATCACACAGCAGTTATCTTTCTACTTGACAGCAATAATATTGAAAAAATAAAAGGACTTTTGAATGAAACTTTATATAATTTATATTATTCAGTTTTAATTAATAACACTGTGCAAATTGCTTTTCAGTCTTGACCTGCAGAAAGTCATCTAAGATTGCAATATGTGTCCAAGATATCTGGAGAATATTACCTCAATGAAACATGATGGGGAACAAGTGAAGTACAAAACATATTATCTCCTCTCTAAACCTATACAGACTTCCAATTTAAAAAATTACATGGAGTTACTTCATCAGCTTTTTATTGAAGACCATTCCTCAAAACAACAAATGATAACTGAAGACATAAGGGAGCTCATATTACTCTGGAGTTATTCAGGAGTGGCTGAACATCTGCAGAGTCAGAGGCCTTATAGAAGTCATTGTGTCCCTTAAAATATTCTGACAGTCTGTCCAGGAACTCATGTAAACTCTATTTTGAATGAATCACAGAAGTAGATAATATTCTAAAACCTAATACATAATTTTACATACAAAAAAATATCATATGTGAATGGAGTTTTGGTCATCATTGGACTTGACATCACTTACATAAGTTTCAGTCCCAGTGGAAAAGGTTTAGTAAGCAAGAACAAATAAAGAATTAAAAAAAAAAAAAAAATTAGTCACCTCAACAACCAAGAAAGATATCTGGTTTCGGTATGAGAGGAGAGACTTACTATTTGGTGTGGCAGAAAAGAATATCACCATTAAGTTGTGCAACAGTTTACATAAACTCTGTGCATCATGGACCACAGATAATTGCACAGCAACTAGGATTGTGGATCTTGATCATGACATCACACTTTACCTTACACTTTACACTTTACTTTATTGCACTTTATTTAGTGCAATTACAAGAATAATTAAAGTGATGCAGGTATAAGATGCTCTCAAGGAGTCAGGGGAAAACCTTTTATTTGTACTGCACCTCATGTTAACTTTCTGAGTTTCTGTTTATACGTTTTGAGCATAATTTTTGTGGCATATCCATGTGAAAAAAAAATTTAATAAAGTAATCTTTCTCCTGAAAGGATAATGTCATAATAAATGTCAGTGCATTGGTAGTATTTTTGTCTGTTCATGGTCACAACATGACTATTCTCTACTGGAAACAAGTCCCTGGAAATGAAAACCCATGCTGTTCTATCCCAAATTAATCAGAAAAAGTGAACATAATTGGAGAATAGCACTGCCTACCAAGGGAGGTAATCAGAAAAGTCAGCATTGCTGAAGACACTCAGGACATTAGTCACAATTATGTTGAGTGACCTTGTAAAACACAACCAATCACACTGGCTGACTGATGCACAGTGGTATTGCTACTGCCATTGACACAATTTAAACATCTCTCACTTTTGGCTTTTAAAATCTGTATGAAATTATTTAATCTATACTTTTACTTTGAATAAACTTTTAAAACTTGCAGGGTTTGATACTACATCTCAGCTGAGTAGGAGTTAGAAGAAGGGGAGGTCTTAGTTTCAGCTTTCATTCCAAACTTGTAGAATATTGCTCACTTGATCCATATCCATATATGGAAATATTTTTGCCAGTATATGCATACCTGATAGTAAAGTAGTCTCCTTAACTTAGGCTAAAATTAATCTGTAAAGCTAGATCTGATGTAAATATCTGTATTTTAAATGTCTGGTGTTAATATAAAGGTCATTCGCCTAGATTGTACTTCTCAAGTTTTTTGCATCCTCTGGCATCACCTGAGTGATCCTGATACCCGACAATGGAGCTGTGAACTACACCTTCTCCCAAAGGCTGGAGCTTTCCAGGTTGTTTGTAGAAATGCTTCTTTGAAGCTTTTCACCACCTCTAAATGTAATAAGAAAATGAAATAAGAAAATAAGTAAAGTTGGCAACTGTTTTTTCTTCTGGGTCCATAAACCATTCAGTACTTTTCTTAAACCTTCCAATTCTGTTTACATAAGAATCATAAGATTTGAGAAAGTGGGGCTGTTTAATTCCTGGTTGATAATTCCTGGCTGTTTAATTCCTGGTTGATAATTCACTCCTCTGTTTTTTTATTCCATCAAAGGCTTTAACACCTCATGTGTTCCCATGCCTTTATTAGCTATCCAGTGAGACTGCCATTATTAGGAAACAGGTCCTTCTGTCATGAGTCAGAATCACCATGGATAAGTAAATAGATGGGGGAAATTCAAAGAAAGCACGCAGTATCATACATTAATATTCCATGCATTATGACACCTACCAGCAACAATTTTCAGGCTCAAGCTTTCATTTATCTACTTATATGAATATACAAGTATTTGCAAAGAAATATTCACATATCGAATATTGTGAATTATGAATATGTTCCTCTAATTCCTGAAATCATCTACATAGCATAAATAAAAATGGCAAAAAGATGTTTTCATTTTCAAGACAGTTACTGTGGTGCAGTATTTTCATAGAGTCAATTCTCATGAAATTTCAGCTTCAGTTCTTTTTTCAGGTTTTGTGATTAACATTCTTTAACTATATAGTAGTTTAAGCATTGACATCAATAGCATTGACGACTTACCCTTCTGAAATGAAACAGAGGAGGGAGGAAAGGTACCTGTAAGCTCAGCTGAACTTGTACTTTTTTTTTTGTATTGCTTTGTTTTGTTTGGTTTTGGTTTTGTTTGTTTTCTGAAGACTGCTAACAACTTTAACTAAATTTTTTTGAACTAAACAGCTAATATAAGGAATATGACATATTCATTTCTGTTAAGTAACAGTAACTTTCTCTTGGGTCACCACATCTTGTGGTTTGTCTTAGAAACAGTCAATATATTTTAATACCTGTTATTCCTTAGTGTTTCATTCTCAGATGAATAGTCCCAGATTAAAGAGACATGCACAGAGAAAGAAAACTGAAGCTGCTAAACAAAAAATCATACTCACTAGTAAGTCTCCATAGACCTGGACCACATTATTTTTAAAATTATAAATGAGGAATAGTCACGCTTGGAGAAGTAAACAGAAAGTGACCTCTGGAATATACTGTTTACTAATCCTTTCTGTGTCAAGGATTTGCAAAGAAGTTCTCAGCAAGTCATTCCACTTTTCTGCGTTTCTTTCTCTGGAGAGCTTTTCTCTCTCTGGAGAGCTTTTCTCTCTGGAGAGCTCTAATAATAAACTTTGCCATTCTCATGCGTATGAAATATGTTTTTCAGACAATATTTCTGTGAAGTTTACAATAAATGCATAAAGATGTGGTAAAAAACGTGCAAAATGTGGTTGACTTGTTTTGTTCTTTCAAAGAAAAGAAAAATATCCCTGTTTCCTGCTCCCATAGTACCTGTTACCTATTTGCTTACAGAACCAGCTTGTGACAGGCGTGATCTGGGCACTTAATGGTGTTGTACGTTTTTTTAATGGTGTTCTCAGCACCAAAGGTCGTAATTCTGCATGAGAGAGCATTATATAATCAACTGTACTTTTCCCGAAAAGTGTGCAGACACTTAGCAGCATGACAGGCATTGACATTAATGGGATTTGGATAGCTAAATAACACTGCACTGACTCAAATACATATTCCTCACACACTCCAAAGTCATGACAGTATTTGTTATGGGGACAATAGAAAGTGGATGGTCAATAGCATTTCCTGAAGAATTATTAGTTCATGGTTCAGTAAAATATTTTTCACGTTTCAAGAATTTAAGACAATTTGTATGACTGAATTTTCAGACACAGTAGGAACGCACTTGGCACAAGTGAAGAACAGTCAAAATCATAACAATGTAACAGAACAATATCTCAGTGATGCCTCACATGGCAAGGTTTTGTGACATATCGTTTCCAGAAAACACAGAGTGACATTTATACGACCTAATATTATCCACCTAAAAGATGAGTTTCTGAATAAAAGCAGACAAAA
>VXBT01011457.1:0-13841 GCA_013400235.1 Oriolus oriolus | reverse complement strand
AAAAAGGCAAAATATCTCCCCAAAAGCACAAGAAAAAACAATATCAACCAAATAAAATTTAAAAATCAAAAAACCACAGAGTTGTCTATGATGTTGTGATGGTGCAGTCTTCCTGCCTCACGTATGATTTCAGAAACTGCCATTAGGTCTTGTCCTTTATGCAGTGAGTTGGGCAGTGAAGCATCCCTCGACCACAGCAGGAACTCTTGCACAGCCAAGATGGAGGAGCACTGCCCATACCACGGACTCCTGTTTCCTGGCCGAAGTGGGGAACTTAGGAGGGAATAATCCGTCATTGTCTGACAGCCTTGAACATTCGTCACTTGAGTGTAGTAGAAATTTGAGAATTCCAGGATGGAAATTTGCTGATGTCTAAAGTCAAGTGTCCCTCAACTGTATAAACAGCAATCCTAAGTGAGGCCCTTTGAACTCTTCTGGACTGCAAGCGGCTGCAGCAGCACCTCCTTCTGAGTGGGACTCGTCTCAGAGCCAGTGAACTCTCAAGCTTGTGAAGTTCAGAGGACCATCACCAAAAGCTGACAAGAGGTCCTGGGCCACTGAGACTCAACCATTGCGCGGATTCAGGGTGTCACCATGGAGAACGGCTTTGGTTGGCGTGGGGCCTTGGGAGAGACAGGAGGGCTGCGTCTGGCAGAGGCGAAACAAAGAGCAGGAGGTGAGACAAAGAGTAGGATAGTTAATGGGAGATTGCGCGAGGAGATCATGATCTGCAGTGTTGGAGATGTAAAACATGTAACCCTAGGGGCTGAAGTTTGTAGCTCCTGAACTCTTGGTTTGTAACAGTATATAAAGATGTGCCTTATGCAATAAAATTTGGTTTTGCGTGCAGCCGGTGAAGTCCGTGTTTCAGTCACTGACAAACCCTCACCTGTTTAGAAATGCCAAGTTATTAGATGTGAGCATTTGTGGAACTAGAGGGGAATTTTTAACAGGCATATAACTTTGCGTCTGTGTGAAAGTATGCGTGAATTTATTTAGATACATTATAGCAAGTATAGCATGAATGTTGCCATCTTGGATCTATAATTAAGATACTGTGGTGATTATAGTAAATCCTATTGACTGACTTTGTAAAGGTAAAATTAGTCAATGATTAAGTGCTGCTAAAGTCCTGTCATCCATCTTAAAACTGATCCACATCAATAAATCCACTGAATAAACCTCAGACTGCTGCTAGATCAGAAACTGTGTAAAAATCCCATCTATGCTGAACTGTGCTGATCTGTGCTGATACTTTTACAGCATCATATTAAAATCACTTTTTGGGGATACCTCAGGCAGTGACTCTTTAGGTGATCCTAATTTGATATTCCTCTGTATGCTTCATCCTATCAACAGAGGGGACCTTGCCACCCAGCTCTGTTCAGTAGTGTTTTCCAAATTTATATTAAACCTGCTTTTGCTAATACCTTTGATGGTGATTCTTTAAGTGACCTCAACACTCATTAATGGCAGATGGTATAAACATATTTTAAAATAATACTTTCTTTTAACTAGCTTTAATACTGCTAATTTAAAAAGGCATTATGAATGACACACAGCTTCTTTGATGAACAAACAAAGTATGGACACATTTAGTACATCCAGAGTCCATATAATGTAAATCAAAGAGTGCATGGTAAAGGCAGAAAACAAAGAAATGTATGGGCTTCAGCAAACAACACTTTAAGGTATCTGTCAAGATGACAAACACACTGATCTAGACAGATGAGCATATCACAATGAACAAATGAACAAACAAAAGCTGGGGTGACTGCAAAAAGTGCTGGAAGTACTTAAGAGAGCAGAAGAGAAGAGAAGCTAAAAATTTATATGTTCATCAAATATTCAGAATAGAAAGTATGGCAAGTTCCCCCTGTAATCATAGTTTAGTACACACAGTCATTTTTCTTTCATAAATCCTATCATATTTACACAATTCTGCAGTTAATTTAGTTTTTGAGAAGCTTTAGCTTCTCTGCTTGTGAGTCTGTGCCCACACTGTAGCATAAGGGTACAAAAACTAAATTAAAAGAAGCTAGCTCAAGTCAGTAACTGTCTAATCCAAGTGTAGCTACTACTCCGTATACATCCACATAGTTCTGCCAGAAACTTCTTTGAGACAGAAAGATTCCAAAAGATTTCCTTAAAAAGGAAATATCTTCCATCTCTTATGGAAAATACTGCTCCAGGTCACCAATACATTGTAAAATCTGTAGTACAAATGTAGTCTTCTGCTTTCACATTCTTTAGCATTTTATCAAACACATCTACAAAAATTTAACTATTTTTTTTCTTTTTTGTACAATGACTAACAGATTAGGCAAGGTGTATAGGTTTCTTTCACATTTTCTTTCACATATGGCCAAAGAAAATATAGAAATAATGGGAAGTAAAAAGAAGAAGGTGTAAAAAACAGTACACCAGCAGACCAACAGATAAAGTCGAAAACATGGAAGTGACCTATCAAAGACATTAGAAATATCACGTGTTCAGGTTTAAAATGAAAGATCATTTATTCTTGATGTCTAATATTTTTTTTAAAAAACCACAAAATCATAAAATTATTTTGATACAAACGAACCCTTAAATATTGCATAATCCATGTATTTACATTTTTCACTAGATCAAATTCCTCAAGCCTTATCTAACTTTGGACACTGCAAATTATGAGGCATCCACAGCTTCTCTGAACAGCCTGCTCCACTGTCTCACCACTCCCTTCATAAAAGCTCTTTTAGTTTAAAATCAGTCGCCCTTGTCTTGTTACTACAGATCATGTCAAAAAGTGTCTATCTTCTTCTGTTATAAACCCCCCTTATATACTAGAAGGCTAAAGTAAAGTCTTCACAGAACTTTCACTTTTGCAGGCTGAACAATCCTGACTCCTTCAGGCTGTCTCCATAGGAGGGGTGCTCCAGCCCTCTGGTCATTTTAATTGCTCTCCTCCAGACCTACTCCTCATGTTTTGGGGACCTCAGAGCTAAACACAGTTCTCTGAGGGGGTTTCATGAGGGCAAAGTACATGGGCAAAACCACCTCACTCGACCTTGGCTACATTTATTTCTGGGCTGCAAATGCACATTATGTCCAGATTTTCAGCTCCCAGATCCCAAGTGCCTGCAGGACTGCTCTTAATCTATACTTCCTCCAGACTGTATCGATACTGAGGATTACCTTGACCCAGGTCCAGGACCTTGCTCTTGATCTTGTTGAACTTTGTAATGTTAATGCTGATTCAGAGGCAGAAAGAAAGTAAAAATGCTTTCTCTTAGAATTTGTAGTCTCTGAGCAAGCACACTGTCCATGGACAGTAAATTCTAACTCAGTGCCAAAGAGATCCACACATGTATTATCAGAGGGCAAAAGATTCCAAAAACTAATAGATTAATTCAAAACTACTATAAGAATTATGTTCCTTGAAATAATGAAATAATACATCAAGCAATAAGCAGAAATATGTGTGTTTGTGCACATGTATCTATCTATATGAGTACTTATGTACGTGTATCAATACATAACTCACATGTATGGATATGTTTTGTATTTGCATCTCTCCAGATATATGTGGTCATTTGTGTTCTTACATTGAGTGAGATGTCTTATCTTCATTTGTCGCCTTTTCCTGGTCTTATAATTAAGAATTAAACACAGATAAGAGGGAAAAGGGTTTTACCTCCATATTTATTTGAGGATCCTCAGNTATATGCCTTGCAAAAATTACCATATCTATCAAAGATTGCCCAGTGAGGGACTCGAGCAAGACCCCCATCTGAGGAACCTTCCCTCTGGATGGGCCTATCTTTGTTTACAGAATGTGTTCTGGAGAGGCCTTTGGTGTCTGGGGTTTCCAGAATGCTTGGTCTCTTGTCTTAATGGAAGATTGGATCTAAGGGAAGTTATCAAACTTAAAGAATTATAACTATGTAGGCTAAAAGCACTAAGAATATATAAAAGCTACATAAAAGAGTATATAAAAGGGGTATAAAAAAAAAGCAAAAAATCATCATGGCATCATATTCACAGACTAGTATTTTATAGCTCCACGTGTAGAAATCTCATTGTTTGGATGTGAGTCCTGGAACTCTGCAGCGGCAGACAGTAGTGATCTTTCCTTTTGTTTAATGTAAATCATCTCTATCCTAAAGCAGTATTCTTCATTCCTCGTTTGACTCTCAGGGTGAGCAAAACCGATCTTATGTTCCCTACCTTTCTCACAGCAATCCATCCTTGTCCAAAGCCAGCAGAAAACCTGTATTTACAGGTGCTTTAATTCTATGTGAGTTCTTGAGTGCTGTGTTAGACAACTTCCAGAATGCCAAAGAATGAGCAACCTGTCTTTAAATCACTCCTGGTAGGACTATGCCCCAAATGAACTTGCCTGACTAATCAGAAGCCACCTATATACAAAGCATTTTACTGTGAGCTCTGTAACTGATCGGATGTTGTACAGTCACATGGATTTGCTTGTCTGTAAATCTTTCCCCGATTTAGTAAAATCCTACTGGAGCAGACAGTCCTTGGACTGATGTGATGATATATGGACTGGCTTATCAAGCTGAATCTCAGCCAAGTGCCTGTTTGCTTGCACTTGACATCTTAAACATTTTATAGCAGAGAGCAGTAAATTTCTTTTGGCATGTTTAAAAAGGGGCATAATTTCTGTAGGAAGGAGTCAGCTTTAATACATGTATCTCTGAGTATGGGAGCCATATGCGAATGTGACTTCATTTATAGATAGTTATCCCTGGCCTTTTCCAGGAGAGGAGCATTCTCAGGCTAAGAAGACAGTGGGAAAGTGAAAATGCAGGGCAGAAGCAGAGGTATTCATCCCTGGAGAGAGTATCAGAAAGGTCTAAGGAAATCAGGTCAGACAGTAAATAAGCATAAGACCGAAGATCCGAAGCATAAGACAGCAAAAACTGTGCCCCATTGGTATACGTGTCATTAGTGGAGTGGGCAAATGCTGGGGCATGAAAATGTAGGGGAAAAAAAGCATGGAGAACTGAAGAAGCCCTCCAGGAAGGACTGTTATGTGGATTCTTGTTTTCACATATTACAAGTTTTCTGAAGCAGCACTTTGAGCATGTTTTGAAGGAAGTTGTTAGGCTGGTATATCTCTGCATAGTAGGAGGTTCCCTGAAGCAGGACACTAAGAAGATAGAGTAGACAGAGTTATTTTAGTACCTGGGAAAGAATTTGGGAGAGAATTTTAGCATCAGATAACTACACGGGACAGCCATGTGATTGCATGGTATTTTGGAAGAAGCAGGTGGCATGGTTTCATGGAGAGAAAATAAAGGCAAAATACCAAAACAAGGAGGAGGAGAAAGTAGAATGAGAGATCAAGCTTCTCCTTGAAGCCTACAGTTCCTACATGTTACAGACATAAGCCATTAGGGGCACGAAAGCAAAGCAAAGAATTAGATGCTGATGGATAAGAATATACTGCCAGGTCTCCAGTATCAGATAAGACATGATGGACAGAAGAGAGGTCACCACTCAAGAGTTAGTAAAGCCTGCTTTGTTATTCTGCAGAGTTTTCTAGGATTTCAGGTTTGTTTCAAGTTGCTCCATTTCCGATACTCTGTGGGCAAAGTCTGGAACACTTTAAATTGGTGCAGCAAACTAATTCTGGGTCATTCACACTTCAGAAGTCTTCAGGAATTAACTAATCAAGTAGCAAAGACAATTGCTGACCACAAAGTCTATTTGTTATTCTTCAGTTTCTGTCTTGCTCTCTTTTCTTCATTTTTTGACCCAGAATATTATTGCATACCTCAAATAATTTTCTTGAAAAGTCTCCCTATTTCCTGAAAAAAATTTCCACTGGATTGAATTCAAGAAGATTCAGAAAATTTGTGGTCAAGACAGTAACATTAATTTTCACATCTGCCTCAAAATTTTTCTGAAAATTTTCTAAATCAGAGGTTAGGTATTGCTGGGAAAGAGAAAACAGGAGACAAATCACTCTGAAATAGAAAAGCAACTGTCCTGAACATTTGAAATACGTTGATTTGTTTAAGACTTTTATTTCTATCTGAAAACTTAGTTGTTACATTTCCAGTTTGACTTCAGCATAGGTTGCTTTTTAAACATCATATGCTTAAAAATTTGACAATTTAAAAGCCCCACTGACATAAAATGACATCTCTTCATCAACTCAGTGAGACTTCATCAGCAGGCAAGAGACACCAAACTGGGCAGTGTAAGTAGCAGATGAGGAAAATTCATCAGTATTCAGGTCATAAATTCTACAGTTGCTTTTTGTGCATTTTTGAGTTATATTGGAAGATAGTGCTTGAGTGATTAGTTATGCTACAAGGGTTACATTTAGATGTCATTTTTTCCCCAAAATTCAGCTTGAAATTACAGATACAAAAATGAAGAGGGCATAAATGAATTTTGCAATTGTCATCCATTTACAGGCAGAAGAATATGGTTTATGTATATTAGTCATGCACAGACTGATGTGCAGAAATTTGTACATGCTTATTCTAATGGGAGATATGAAATCTTAAAGCTTAGAAACACCTTCTTAAAGGACAGATATTCACATTATAAGATGCTATTTTCTTCACACCGAATAACGATTTGGAATTCAAACATAACACATGCTGAATCTTATTTATTTAATTTAAGCTCAGATTTCCAGGGTCACATGCTTAGGATCATACATTCAATATAATAACTTTCAGAAGTTAGAAAGAGTCAGAGACATTCAAAGTTTCCTAAAATAGTGCTCTTTTGCAACCACATCCAGTTTTATATATTTGCATTTAAAGAAAAAGGAATTAAATTAATAAAGAGCATTTGCTAATTAAGAAAAAAAGAAGGCACAGTATATAATTTTATGAGTGCTTTGCACTGCTTGAAAGCTTTGAATTGTTCACCAGCTGCACCAAGATTATTACCATTCTGTGAATGATGAAAAACGTCTAATAGGAGGAAAAGAACTGTAGATTCCTTTCAGTAACCTAAAAGATTACTGGCACATGTTTTCAGACATGTAATTCAGTACAATAATTTTTTGCATCCTATACTATCATGCATAAAATTACTGTCTTTCCCAGTGATGAGTCAGTGTTTGCTCTGTTCCAGTTATGTAAATGATGTCACCATTTTCAACATTTTCAACAGTACTGAGCAATGAGATCGCATTATTTAGCTTCTTGGATGAATATGTCCACTAAACATGACTTTCCCTTTCTGAAAGCATGTATAACTTCTGTAATTGTGTGAATATATTGGGTTTGATTATGTGTACTTTTTAAATGATATTTTGTATCCACATAATGGAAACCCATAGGTTGAAATGATTCCTAGAAGGCCTTTTAAACATACAGGTGTCTGATTTGTACGTGGAAATATTAACAAAGAGCCACAATATATCAATTTAAAAAAAAAAGCAACCCCCCCAACATGTTTGTGTATCTTCCTCAGGTTTTGTTATTTTTCTTTCTTTTCTGATGTCTTATATCTAGTGCTATCTCTCTATTTTCCTGTGCATTCACTTATACAGTCTAAGTCTGCCACAACTTTTGCTTTCTGCACTAAAGAATGTGATAAACACATAATTGTTTGTATGTTGCGTTTTCTCTATAAAATTGGACTAAGTCAGCATGTCATGTTTTACAAAGGGAAATTAATGTGAATAATTCCTTAAAAGCCTTCCAATAACAAAATATTTGGCAATATTTCTAATATAATGAGACATCACTTTATTGCTTCAAATTCTTTGAACAGTTTTGAACCAAACTTTGCCAAGTCATTAATAACATATAAAGTTAACCAAAAGTTGTGCTCATATATAGGTCAACAGAACCAGAGCTAATCTCACCTCTGGATTTTATAGCAAAGATCTTTCCATATTTATCACGTTTTAAATGATAAATTCATAGGATAATAATAGATAAGAATGCAATAACTGAAACCTACATGTAGCTGCTATTCCATATTAGGATCTCTGGGAGAATGTTTCCTTAAACTTTCTAGCTTCATACTTCATTTGGTATCTATATCTTCATACCATCACATAATATTGACTTTCATGTTGAAAAAAAGCAAGAGACAATTTGCATTAAATTTTGGAGGTTTTTAAAGTGATTTAAAGTATATAAAATAAAGCTAGCAACATTTCATTTACACTTTTATTAACATTTTCAGATTTTTATGAAACTTCAACTCATGGTCAAATTTGACTGAAAAATCCACTACATGATCTTAGCCATCATAATCTGTAAATTAATAGATTTTCTTTAGGGCTTTGACTCCTTAGTCTCAGCAGCAGTGCTCAGACGTTGCCTATCTTGGTTGAATTCAGCTCCAAAATGTTAACTTGGTTTCACTAAAAGAATCATGATAAGAAAAATATTTCTCAGTTGCTGTAATCTCATTTCAATGCAGTGCTTATCTTGCCAATGCTATTTCAACACATATATCTGCCTTTTTATTTAAAAAAAAAGTAGGATCAATTTCAGTAGGAAAAAAAAAAGAAGTGAAAGGATATCTCACCAATCATTCAATTTTTTTAGCTTGGTAGTAATTAATCAACAAAGTATATAACCTAAATTACTTTACCTTGAGCTTCTTAGTTACTGATAAATAGTTTTATCTCTTTATTCTTTGCAAATATTTTCCTTTATTTCATTGCTAGCTGGAAAAATACAAAAAATAACACTTTCCAAATTTATTTATCAGTCCAATACCATCAAATATTACTGAGTTTACAATTGTGGAATTTTTAATCTCAGCACCAAACCATCCTTTTATTAACAAATCTATCTCAAAACCTACTTATTTCTGTTTACTAGTAAGTTACAGTGCTCATGAGTCAGCACGTTATTTTAATTAATAATTTTTATAATTACCATTATTATTATTATTATTATTATTATTATTATTATTATTATTATTATTATTAATATTAACATTAATATTAATATTAATGTTATTATTATTATTTTGAAGGCAAAGTAACTCAGTTTGTTGTGCAACTTTCGTTTGGGATGATTAATTTTTAAAAGTCATTTCACTGAGAATATCAAAACCAACCATTTTAAATTCAAACCTGAGCAAAATAGTAGTCTGTATTTCACAAGGGAGAAAAGACACTCAGTTATATTTGTGCAATACAATTTTGAAAAATATCAAATATTCCAGTTGAAAATAGTTGAAAAACATGCCCTTTCCTTTTCATAGTGTTTATTCCATTTTAGTGTTTATTCCATTTTACATCAAAATTGATGAGATTCAAGTAGGTTTCAGCAGCACTTTATACAGATTAAAAGGAAAATGCTGGTGATATCTCACTGTTTTGAGCATAGGAAAAATATCCATATGATAGTGAAGTTAGCAAGGCTGGAACAGTTGTTACAGTTGTTACAGTTTCTGCATTCTGAAATTTTCCCAGCAACACTAGTATGGGCAGTGCAGCCACATCTATTGTTATATTCTATTTTCTGCAGCAATTTGGCTTCCATTTTGTATCTATGCCATTCATATGAGTCTCTGATACTAGCTTGCAACAATCAAGATTAATTAAGCCTTTCTTTATTACAAATTTAATTACCTCAACTTTCCAAAATAAAAAGATAGAGATTTATACCACTTATGTGGGCATTACAAATTGCATAATAAAGTTTAATTGTTCCCTAAGAGTGTAAGAGTAATATGTATGTCTGAAATTGCAGCAGAGTTCACTGATCTCAATAGAAAAGAGAAAAAATCTCAAGCAGTAGTTCTACTACCACAGTGAATTTAGGCTGTGACATTTTTCCTATTCTTAATTATTCAGGATCAATTACCATATCACACTCAGAATCACACATATTACACCTTTTCAATAAGCTTTTTATTTCTCCTTGACCTCCCTAATATTCTGTCCATAAATTGGTAAGGACATTGAGCCTTTGATCTGGCAACGTATTTCATCTTGTGAACAATTTTAAGCACCTGAATAATTCTATTGATTGCTGGATCCAGGCCATCTATGACTCACCAGAAGACTTAACAGTGATTAAGACACTGAATAATGACCAGGTGGTAGGGACATTGCACCCATTTGACATATTTCTCCTACATCATTTTTTGAGAATTACTTAAACTATGCCTTAAATTTATCCTCAAAACATTAAAACACCTGTCAAATAAATAGTGTGAGAACATGGTCTTTCAAGTTTGTGAGGCAGTGAAATAGTAATTTAATACGGTCCACAGAGAAACTCAAAATAAACATGAATATTCTCTTCAGGATTAACTGAAACAGACCTTGTGTTGTAAAGAATGGATTTTCAAAACCTGTAGTATGCTTGAAAGAAATTAGTTAGGAGGTTAGCCTCATCTCTAGTGAAAAGACCCTTATGCTTAAAAATTATCAAGAGAACTAAATGCTCCTGCTTAGAACTGGCCTAGGGTAAGAAAGGTTGTTGGAATGTGAGCCATGATTAAGCCCAACACTGCAGCAGCAATGCAGGTGACCAACCAAAATCAGATCTTTTCGTTTGCATGGCAGTACTGTCCCTAAGACAGCACTGAAGGACTGAAACTAGTGGAATGCAGTGGCAAAACATAAAAACTTTAAAAAAATAAATCACCTTTCTCTTTCTTGATACATATACATACGCAAGTATATAGCCATCTACACACACAAACATGTAGCCATGTGTCCGTTTGCGTACGAATGTGTGAAACAAATACATACACACACCAGCATCTTTTTTGTAAGTCAAAATTATTATCAAATAAAATTGTATGGTTTTAATTCTTCCGTGTTCTTAAATGTTCTTAATTATGGAATCATTCTTAAATTTTGACTTTCCATGGAAAATTTGTGTGGCCCACTTTCACAAAGCAGAACAAAAGAAAGTGTTTGCTGAACACATATGGATGAGAAATTAAAATCTTTCCATCCAAATATATCACACAAGCTCTTTTCAGGAATGCATTTTGTCTGATGCAAATGAGTTAGGACAGCATCAGTTTTTCTGTACCCACTTTTGATCAGGAAACAATATCACAATACATAATGCAAAATTTAATCTGACCTAGGAGATTGAGGATATTGGCATGGAGACTAAAATTCTGAACTTAAAAGCACTGTCATAGCATTTACTTTTTATTTAAGTTGGTTTACTTTCCACATGTACATGATTTGTTGGTTTGAGGTTTTCAGAAGGTTTAGTTCTAGTTCAGAGAGGTTTTAGATGTATGTCATAACCTTCTGGTTTTGCTCCTGAAAACGGAAAATTGCTACAGTCAATCCACTACAAGAACATATTAAATATAGCTCTACTCTAATGTAATTCTATGCAATAAATAGTTATCTTACGCTTGAAATTGTGGGTGCCAAAGCTATTGAAAACTTGGTCATCAGTGCTAAAAAAAGATATAATTTATATCACTAGTATTAACATTTTTATATATTTTTCTAATGGTCACTTACTTTTGAGTAAAAATTCTGAAATATAACAGCTTAGCTTTGCTGTAAGAGATTTGTAAAAGTTTTGGTCCCCAACTCCTTGAAATTTTAACCTCTTCTTGGCTTGAACACCACTGCTTGGCCCACCTAACTACCAACTCACAGATAAAAAACAGAGAGTTTTCCCCTGTTGAAGCAGCTCTTGCTCTTTGAGTGCTGAAGGAGCATCGATGTGTGGTGGAGCAGGGACTGGTGGAGCACAAAGGGGACCTAAGGGTGCAAACAAAAATTCTTGAGAAAGATTGGAGGTGAGCTGACAAGACCTGCAGACCCATCACCTTGCATATCAAGCTGTGCCTGCAATTTCGATATCATGAGCGAGAAGGAAAGTGGTCTCTGCCTGCTATCAGTTTTGAAGGTTTGGAGAGAGTAATTCATCAGCCTCTTTTTTTCAATTTGTAGTGGATGAGGAGCTGTCACAGTAATCCTTGCTTCATTACACAGCACAAAGTTTGGACACAAACCCACTTGCTGCTCCAGGGATGGGACAGGAGAGGGAAGGACTGAAAAGAAGGATGTATGACTCAGACTTACAGACATCTCCCAGTGAGATTTCAGTCTTGTCAGTAAGTTTAAAGTGTAAAAAGAAGGAAGGAAGAGTTTTATCTAATTTTTTTTCCCCTTAAGTGATGTCAGGCTTTCCATTTCCACTGCACCCATTAAGCTGTCATGTGTAATGTGGACTTGAATATATTTTCTTGAAATCCATTAATTCTATGAAAGAATAAGTTTTCTTTTCAGAGAAATGATGGCTATCCACATAATGAAGTTTTTGATGAGCAGTGTGAAAGTATGTCCTAAATAACTATTTGCAAGTATTATTGTTCCCAAAAGTGGCTGTTTTTTTGCAACAACTCCAAAACTCTACTCAGTAGTTTTTTCACAAACTGCAAATTGCAAAATATAACAGTGAGTTTTACTCTATGAGAAAGTTCATGTATAATGAGAGTTTCTAAGCTGCTTTTATGCTGGTTTTACGTGTCATCTCTTAACAGAAATGGTCTCAATCAATCCCCTAGAAATCTCTTTAATTTTCTTCTTTTCTCTTTAACAAATTTCTCATTATGGCATAAATGTGATTTACCTGAGTGATGACATGAGTCATCAATGTGTCCTTGCACTAAAGATGGCTAATGGTGTCTTGGGCTGCAAAAGGAGTCATGTTGCCAGCAGGATGAGGGAGGTGATCCATCCTCTCTACTCAGTGCTGGTGTGGCTGCATCTGGAGTGCTGTGTCCGGCGCTGGCTTCCCCATACATGCTGGACATGCTGGAGGGAGACCAGTGAAGGGATATCAACAGAATGAAGGGACTGGAGCATTTCTCTGAAGAGGAAAGGCTGAGAGTTAGGACTGTCCAGCCCAGAGAAGGGCATGCTCAGGAGGAACTTAAGTGAAAAGGAGTGAGCCAGGCTTTTTTTAGTGGTGCCCAGTGACAGGACCAGAGAGGATGGGCACACACTGAAACACAGGAGGCTCCTCCTGAACCAGTAACATTTTCACCATGAGGGTGAGTGCAGCACTGGCACAGATAGCCCGGACAGTGGAACCTCCACCCTTGAAGATACTGAAAAGTTCTCTGTGCTACTGGCACCTGTCTTTGAGTGGCCCTGCTTGGGTAGAGGGCTTGGAACAGAGTTTCTCCAGAGGACCCTTCCAGACTCAATTATTTGATGACCGCATCTTAAATAGACAAAGATATTGTGGCATAAATAATTTTAAAATACAGCATACATTGGAACATAACTGTCTAAGATTTTTTTCTGAAAGACAAAGTCACCTAAAAGTTGAAGCCTACTTAAGGAGAGCACAAAAAGTGAATAAATGCAAAATTAATTTATTGTATTTCTTGCTTTTTAAAGCACGTATCTCTCTGCGTGTTTGGCAGAAGTACAGAGCAAGACCAAAGAGAACTTCCCACAGATTAAGGAAGGCTTTCATATCTCTAAAGACTACAGATGAGGGGACTGCACTGCTTGTAGAATCAGTCTAAAGTCAGTGTAAGTCTGTTCTGTGAGAATGACCCCAAATCCTTCAGTCAAGTATATTAAGTCAGTAATTATGTATCTCAAATAAACAACAAAGTATATAGCTGAACATAAAACTTCCTTACAAAATACTCTTAGGAATTGTGCACATTTGACTGAGCTACACATTATTTGGAACATCCTCTAGGGAGCAGATCTTGTAGAAGGAATGGGTTTCTATATATATTAGAACACAGTTTGTATTAATTTTATGCTGTGCATACATATTTCACAAATTTAAACAGGGTTTCCTGCACGTTCTTTCCTAGACACAGTAAAAATACCTGGATGAAAACGCTGTTTCTTGAATGGCAAATGTGGTGACCTGTTTTTGGTT
>VXBT01011456.1:2939-28757 GCA_013400235.1 Oriolus oriolus | reverse complement strand
GACTTCCCTTCCCGGAGACGGGAAGGGGGAGTGGGGGGTGACCACTTACCGGCTCCTCTTGGGCATCCTTTCCTTTTTCCCTTTTTGTTCTCCCAGTCATGTTTTGTGTTAATAAATAGTTCATTTTTTTTTCTTCCACTTTCATTTTTTTGGTTAATTTTTCCCCTTTGGTGGAGGAAAGGGGGAGGCCCCTTTCCCTTGGGAGGAGGTGCTCATTCCAGAGCGTCTCTTCCTAAAAATCTTGTCTCTAAAACCGGGACAACCAATAAAGAACTTCCAGAAGTTTAAAGTAACCACTTCAATAAATCTTTTATCCTGAAAATACACATACTCTCGGACTCTGGTGTAACATCCACCTTCTGGCTCCAAACCACTTTGGCTGCTGTAATTATTTTCTTGGATTTTTTGTCTTTTCCACTGAACGGCTCTTTGCAGTCTGCAGCTCCTCAAGACTAATCATTCAGTAAGAGAGAAGTCAGAGATTTCTTCTTGCGTAAAACATGTAAGGAGAAGTTCATGGACAACTTCTCTGTGTTAATGGAGCTTGAACAATTGCTATATCCTGCACACAGTCAACCAATTTTTAAAGGATTTTGAATCTCCTCTGGCATGTACCTGAGATCCAGACACTTAAACTGCTAAAATAATCTAGAATAATTCAAGCCTGCTCTAGACTGCAACTCTATAGATCACTTCCTATTTCTATTCTGTCCAGTCTTTCCTTAAGATTCTCAAATTCCTAATTTGAGTTATGCGAAAGAGTTTTTTACAAATCTTAGATCAATAACTTAGGACAAAAGGTTCCTTGGAGTAAGGTTTCACCAATATAAAATCATCCACTCATCTGAAAGAACACTACCAGTCGGCGTGAAATCTGCCTTTTTTACTTTTTCCATGCTGAATGAGGAATATTTCTATGCCATCTCTAAAAATCTGTTAGTCTAGAAATCTATAGTGGTTGAAAAAATACATAAACAACTAGTGCCCTTTAGGTTGTGATTCATAAGAAGCAGGAATTTTTCTGTCATCTAAGAAAAAAATACACTGTAGAGCTAGTAAGTGTCAACTTGTGCATTTTTAAAGACTAAAAATCTTCAAGTAACCAATTTTTTTCCTATTAAAATATTAATACAATGGTGCATTGTTTTTTAACAATAACTTACAGTACTTAAAATTTCAGATAACCAAGTGCATTTACTAGCTCTCTGCCCAACAAGCGGGAGAGCTTTTCCTTCTCAGCTGCTTACTTTGAAAACGCCTCCCTTTCTATAACCTATTTCAGAGCAAAATTTTCCTTCAGCTCTCTAGATTACAAATCTATCCTCCCCTGACAACCACTCTTAAAGCTACCACTTACAGGCCCTGTATGTATTCATGCCAACTGAAGCAACACTTGAATGTACTTGGCCAATACAGTCCTGAGTGCAGGCAAGTTTTAAGATGTGTGCATGAGCTGATCCTGGAAGGAAAAGCACAATGTGGACAAAACAAAAACTCCTGGTAAATGCATGCAGAACAAATCTTGCAGTGAAACCCTCTCACAAACACTCACAAAAGCCCCATAAAACAGACTTCTGAGTCCAGTGCTCCAGCACACCTGATCACTTGAGATATTCTCTTAGGAGCTGAGACACACATAAACTAGCCATTAAAAAACAACTAAAAAAATTAAAAAAAAAAAAGAGAGAAAAAGGAGCAAATTCAAGACCAAGTTTAAGACTGATGGCAAGTCAGTAAAGCAGAGTGCCTCAGTATTACTGTCATGGTGTTTGAGCAGTGCTGCCTGTTTTCTTTTCCTCGTTACTGGTTCATGAGGACTCTTACTGGAAGTACTAAGCTAAAAATCCATATGATTCTACCTGATCAATCTGGCACAAAGCACATCTAAATTGGTCTATGAAGCCTTTCCTGTTACTAGCTTTTTTTGAAGACTAGGATCTCTTCAAGTTTGTTAAAAACAAACAAAGAACCGCCCAGAATAGCACACAACAGTAAGAGTGATTTAATCACTACGATTATCAACTACAGTTATCAAGTAAACAATCAAAACAGCCATATTGTGAGAAAACATTTTTCATGGCCTGTACATGACTCTTGTGCCCAAGCCCAATGACTGGAATTCATAACTCATTTCAGCACACATTATTTTATGTAGTATCAATTAAAATTGAGAGATTAGCACAAATCACTAGGAAGTCATAAAATTTGTGAAGCATTTTCTTGATGTCATAACACGTAAGATACAAAAACTGTATCAATTGACAGCACAGCTGAAAATCAAAAAAAGATCTGACTCAAGGTTACCAGTCCCTTGCAGCTACAATTTGAAACTGTAACAGAACTAAATATAAATGGCATGATGTCTAGAGCTTGGAGAACAGACAATAATGATACGGGGTACTGTCAGACACACAAAATGCCTCCTCTTACTCCTGAATGCCATGAGAACTTTAAATTCTGTGCTTTAATGTTACAGGAAAAACTTCTAACACCACACACTGCTAAGCAAATTCATGTTTAGCTGGAAAGCTTAAGACTCAAACTGTCTAACACCTTGACCAACGCAAATATTCATCATTTTCTAGTTGTGCTAATGGTCAAGCTTACTCTGAAAATACTTAAATTTCAGTAATGCAGCAGCAGAGAACAGACAAAACTTTTAGTTACTAAAATAACTGTCTCTAATGTTGAAATATCTAAACATGGCATTACCTTCATGGCATGGATTTCTTCTATTAATCTCTCAACTCGTTTTTGGTTCTTCAATTTCAAGTCTTCTGAACCCCTGCAAATGAAGTCTATCTTTATTAAGAAAATCTCAGTTTAGTTACTTTATTTCCTCACTGGCAATACTAAATAGAAAAATAAAAAAATCAGGAGATGGAGCATAAACATAATCCCTTACTGTCACATGAACACTTAAAGCAAAGAGTGGAACATAGCCTAATGCTTTTACTGTTCTGAACAGTGGAGGAAACACTGAGGATTTAGCAGAACAATGTGAAAAACAAATGTTACTGTATTAGAAAATAGTAAACCACAATTCATATCAACAATAGGTGACACTAGTGTCTCAAATATAACTATTTTAAGATCTGTAATATTTAAATATGTAAGTTCCTTGGGTTTGCTTCTTATTTTGTACAACTTGCTAAAATTGTGAGACATGAGTATGCTCAATTTACACTATGAACACAGTAACAAAAGTATCTCATACTGTCTCAAATAAGACACATGGTAAGTTATTTCAGGCCAGTAATCTTTGAAAGTATAATCTACAAAATATTAATTATATAAACTGTTTATCTAAGAATTAATTAATTACTAAAAATCAAGTATGATCTGTATATCTATGCAAACTGCAAGTATTTTTTGCTACACAATCTTGAAGACAACTGCAGTGAGAAAACAAGGTAAAACTTAACTTCAACAGCAGAATAACCTAAAAGATCAATCTGACACTTTTGTAAGTGCTGTAAAAGCTTCTGTAGCTGATTCAGATTACACTCCAATACACTAAATCCCATTAAAAAAGTCATCCCAATTCTGCTTTATGAAACTCCTTTTAGTTAGTATTTTTGATCTAAAATGATGTAAAAATAAGACAAACAGAATTTATGTATTTTAGTGCCCAAAGTTTTAAATGTAGTACATTTTTCTCCCACTTTTCTGTTTTTGTGAAAACAATTAAAATACTGCCTTATTTACAAAAACACAAACAAGAACACTATTATTTAAAACTGACTTTTTCAATTTTAATTTCCCGATGTGTCTGGTTAGTCTGCGAATAGTAAGGACTCTGGCCTTCTTCACATCTTTTCTCATCTTCACAACCTGTGAGAAATATGGAAGACATTATAAAGTGTTTTCCTTGATCATGTTCCATATACAATACATTCATTACACTGACTTAAATTTTAGAAATTAGTTCAACAAAGAACTATTTTTGAAAAAAAGAGCGCATTTCCCTGCTAACCAAATCCCATTTCAAATGAATTCAGATTTCCATTAAAATCAAACTGCTTCCATAAACATGAGAGGAAGAACAACCAACAGTCTAAAAATGCGTCTGAGGTCTAAACAGAAGACAAGACATTCCTAACTAGCCATACTTTAATATTATTCTTAGAGCTAGACTGAGCTAGAGATTTGAAAAGTCTCACCTTTTGCCTTCACTTGGCTTATTTTTGTCCCAGTGAAACAGCAGAAGTACATTAAGTCAATTGGTGTATAATACATAAAAGTACTTTCATTATGAAACATTTTGAAGTATTAAGGAAAGACTCTCAAAATAAACATTATTTATTATGGAACAGAATTTGAGATATGAAATTATTTTTATATATTTGAATTAGTTTTTGTTGAAAATACAAATCCAAGTGATTTCTAACTTGGTACAGTCTGTCTCAACTTGCCATCATACCCAGTACTCTATTCACAAATTTAAAGCAGGCGGTTTCAAAGAAATTTTGACAATGACATTTTGGTCTTACTTCTCACTCCAATAACAAAGAAAGAGAAATCTCATTACCATTAGATAGACAAGATGAACAAAGAAATTCTTCCAATCCTTTGCAATTAAATCCCGTAATGGAAAACCTTATGCCCAGGTGCTGTCTTGTCAATGATGAATGTTTCAGAGATACAGGGAGTCAGTGGCGACCCTTTTTTTTACAACTCAACTTCTCCCTTATTTATTCATATATATCTTATTATATCTATCAAAGGCCAAATTTATCTTAAATTGATCCAGTGGGATAAGTTTCAAAATTAAGTTGGCACCTCTTTCTCAATAAAGTTATTTACATCAGATTTCTATTCTAATTTCTCAGAGATAACATCAAAATGATAGATTGATGATGATTGCACCATCTAGTCAGCTCCATCTCAGGAATATCAGTACTATAAACCTACATCAAACTCAAACAAAAAGAAAAGAAAAAGACCTTCAAAGCTCACAGAGTAGTATTTCACACCTGTGATGGAGAGTCTGGCTAGTATATATACAACCCATGCAGAGGGGCACATGCTGATTGTCAGCCTCACCTCTGCCAGGGAAGCAAAGGAACACGTGGAGCAGCGCTCCTCTGAGAAGTAAGGGAGTGGAACTGTATGGGGGGCAGTGTTAGCCACTTGCACCATGAGAAATGAAAATGTAAAGAAGGTTTCTGGGACAAAAACAACTGACCTGAAAGTGCTCTCCTGTTCCAAAAATTGTTACAGCAAAGGTCAGTACCTACCTTAGTTACCCTAGTAAAAGTAACTGTACACACAAGTCTACCTACATTTCATTTCTGTTTCAGTTAACAGCAGAAACCACATGCCAAAAAACACCAAGTGCCAAGTTTCTGCTCTGCAGCAGCACTGCTCAAGTCTTTAACATGCTAAGGAAGAAATCCATAACATTACCATTTGCCATCAAGGCATGCAGACATTTCTTTTTTATAAGTCACTGAATGAGATTATGATAGGTCTCTACAGTACATCCACTTCTAAAAAGAAGGAAAATAATGCACCTTCTGGTTGAATACCTCTTCGATACTATGTACATTCAGTGAGTTTGGAATGTCAGATGCAAACTGGGTATGCCTTCTTAGAAGGTCTGGGGAGGAGAGGTTGTTTTGAGTTTGGGTTTTTTTATTCCCAACTTTCTCCTAATAAACACTAAAAACATCCACAAGCTAGAAACATACTGGAGTTTAAGTAACTCATACTTTACATATTAGTTACTGTGTACGCAAACATGAAGTGTATTTAACTTTCTCTCAAAAATATTTTGTCATGTATTTTTTAACAGAAATATTAATGCACACACAGCATGTTTCCAGGGCCTACAAGAGCCAAACTCCAGCCTCCTCTGCTGCCAGCCAATGAAGGCTTATAGACATGACAGCAGGAATGAGAGAAGGTATTCACTCTTTGGCAGACTGGGAATATCAATTTATGTAATCCAGTCACTTCTTTCACACGGGACAGTATGCATCAACTGTGTTCCTGGAAGCACTCATACCGTTCTCAAGAAAGCAGTCAGCTCTTCAGGAAAGAAATCAAGAAAGTTTAGCTTCAGATTTAGAGAGTGCCTGAAACAATGGGGCTTAGACCACCAGGGTAGCCCCTGGTCTCTTGTGTTACAAAGTGAGAGAGGTAACTTTGCCATCAGTAAAAAAAAAAAAACAAAACAACGAAACCAAAAACCCCCCACCAAGAATAGTCATGACTTTCAAAAAATAATAACAAATATTTACTCTGAAGGGTTTTTTTTATAAATAGTTCAAGAAAAGACCATAAGAAAAGGAGAAGTCTTTGCACTGAAATGTAAAAAGGCTGCAGTGTATGTCAGGATCAGGCTTAACTATGCTTTAAGACAAGGCAGTAAGGATTTTTCATCTACTCAGCAGTCACAGTAAGCACAAAAGAATAATTATAAACAAGCAAAACACAAACCAAACAATTTCTTCTATCAGTAGGATCAAGGACTTCTGGAAATTAAGGAAGCTTGCAATTGCATGTGGAAATAACCACTTCAAGGATTTCTTTGAACAAAGAACAAGAGACTCTTTCCTTTGTTGAAAACACTTCTTTATTTTGTTGGGAAACACTATTTACAAGACAATTAAGCCATTCCTATTCATTAATGATACCAAGTGTCTGTGTTTGCAAATTATCAATAATAGGTAACACCAAAGTAAGAACAGATATAGATTACATATCAATTATTAAATCTAAAGGAAATGATAAAAGAAATGAATTCACTTTTAAAAACAAGCCTAGGTAGTAACATATACTAGTGTGAACGCACATAAGCATATTTCAAAAGCTCTGGTTATAAACAAAAACCATCCATTTGGCACTGTGCCTCTTCACAGAATAATGTATTTATATTACTCCTGATGCTAAACAAAGATGAAATGCAAAAAAATTCCATAACTAATGGTATTCCACAAAGAGAGGCATTTATCAACCAAGCAGTTTGCCACCTGCAGTAAGCACTACCACAAAGCCTGACACGGACCAGCCAGCTGTATGCAGACCACTTCAAGCCATAGGCAGATGGTAGCTGCTGCTGCCCCTTCAAGAAAGGGCAAAGAGCACAGCAGGGGATCAGCAGATGACAAGCCAGACAAGAACCAGAAACTCTCCTGCAATTCACCTCTTCCAAGGATTGCACACTACTGAGGGAGATTGTGGCAGGAACTGCTGGGTTCAGCACAGCCTACATTAAAGTGATACCTGGCACAACACTCCCGGCATTCACCGGGCAATGAAAACAGCCACAGCTTGAATGGATGGGTACCACTGACACAGTACAAAGCCACCAGAGGGTACGTATCAAACCAAGAGGGTGGTTTCTGGCAAATAATAAATAACAAGTGTGTGTTTAAACACATCACAAGAACTGTATTTAACGCAGAATTCACAGCTGAGAAAGGGAGAAACTAATAGCTTCACCTACTATGCCTTCTCTATTCCAGGTTACACCTGGCTCCAAAGGGTTAATAGCCATTCCCAGAGATTTGTCTTTTTGTGTAGTAGTCCAATCAGACCTTCCCAATCCTCAGCATGTCCAAGCCCTTCTCGTGCCCAGAGAGAAACCGACACAGGATTACTTAACTGTACCTTTGATCTCTAAGTCTTCTCTAGGTTCTTTTGGGGTTTTTTTTCATGAAATAGTTCCGTTTAGACACTGGTATTTCACTCATAGTTACAAATTAATTTCAACTAACAAAAGCCTTTGAAGGGTTGAATCAGTTCCTAAATCAGTGTTACACTGTCTAGAAAGGGCTTCTCATCATAGACATTATCCCTTTTAAATTAACGGGACACGGTTATTGTACATAATATAAGACAAAACACACGGGCAATACAATAGAAAGTTACTTTAAGAGCCTCCCACATACTTAAGTTCCAAAAAAACTTGTTCAAAAATTTTCAAGTTTCTTTAAGAGAAATGTAAGGCATTTTTAGATAAAACAACATCAAAAACTCAGGTTTAGGTTCTGAAAGTCTGTATCACTACAAAACAATCCTCATATTACGGATGGCAAGAAAAACACACCAAGGAATGCGGATAAAATGACAGTGTAGGTACAATTATACATTTAAATTCACATGACTAGTCTAAGATATTTGCCTTCACATTTTTAAGGCAACAGCAGCAAAGTTCTCAAACGAACATTACATTAGAATAAAATGTTATACTTGGCCACTTCTGAAACTTGCTTTGAGGTCTGTACAAGCAACATGACTCCAAACTAAGCTAGTGTTCAGCCAATTAGAAAAAATAAAGGAAAGTGTGACTAAAGATTTGTAGATGTATCAAGAAAGGTACGTGTCTACTCTGAACTATAGTATCAACTGTACTTGACAAAAAAAACCCAAAAAACAAAACCAAATCATTATTCAAAAAAAATCCAATGGATTAAGAGAAGCATTAATATAGTTCTGCCTATGACTTGTTTGAATGTATTTGATTAAAAAAAACCACTGAAATACTAGAACAACTGTGAAGGAAAAGTGTTTTTTCACATTACCATGTACAAAACATAGTACTGTATATGAAAATAACTGAAGGACCCAGAACGTCTTAAAATCTTCTTAACCCAAAATTCACAGAAGTTAACTTACACAGTGAGCCCCAGCTATCCTAAATGCATGAAAGCAAATAAACTGATGGACATAGCCTTTTCCTCAGAGCAGTCCGAAGCACATACAACTGTTCTTCTTGGGCTTCAGCCCATGAGGTACTGAATATTTTGGTCTTGACCCAATAATGCACTTAAATTATTAAATCCTAAAACAACCAGCACTAGACAGACCAGAATTTCTTCATCCATTTCTGCTTTATGCTAGCACACAGTCCTAGTCTAGTCCTAGTACTGCTACAAGCAACCAGAAAAGACAAATCTTTCTGTTTTCTTCAAGAAAGGACACTGCATCTAAGCTCATCTAGTGAAAACACCCCTAATTTTAAGAGTTTATAACATTGTGAAATATCCATAATGTTGAACAAACACACACCCATTAAACAGAGGCCTCCAGCCTCTCCCTCAGCATGGTAAAGTCTCTCCTATATGAAAATCGGTTTCAACAAGGCAATTTTGCAGACTTAAGTGAAAAAATATTTCTTTTACAATTTGAAGATAATGTCCCTAAAGCAATGTTCTGCAATTTTACTTAGACACATCTAAATTCACTGTGCCATATAAGGTGTCTCACATCTTTTCTATCACTTGATGCATGAAAAAAAAAAAGAAGGTAGTTCCGAGCTTGCTTTTACATTTTGGTTTCTTCCTGTACTCTCCAGGCAGACAGGACTTATCTGACATGGTCACAAGTGAGAGTGGGATAACAAGGAGAAAACATCAAGAAGCAAGGCTGTTAATTCTGTCCCAGGAAGAATCTATTTTAAATATAGCAAATCATATTGCTATTGACAAGTCACCATATACCAGGGTCTAGTGAATGAATGACAGGAAAAAAATGAAACTGCAGGTAGACGATATACTTCAGTCTTCATAGATTCCTTCATGCCACAAAAACCTAGGAGGCTGAAATGAGAGCCTGATCTATTAGGATCAAAATGGCTCAAAGCAAAAGGAAAAAATAATTTATATCTGCCTGTAGGTATACAATAGCTTTTACATTTTACTGCAATAAGAGATTCACGGTTGAACTCCCTCAAGTTTAAACAGTGCTGCTAAAGTAGAAAGGGAAGAAGTCCTTAAAATACACCAAAATCACTTGTGTTTTGTACAGTGGCCTTTTTTACAAATTTTTACAAATTGCTTAACTTACACATCCACAAGTGTCAAAGCAAGAAATCCAGCTTAAAAAAAACCCAAACCAAACAATAAAAAGAAAGTGAAATGTATTTAAGTTGAATATTCAAGGTCTCTCCAACACCTACAAGAAAAACATGGAACTAAGTAATGTTTCAGTTCTCACTGATCTTCTTTCCTTTCCTCATTTTAGTGCACATCAAAAGCATTGGTTTCACTTTATAGTTACTTGGCAGTCCTTTAACCAAGAAATTACCATGGCAACAGAGTATTCTCAACGTTAATTTTTGGTGGTATTTGGCAACACAGAGTTTTAAAATTTGAAACACCTGCAGTTGGATCACATATTAGCCAGAACTAACAATAGTACATAATCTTTTGAGTGAATAATCTCAGTGAAAAAATGTTTCTGGAACTTCATTACAAATATTTCTCTCTATTATCTGGAATGTCAGCCTGAAAGATCTAATGATTTTTAGATTCTTAGGAAAAGTTAGCAATTGCCAAGTTTCCTTTTTTCCTTTCTTTTTTTTGCAAAAAGAATCCTTATATTCCAGTATATATTTTATACATGTCAAAATATGTGGAAATAGGCAGTCAGACTTAATACAGCTTCATATATTTGCATTATAAAAACATACATAAGTAGGATAGCAAAGGCAGAAACAACATAAACACACCTGTGTGGAGTATCAGTGTTCAGTTCTGTAACAGTTTAATACAAATATATACTGCAAAAAAGAATATATAAAAAACCCAAAACAAGGTGAATTTTCAGCCAGATCAGTTTCCTGAACTGTTTTCCCTTATGGTCACATGAATGTTAGCTAGTTCCAGCACAAAAGAGCAAAGTAAGAACGTACAGAAGACAGACAGATGGACCACAACAAGTCAGACTACAATAAATGAGCTATCTATTTAATATAAAGATCAAATTCCAGCATAGAAAGTGCTGGAACACAGTTTTTCAGTTACTATTTGTGTCACACCAATGCGGTGTTAATCTTGTCTTTGACATCTTCAGCTACATGCAAACAGGTCTGAATCAAGTAGACTCAATTCTATCCCAATACAACTAACAGAATGTATAAAAATTCTTGAAACATGAGGTAAATTCTTTTGGATTAAACTGTTGCACCCTGCTGCCTAAAGCAGGCAGAAATGCCACCACTAGCTGGAGCGTCCAGAAAGCAGAACACCTGCAGCTTCTCAGGCCTCTGGGTACTCCCCCTGTCAGGTTTCCCAAGGGGTTTGCTAAAGATGAATGAAAAAAAGCACACACCCACTTGGGCGAATGTCCACCTTCCTCACAGGAAAAGTAATGCACACACCCCTCGTCAAATGCTTCCTCCACAGTCTGCCCATGCTGCTTTCTTTGTACTTTCTCAACTGAAGCACTCAAAGACGGGTTTCTTTATTCAATATAGCACTGTATTTCCTCCTGCACGGAGAACAGTTGTCATTTCTAGAATAATTTTTCCAAGTGGAAACCACAGTGAGTACTCAGAACTGCAAGAAAAGATCATTTTCATCTAAAGGTTTTTAAAAGCAATTCCAAATATCTAAGATAGTTGGGAGAGAGTAAGGCTAGCCTAGAATTACTTGCTCGTTGCCAAAGACCAAAATTTAATGGATTTACTGCTTCAAAGTCAGTGTGTCACTGGATGGAGTCAGACTCTATGCAGTACTTCAGAAAGCACTCAAGTCCAAACCAAGATCATGAGATGGCTAGACACATTTCTAAACCCTAAATACACATCAGTAGTTGTAAATATCCAGATAAGAAATAACTATTATAAACTAGCCTCAAGATGCTATATTAGATAAATCACTGCATATGTAACCACATGGAAGTAAAAATTATACATGTCTTCCAAAACAGAGGACAACCGGAAGATAATTTCTAACTCTATTTAACTGATCAGCTGAATGCAAGTTTGAAAACCCCCAGCTATCACTCTGCTAAAAATATTTCCATGGAATGTTGATGGGGGATGTGATCAAGGCATCCAATAGAGCCAAGGTCAAATCAGTGGATTTCTATGTCTTCTTAATTAGACCAGAGCTCTAGTTAGAAGTCACATGTGAATTTCATGCCTCCTTAGGCTTTGACTTTAAAGAAAGACAGCAACAGCAGAGGCTACAGTAGTAATAAGAGTGCTGAAGCATGACACCACAGCTTATAGGACACAAACATGATCCAAACATGTAGAGTTGAATCACCATCATGAAAAGAAAATAGTGTCAGTACTGGGGTAAGAACCCTCCATCGTAACAACTACAACCACAGTGATTCCAGTATTAACCTGGAGGTACGTTTGGTGGCGTGATTGCTTTGGCTTGGAATTAAGAGATGCTAATATAAATGGTGGTATTGGCCTCCTAAGCCACCACAATAAACTTTCAAGTCTTGAGTGCTAATTATGTTACAACTTTTCTCAGCTATTCTGAAAGAGTGAAGCATTGAAACTGTGTACTCTGAAATTGTATTCATTAGCCTGGTTTCTGAGAAAACTAGGTTTGTCAGCACACTGTTTGTCTGTCAGTATCCCTCTCGGTAACTTTTGAGCTTATTAAACCAAAATCAAGGTTGACCAATCATCACAGGGCAGATTTCCCACATGTTTTATGAAAATTGGTAGCCAAGTAGGAGTTATGAACTAACTTCAACATAGCTAGAGTGGAAGAAAGACACAAGCAGAATTCAAGTCCTTTCCATTTTGGCTGAGAACAGTGCATGCATACTCATTCACCAGCACATCTGGCTCTGAACCAGCCACAGAACAACACCCCCCGATTGTCCAAACGGGCAGGAAACACAGGCCATAACTACAGTTACTGAGAACACTCAAACAGAGTAACCCTAAAGGACGACACACTAAAAAACTAAAAAGAGACAGAAGAATAACTGAGGATATCCATATGAAGTTTTATGGAATAAGGGACTCAAAGCTGTAACATGCCAGGCATCACTGGTTCTCAACTTACACACACAACACATTTTATTTTTACCACATTTCTTTGTACTGATGATTTAATCTGGTGATTGAAACGTCAAGGAAAATTAGAACACTGACAATGTGCTGAACAGGATAGAAGAAGGAAAGCTTCTTCTGTGAAAGACACTTCATGCAAAAAAGATACTTTTATAGTTACTTCAACTGCCCTCAGCTTACACTAGTCTCACACACCAGGAGGCCAGGGGAAGAATGGGAAGCCTGTACAATGTTACAGCATCACAATATTTGACAAATATTTATATCTTAATATTACCAGGAATTTTTTATTACTGTTATTATTATGTCATTCAATATAAACACTCATTTTGTAGTAAGACTCATCCACTTCAAAATTTATATTTCAATGTCACTACATATTGTTATGCATGCACAACTGTAATATATAAATATAATATGTAAATATATAAATAATAATAATTATTATTCTGCAAGCATAAAGGAATCATTAAGGAAAAATGGTTTCAAGTTCATTAAACAAAACAAAGCAGCATCAGCAGAGGAGTGATGAGGTTAGAGAAATACCTACTAAATAAATCTGAAAGACAAAAAAAGTAGCTACATACTACAATTTTTAGATTAACCATAAATATACAGAAAGCCTGCATTACAAAAGTAACTGATCTTACTATGGTAAGAAAAATAATTTTTTTGTTTTAAATTTAAACTGTTTTTCTTCAAAATCCTCCTTTGTAAAGTTTGTCCTTTGTCAACACAAGTAAGAAGAGGCCTAAGTACTGGAGGAAGGCTGGAAGGCTCCTTAGGTGTTCGAAAACTCCTACCAAAAAAGGGGAATTCTCAACTACTAACAAAAGAATAGCTATCAACTTCTGCTGCTAAAGCAGAAGTCAGTGTTCTGGATAGAAGCAAACCACACCACAAGTTACATCTTGCAACATCTGCAGCTAATTTTTATGATATGAGTAAGTATCACCAGTAGTGATACCTTTTGGATGGATAAGCAGCTCCATTATACTCCCCTCACAACCTGAAGAAATCTCTATTGAGCAAGTATATTTTAAAATAACAGTAAAAGTTTCTCCTCCCTCATCTGTAATTTCCAAGAGTGTGCTTTCTCATGTTCTGATATGACATGTAAAAAGTTTAGAAAGACAAAGAAATCATCTATGTAAGTAGTGTCACAAAATCATAACAAAAACATTCACACAGGAAGTAAGTAGAGTGGTGTGGTGTGTCATGGAATGACACAGCATAATAAGAAAAGCAGGGAATGATGCTAAGTCCAAAACATTGATCAAATAAAAATTAGTGAGTGGAGCTCCAGGAGGAGGGGGGGGAGGGAAAAAATCATCAACACTTTTTTCTCATGCCTGGAAAAAAAGCTGTTGAGAAACAAATAATAAGGATTTAGTATCCACATTTTTAAAGCAAAAAATCCTTTGTTAAAAAAAGAAAAGAGAACAAGAAAATAGGCAAAGAACAAAAAAGCTGTGTTTGTGGTTTATGACTTCCAAAGTATTTGGTTCAATTGCCTTTCTTCCTAAAAAAAGATTTGTCTTCTTATTCAAAAAATGCTACCAAACCCAAATTTCTCTGAAGCATGAGCCTTCCTTTACTAACAGACTATCAAGTCTAACTTTTCATGTGTCTTATGGTGCCCCTAGCACAGACACCAGACATAAATATAAAAAGTAACTATCAAAACACATCCAGTGAATACAAATGAGTACAACCCCTGTTCAGACCTAGGGTACGCCAGTGACCCGCAAAAGCCATGGCCTCAGGAAACACAACCTGATAAAAGCCTCACATAAGGGAAATCCAAATTTGCATCACAGATCTTTCTGACTTACACTTCCAAACAGGATGAATATTCAGCCAAAGACTATGAACATCACCAGAATGGGAGGTGAACGTCCACTGGCTTCAAAAATGCTGCAATATTATTGGCCTGAAAAACTCTGAAATGCTATACCACTTCCAACAGGAAAACTGCTCATCCATTAAGATGTTTTCTGCTATTATGCCTCCATGACTTGTATTTTTTTGTGGGAACTTTCAGTCAGTAGTTACAGATTTACATTAAAAAAAAAAAAAATTAAAGTGGCGCTACCATATAAGCTACTTTTCAGTCTTTTCAGAAGGATGGGAAGAATTCTTGCTAATGGGAATGGAGAACTACCTTGCTACACCAGTTAGTGTTCCTTATTCCTTTAGATACGTTTTACAAAAACCCTTATTTCATTATGAGAATTTTTCATAAACACAAACACATGGGGAAGCCAGTGTTTAAAAAAACCCAAAAAATGGAATAATCTGCATTCTTCCTAGAAGTTTCTTCATGACATCAATAGAAACTGGTGAAAAGGACAAGTATGAAAAGTAGAAGGAATAAAGAGCTTAAAATATCCCTGCCAGATGTCTGACATCCATTCATTCATTTAAATACCTTTACACAAACTGTTCTCTATCTGTTGCCAGGATGCCAAATATACAAGAGATTTGTATACAGCTATTCCAGTATTACTTACTAACAACCTGGAACAATGCTCAAAGGTTCCTGCAAAATCTTACTTGTTGTGAGAGAACATGTGCTCTCACATTTACCGGTCTGTCCAATGGTATGTTCATCGGCCAGCCATTGAAAACTTCTCTTCCATACCAAGCGCTGGCTCTCCTGGAAGCTTTCCTTCTTCTGAAGATTGCTACCTTCTTCTTCAATCTCTAGGTTTTTCTTACCAAACTCATTTCCCCCTTTCCCGTCCTTATGAGCTCTCCTTATTCCTCATCCTATTTAATCTTATTCAACACACCTCATCACCCACCCACCATTTTTGTCTGTTTTAATATTTAAAGACTTACAAGCTCCCTCCTTCCTTCCTTCCTTCCTTCCGTCCTTCCTGTCTTCCTTCCCTTCCATGAGCAAGCAATTGCCTTAACTGCCTTTTTTGTTTTATATTGTCTGGCATTCTCATCTTATACATGTAAGGTACCTCTTCTGCACTATTCTTTGCAGCACTCCCTCAGTGATATTTGCCTCTGGATGAAATTCCCCCTTCAGTCCTTTGAACCAGTTGCTATTCAGAACAGTTCTTACCAGCCTCTCATGCAAACAGCTTCTATCCTCTCATCTCTTCCTACATTAACAGACCTGCACATGATCGTACGTTTTCTCATATGTGTCCTCATAAAATAGCAAAGAGGATTCACAGAATCATTTACATTGAAAAATGCCTTTAAGATCATGAAGCCTAACTGTAAATCAAACACTGCCAAGCCAACCACTAAACCATGTCCCTAAGTGCCACATCTACTCATCTTTAAATATTTCCACGAATGGTGACTCAGCCACTACCCTGAGCATCCTGTTGCAGTGCTTGACAACCAAGGGTGAAGAAATCTTCCCTAACAGCCAATCCGGCTGATTGATGCCATTTCCCCTTGTCCTGTTACTTGGGAAAAGAGACCAATCTCCACCTCACTCCAACCTCCTTTCAGGTAGTTGTAGAGAGCAATCTGCCTCAGCCTCCTTTTCTGTACACAATTTCACTTGGTATTAAATGTCGTATGAATAAACAGCTATCATTGTGACCTTTCTTTGCAAAGGCAACAACACAGTGGTAATTTTTTTCATATAAAATCAGTACAAGAATATAAAATTTCTTTCCTTTAAATGACTAGAAGGACAATGAAAAGAGTCACTGAATTTAGCAGTTGGCCACTTTACTTTTCCCTTAATTGCTCTTCACTACTGACCTCTACAGCATAAGACAAACTAAAAAGAATTTTATCATTGCATACTAATGAGCAATTTGCAACGAATTCACAATTGACTACTGTTCTCCTTCTAGGAACATCCCCTCCCCCAAGCCCCCAAATTCTATTACGAAAAGGTCTAACACCACCCCTTCCCTTCTACACCTATTTCAGCCTCGCTCCCTTCTACATTTGGCAGCAAGTTCCACATCCAGCAATATAAATGCTGCTGAAAGAGCTCTGCAAGGACAGCAGTAAGTAATTACGCACATTTACTGTAACAGAACCATTTTTAAATTGTGTTTTACTCCGGCACATATAGCTATAAATTACATTTGAAAAAAAAACTACACCGTGTACTGCAAGTACCTCACAGTTCCTTTAAAATAAAAATTACAAAGTTTCCCATGACCATTTGCATGTTTTTTTCATTATTGTACACTACCACACCAAGGAACCACAGATGTTTTTGTTTTATGAGAGCATCTTACTAGCCTACGTGGCCTACCACACACACTTTATATAAACCACTTGAGCTAAGAAAAAGTTTTCATTACTGTCCTCAAGTACAGTAGTCCGATAACAGCTGTATACAATACTGCCAGAAGTAAAAAACTGTCTTGTTAGCCATGCTTAATTGCTTCAGTAATCTGCTGAAATGAAATCTGTGTGAAGAGCATGCAGATCAGAATTTGCTGCTAATATTAGTAAAACTGATGATGTGGCAACTCTAGAAACTTTAGAAACAGCTGCTGGAACAGTTCCCAGGGCAAAAAAAAAGCCACAATTCCTCAGAATTCTATCTCGCAGAGTATAAGTTTGGAAATTTCATAAGCTTTCAAAAGACCTTTTCCTTAGGACATTTACATGGTCTGTAAAGGAATGTCAGCAATTTAACACTTAAACTGTTTTAAGCAGAAATCAAGCTCTATGTAGCACAACTTCCTTCTTCAAGAAACTGTTGTGCCTAGAATTATTTATTAGTAACACAACTAATGCAAGAATTTTTACATGCATTTCCATAGAGCTAAAATGACTGCTGCCAAGTATTCCAGAGTTTAAAAAGAAAGCCGTGTTTGCTTTCCAACTTCTTGTAGACTTGTAATATAAAGAAAAAACGTAGTGATTTGCCAGTATACTAAGAAATGAACTGATGGAAAAGATTAGCTATTTAGTTTTGAATTGTGTAGAAATTTATCTTTTCTCAATTCTCATAACTTGTTTATATGCCTTTTCAAGACTTTAGACTGACTTTAGTGACATTTAAGAGACTGCAGAACCAGCTTCAGGAAGTATTTAAGACCATGTGCAAGGCAGGGATACACAGGTCTTGGCAGTGCCAGTAGTCATCTACAGCTCAAATTTGACCACACAGCATCCTAGACACCCATACTTTTTCAGAAGTATCCAAGTGCTAGCCACTCTACTTTAAGAATAATTCTGAAGTGGTCACAGATGAACCTAAAGCTGGCTTAAGTTGACCAAGAGACAGAGACTCTCTGATACAGCTGAACCATACTGGCAGATAGCTCAGAAAAGTACAAGAACTGGCAACCACCATCTGAGAAAACAGCCTAGATGCTGGGGCACTTAACAGAACTGAAAAACTCAGTAGGAGTCTAGGGTAAACACTCCTACTTCAAGAAAATGGCTTGGCCAGCATACTGTATAGGTGCTGGATGAAATAAGGCTCATAAACCAGAGAGAAAATAGCAAAAGAGAACTCATCTATACACCAGCAAGAAGAATTTTCTCAGGAGCAAAGAGTTCTGAGTTCCAGTTTTTCCTTTCAAGGAGCTCACGTATTTTATGCTAATTGTTGGATAAGCAGCCCTTGGAGCACTGCCAAGGACTTTTCCTACGGAAATGCTCCCACTGGTGAAATACATGAGCAGGGTCCCCTCACTCCATAAAATCGCCCTTCTTTGCCAGACAGTAGCCCAGCAACAGTATTTGTTAGTATTTGTGATTAGTGCACTCTGCTGGTCATCACAATTCACAGGATTTAACTCATCTCAGACTGAGGGAACCCATACATTAGCTTTCTCAATTACTGGAAAGTTTTATAACAGCTAAGCCATTAAACTAAAAATTTTCCCCCATCAGATAGCATCATGCCTTAAAAGACAAGACAATATTTTGAATTATGAGCATTAAGACATCTCACAGGTCAGTCCAATACCAGATAACTGGTCAGATGCCTCACCTCAAGTCTCACTTCCCCTTTACATATAGACAGCAGACACAAATATTAAATTGCCCTAAGGGACTCCCTAATTACCACATAGCCCAGGTGATAGCTAGCACACAAACAGATCTCTGGGGTAGCTATTTTATTTCAGTGAGACGCTGGATCACTGCACTGGACTGGCTGCCCAGTATTTCAAACTGTTTTACACACCGTAATGTCTACAGCACTCTGTCAGTGTTATTTTGAAAGTTTCCATCAAGGATTCTTTTTCATCAGTGTGAGGAAGGCTTAGGATATAGTTTAAAATATCACAACATACTTTAGGTGATAAAAACCATTTGGATCTTTGGATCTAATAGGCTAAAAACCTGAGTGCTCACATCAACTTGTCCATGATAGTGAAAAACATTTTCAGAGAAAGCCCAAGAAGGCCCAAGTGTTAATTCCTTAATTACTGTTGGAAATACAACTCAAATATTACATTTTCCTCTACTTATTACCAGACTGCAACTTATTCTTTTGCAACAAATAAGAGACCATTTTTCCCCCCCTTTGATATACCCTTAGTCACATTTCCCAAAAAATAAATATAAACTTCGTCACATATAAGAGACTGTATGACCAGCTTCAAGGAAGTATTTCAGATCACGAGTTAGTCAGGGATAAACAGATCTTGGCAGTGCCAGTATCCAGCCACAGCTTCAATTTTGACCACAGAGCCCCTTAGGCACCTATATACCTACACATCACTGAAATGTTAAGATTCTTCTTTCAAGCTGATTTGTAACCAGTCTCCTGTGAACTCATTATGTAAAGCTATCAAGATTAGACAAACATAAGGGCTCCTTTGGCTTCCCCTTTGAACTTTCTAATTATCCTGCCTTTACAGCCTTGACCACTAATTAACTTCTGTAACAAACACCAGCCAGACAACATAACTACACATTATATATCACCCTATTTTAGGTTTTGCTACTTCAACACCCTCCCCAAATCTTATGTTTATTTCACAGAAAGCCACTGCTTAAAGAGAAACACCTAAGAGAGATGAAAAACAGCACAGCTCTATCAGCCAACCAAACAGCTCATTCACAGTGGTGGCATAGTCCATCTCTCCTCTGTGCCCATCCCATTCATCTCTGGTCCCACATTCCTGCTGCTCTCACTTGCTTGTAAGAACCTGCTATCTTCAATCTGCAGCTACCCCAGCAACAAACTTCTTAGGATCACAGAAGACAGAGGCAAGATCACATAGCTGGAATGGATGAAGAGCAAGGTGAGTGAGAAGCCCCAGATTCAGGAACAGCAAGTCCAGATGCTTGAGAAACCACAGCTGGAGAATCCACACTCCTTCAGGGGCATGTCACATCTGTCTGAACTGAAAAACAATTCTCCACAAAAAGCCTTATATGAAAGGCGCTTCAATTTTAAAAACTGTCTCGGTTTCTACAGAATAAAATGTGGACAACAAACCATTAATAAACAAAATTTTGAATTACATGTCTAATTCATCATCTTAAGTCAAAAAAACCACAGAGAGCTATATCACATCTGAGTGATAAGCTAGTCATACATAATGCTGAAGAAGGCTGAAAAGAAGATCTTAAGTAACTGCAAACAAATACCACGGTGAAGTCTTAAACTCACTTTGCACAGAATACTTCTTGCAAAAATGGTGACCATACAAAGACTAAAAAAACTTAAAGTTAATTTTATTTTGTATCAATTCAAAAATATTTATACAAGCACGCTGGACTTACTGTATAAAATCGAGAAATATATAATACAGTAAGGACTAGCATGGCTAAGTACTCCCATCTTTCACATTTAGTGCACCTTACAAAAATCACGAGGCAGTTCTTGGTTACAGAAGTCAATTCAGCTTCAGGAAGAATGAACGACCTGCTCAAATTCCCCCCTCCCGAATCTTTGCTGATACTCCGTTCAGACCATGTTCTCTTTACTGCTATACAGAAACTTTGGTCACCAAAAATTATTTACTTATAAAAGGAGGTACTTGAACTTTCTGCAATTTGTGAATGAAGGCATGTACAAATGCAATTTCAGTATCTTAGCTGTGTGTGACCACCTAAGGACAAACACAACACCTACCCATGCTGCACTAAGACAACTCAGTCTTTATATAAGCATCTCCAAATATATGTTCACTTCTGTTTGCACCGTGATAAAAGATTCAAGATTACAGATATAGTTCTGTATAATTACTGAACTACAGCTATAACTCAAGACTACAGTTTCAGACTTCCAGAGACTGTATGTCAGTCTTTCTCCATAAATTATGGTTATTCCCCATGGCTTTTTCTCTGATTTTTTTCGTTATCAGCCACGCTACTCATACTTGACTTTGCCATACACCAATCTAAATTCTTAATTCACATGTCCAGACTACTTTCTAATGTGCTATTCACCTAAACTGCTGCCCAGCTAAATCAGAGGTCAAGATGTCAGCCCTGAATCAAAAGACTAGAAGAGCTGAGTGTTGCCATGTAGAGTATCACAACATGAAGTGCTGTAGCAAAACACTATGAATGGAATTAATCACCTTGAGCTTCATTACTAAGCTCCCTACATAACAATTCTAATTCTAGACTTCACTTGGCAGACTGAAAAATATGTGTGCACACACATCATTCTCAAGATATGGTTTTATCTTGACTCTACCTTTTAGGAAAGGAAGAAGAACAATTCTATCTTGGGTGACAAGCATTATGCAGACATCAGCTTTTATTATCTAAAACCCATAGCTTTGTAAATAACAGAGAAAAATTACTTTGTCAGCATGAAATTAATTACTACAAATTTAAGAGAGAAATTCACCTGATACCAAAGTTTCCAATCAAGTTTGGAAAATTTGATTCACATGTCCCACAGACAGAAACAACTCTTGACTCTAAGAATTTGCTTTACATAATATGATGCCTTACTAATATTCAACTTCAGTCATTACAGCATTCATGTAGATATACATTAGAACACTTATTTTTAAAACAATTTATACAGTCTTCATTTGCATTATCTTCACGAGCTTTCTGCAGCGTAGCTCCCTGAGGTAGCTGCAAACAGAGCATCATTAAAAAAAAAAAAAGAAGGGTAGAAAGATAAATGGATTTGTTGGAATAACACAATACTGATGGCAGATTATGACTGTGAGAACAGAACAACATAAATTAAGAACCACAGATTCTGAAAAAAACCCTAAGTATCTGTAGGGTTCCCATTCAACAGCTTCTGTTTCATACTATTGTATACTGCTGATCAACAAGGACAATTTTTCACATTAAACATGAGCCATCTCCCTTTCAACTTGCCCTTGTCCCTGGCAGTTGATGATTATGTGCTGCCATCTAGCATATGTTTCCAGAAAAGTTTAACTCTGGAAGGTATTCTGTGGCAAGATACCTGAAATTTCTTAGAAAGCTTTAAAATAGGAAACGTATTTGAGACAGCAACAAGTTTATAAAACGATTCCTTCAGCCTGTATGCTTGTTAGAGTAAAAGCACAACAGGACAATACAATCAGGCTTCATACAGACAACTCCTTCGAAAGTAAGATCATATGCAGTGAATACAGAATTGCAAAACCAAAATTTTCCCTCTACAACTTCTGCTTTCCTTTGTATCAAAGAATGCAGTCAGTAGAAAATGGTAAGAAATACTACATTTTCTTCTTTCCCAAAAACTCTAGTCTTCACTGTTTCACTTTGTTCAACTTTTTATGGTTTTTATTTCCTTTGCACCCACCCAATTCTCCCTCGGGCAGTAATCAAAATGCAGCAATCCCATACAGTAATAACATGTCTGAATTACAAGAAAATTGTGTTTCTTAACCCTTTCCAGTCTCAACTTTTCAGTCATGCAGTCACACTGAAACTGTACCATGCTATTTACCAGCAGCAAGATGGCTTCCTAAAATTACTGGACCTTGCTGCCAAGACTTTGCTTTTTTTCTGTTATTATCTAGGTATATATTTAGTTAAAGAAAGAAGAAGAAAACTTTTATATGCTTTTGGCACAAGTCCTACTTGTTAACACGGAAATAGTGTGACACTTTGAAGCATTTACATTGCTCTAAACTTTCCACGAAAAGAAAGATTAATGAGATGTCTAAACTAACTATTTGTGAAAAATTGATTATGACTGGTTTGTTATTATTTTCTGTCTTATTTCACTTCACCACAATTGCAATTTCCTCTTTTCACAATGGATCCTTAACACTGTTCACTTACATCAAATCTTTCATTCATACAGTCACCTCAACAGTACATTTTCATTTTTTGTTCCTTATTCGATCAGAAGAGTTGGGAGAATATTGCTCCATGGAGGTACTAATCTTTAACCAAATTATAATTAAAAAATAAACAAAGCCCAACGACTGTTGAGGACTCTACTCCTTTCCAATTTCTCTGAAATTTGCTAGTGAGTTCAACAGCTCTCAAAAAGGATGAACATATCACAGTCCACTGTTTGTCTCTTTTCCCTGAAGGATTTTCTTAATAATAGTAATCATCATCAACATCACTCAATCATCATGAAATTAAATGTTATCTAGTTTCAAAGCAAAATATACACTTCATGTAATAGATACTGCAGTACAAGTAAGTTTTTTTGACACTTTGAAGTATTTGTTGTGTTAGCTACTAATATCAAACATAAACCAGTAGGTAATTAAAATAAAGGTCAATTAACATTAAGATAAGGGCTACTTTATATCACTGAGAAACACCGGTCTTAAGACTATTTACTCTTCCTGTAAACAAAACATGAATCGGTAAAAAAATTTTTGAAATCTATCATCCTAGAATTTCTTAAGATTCCACCATTTAGCAGGACATGGCATTTTATGTTCATTAATAGTAGAAGTCTTTCTTTGCTAGAATTAAAACCTACAATATGTAAGCATAACACAGCAGAATTTCATAGAATGATTTTGGTTGAAAGGGGCCTGAAAGATCACCTGGTTCCAACCTTGTTGCAATGGGCAGGGACACCTCCCACTGGACCAGGTTGCTTAGAGTGCATCCAACCTGGCCCTTAAACACCTCCAGAGACAGGGCATCCAAATATTCACAGGCCAGCATCTGCTAGTGCCTCACTACCCTCACAGCATAGAATTTCTCCCCAATATCTGATCTAAATCTACTCTATTTCAATTTAAAGCCATTCCCTCTTGTACTATCTCCCACGCCTTTGAGAAAAGTCTCTCTCCAGCCTTCCTGAAGACCTCCTCCAGATACTGGACTCCTGTAAATCCAGCAAAGACAAACAAGTTTATCAGCTCTATAAGGGTCACAAGGTTGTCTCTGCAACAAATACCATCATGCTTACTGCATGCAGCCTAATGGGGAAAAAAATCTGTATGATCCCTAGTATTGTCTGATTGAAAAATGCTGAAGGTGCACAGTATAGAGCTGCTCTGTAATTTGCTTTCCCTTAGCAAACTGGAACAATACACAAGAAGAGTTTATTTAATAGATGTCATTTTCAAAAATTATTCCTTTAAACATGGTCCCAAATAAAATTCCTCCATTTAATCTCTATTAGAGGAGGATATGATTTTTACTGTTAAAGTAATGCTCTTACAAGGGCGTCTCTGTAACAAATACACAGAGGGTATTGTTACAGAGATAGGAAATATCCAGGTATTGGTAAGTAACTTATTTCACATTTTATGACTAATCACCACAGTAATTAACACAGCTCTGACACATACAAAAGGACATATGCATAGAAATGGAAAACACTTTTTAATCTATTCAGACCAGATCTCCACCCTACTCTAAGCCAGACTAACCTTCTGTCCCTCCAGAAGAGATGGCATTCAGGATTTTTCTCTGTCCTACCTTACATCTCAGATGGACTCATTATTACAGAGTGTCTACTTTTTGTAGAAACTCTGGTGAAAGCTACCTCCTCCAGAACTTACATTCAGTTCCCTCTTAGGAGAAGATTATGTTTGAAGTATAAGATGAAACGACATTCCCTTGACAGTGTCCTTACTGAAATTTTCCAATCTTTTGTACAGAAACTCATTGTATTCTTTTCCTGAAGAACTCCTCAGTCAAATACTGCTTTTATTTTCATTCCTTGTTATAGTAGCATCTTTGTGCTGAAAGACTATGAAACATCACCTGAACTTGCATCAATCAAAAAAAAGTCCACACTACAACAATGAATGAAATACTGTCTTCTCTCTTCGGTGATTTATGGGTGTATTTCAATGTCAAATCACTAATTTCTGACCTTACCTTTGTTAACAGCAAGGGCCAATAATTAGTGAGTAAATATCTCTATTTTATGTACTGTGAAACATTTTCCCTCATGAACAGGCTACACTTCACTAAATTCTTGACCAGGATATCAATTTGCAAATCAACTCCTCTCCAAGTTACTACATACCTAAAACAAAGTAAATTTTGTTCTGCTGGTAACAAGTTGTAACCAAGCTGTTAATTATGTAGGAATTCTGGAAGAGTACAGTGCCAAGTGCAGGTACTCATACCACATACACTCAGCAGAACTGCCAGCTATTCTAAACTGTTGGTACAACACCTAAAAAGAGATTGCGTTAGTTGTGTCAGGCTTATTGCGCACAATGATTTGCAAATGTGTAACCAAAACCCATCACAAGTGAAACACACATAACCGAATTCACACTATAAAGAAGAAAAATACATTCTGAAATAAATATGAAACACCAAACTTCTTACAGAACAGGAAGCAGTTAGCTGTAACCCATTAATTTTTCATTTTCAGTCCCTCCATCTACAAGAAAATAAGGCAACACCATATCTTTGCCATCCAGAAGACAGGCAGCTGGGGCTGTGGTGAGTCCGCCAGAATCACCTGCGAAACTTCAGCGTGAACACAAACACAGCGAGACAGCCGCGATGAGACAACACACATGGGCAGGACGTCGCACGGAGGCACACGTGTCGAAATGGCGTGGCACCCGCCTAGAAGTAGCTTAACTTCACAAGACGGATGTTTGCTTTCATCACAGCTGAGCGCCAGCACGATGGGATGCGCTTCCCCACGCCGAGGGACGGCGGCACCCACCTGGGGCCACATGGAGCCTTCCGTACGGCTCCAGGCA
>VXBT01011453.1:11851-30966 GCA_013400235.1 Oriolus oriolus | reverse complement strand
TATATATATATATATATATATATTAAGAAAGCAATAATTTGTTACAGAAACTGCACTCATCTAATTAAGTAGATTTTTCATATGTTCTAAAATATGTTTTTACCTCTAAAAATAAAGCAGTTTCCAGAAAATTGAGAGGTATACATTTAGATTGTTACATTCAGATTTCAAGAAACCTGACTTCATACAACTGCACTTGCATTTAATTCACTTAGGAAAAAAAGTAACTACTGTGTGTTTATGGGAGCAGACAAGTATATATGTCATCCTAAAAGTTGTGCTCATGTAAAGAAATCATACCTGCCCCTGAAATATTTATTTCTCCTCCATCTTTCCTGATTTAAGTAGCTTCATTTTATTTTCTGGCTGTGGCCAGATGCTTTTCTTAGGTGCTTAATTCTGTTCTGGCAGTATGTGGAGAACCAAGAGAGTGTATTCACATAGCTTATAGGCATAGAAACATGCTAGGTGTCTAGATTTCTTAAAATGTTTTTCAACCCTAGTTAAAGCTTCTACAGCTTACAGCTTACTGAATTCTCATTCATATTCTAGAGTCATCAGATACCCGCAACATGTTTTGCACTTAGCTACTTCCTTTTTAAACTGTGTTCTTGTAATTCATTATTATGTTTTTTCCCCATTGCCAAATGCTTAGAGATGGGAGGTTGTTGCTTGGGAAAGACCTCCAAATATGAAAGTTTTACAGGTCAGTATTCAATTCTTTTTGATTCTAAAGGTGAGTTCAAATGAAAACTTGTACCATGGAAATTTACTCTGACATAGAAGGAGCTGTCAGGACGAGATGTAAAATGACTACTATACCACACTAGCAAAAATAACTTTGGTAAGATGCACATGCAACTAAGTTCACAAAATCACATATATGTGAAATGCTACACATTTCACATGGCTATCTATTTTATAGTTATGCCATGCTTTCTGTTCTCAATTATCTTGGCTGAATAAAAGCAAAAATCTGAACACAAAACTGGAGCAACCTTACTTAGACTTTAAATCGAGCACTGAGTTTCCAGGGAATTGTGTAGAAACTGTCCAACCTCTAATTCATATTTCTCTCTGTGGCTTCTTTTTTACAGACAGAAATCCATTAGGGACTTCACTACATGCAGAAGAAGCTGTATTTTAAAAAGGCATAGTTCACCCATGATGCTGATACTTTGAATTTTAGTTCTGCAAGAACTCTCAGATGGCTACCCTCTGGTCCCAGTGATTCACATTACTTGAATTTTTCATACTGTTCATCAGTTTTGTCTTACTGCACCTCAGCTTCCTTTGTTGTTGTGCTCTCATTGTATACTATGAAAAGTATCTGTAAAAGCAACTTGAAACTGAGCTGAACAGAAGGATGTAGCTGGGTGCCATATGCCTGGGGACAGAGAACCGTCAGTTGTCTGAAACTTCTTCTACAGCTTATTTAAGTGTCTAGACTTCTTGTAATGGGACTAATGGTAGACTGATGAGGGAAATGTCTGGTACTAATTCACAGGGAGATTTTGATGGCCAGTCTGTACACAGCTGGTGTATGTGAGCTGTGTGTAAAATGTCCATTGTGTGGACAAAAGGTCTGTATATCTATATATATATGTATGCGTATGCAAAGCCAAAAACTGTTAGTGCATTTGATGTTTTAAAGGTTAAATAGTCAAAATTATCTGATTCAGAAAAACTTCCCTAAAAGTTAGGGAGTATTCCAGTATTTAGGAACTAGTATTTATCCTTTATCTCTGCTTATTATGTTCACCTTTTAATATTCCTTTATGTCCTAAGACTGACAGCACCATCTTCCTCGAGAATGTGTCTGCAGCAATTACAGCAAGCTTCCAGCACCCTGTGGCTCTCACTGCAAGGTGAAAGATGACAGTGGTGGGAATTTCGTGTCCTCTCTGCTGAGGTCCTACTCGAAATTCAGTGAGTGTGTTTGTCTGCTGCCCTGGAGGCTCCTACAGTTGGGCCCTGCCTGCATGGCAGCACTTTCCAAATCAGTAGCAGAACCCACTGAGAAGTGGCAGTCATGTGAGTGTGGAGTTCTCCAATTCATAGCAGGAGAAACAGTGAAAGGTAACTCAGGTTTTGTTCATTTTTTTCCCTCATCCATCAATCTGGGTTAATAAATAACTAATTAAACTCAGGTTTGAAGCTGCAATGCTCTTTGAAGTTCTTCTTATATTCCCTGAACCTTGAATCTGTAGGGCATAGATAGCTTCAATATGATGAAAGTTTTACAACCTGTGTCAAGGTACTCAAAACACGTACATGTCTAACATACAGAAGTTCCCAGAAGGTTTAGAAGGAACAGCTCCTAATTTCTGAATATGTCTGGAATTTGTGTGCCTTGAGAGATGTACAGAATCTGCTCAAACTTAAGGAGTTTTTCCTTATCTAGATGAATGTTACAACCCAATGGGAAAGAAACAGGGAAATATTGGGAAGTCAAAGGTAATCCTGACACAGAGTGGTTTTTTTTGGTGTGTTTTGTTGTCTGAAACTGGGTACTTTGAGACATATAGGCAAAAGGTAATAGATGAAGGTTTTTTATTTGAAGCTACAATCCAGAAATGCATCTGAATACTGTTTTTGGTGAGCAAGTTTCTTGTTTGTATGAGGTCTCAGCAATCAAACTTTTACCTCCAGCCAGGTTTTATTTTTTAGCTAAAATATATGTCTCTAGAACTCTGTTTAGAGTTATCCCTATGTTGATAATGTTACAGAAGTTACTGACATAATTGCTAAAAGCATTTCTACTGCAATTACCAGGGTGTTTTTATAGTTAGATAGTTTGAGTATAATTTAATTTGCTTTCTCATTTCAAATATGTACTGAACATAGGTAGTAATTTGATTTACTTACACTCTTCACTAAAAGTACTTCATTTGTCTTATCAAAATTATCTTTCTAAAACCTAAAAAAATCATTAATTTGTAGCCTAAAAAAAACCAGCCCTAAAAAACCCCTGAAAGCCTATAGGGGTTTTTCTTTGTATGAGGGTTTTTGTTTGTCAGCATCCATCATTTTGTTCTTTCTCTTACTGGTGGAGACACCTGAATGAGTTTTTGGATCTAGCTTTGAGTATAGTCCATTGTCTATTTCTCAGACACAATTAATTTTTGTCATCTAGTGCAAGTTCATACACTGAGAAGAAACAGTCATGAATGAAAAGAAAGGCACAAGCATAATACTGGGCACTTACTGTTCTCATTAAAAACCTTCTTTTCTGTGATCCTTCTCTGACTAGATTTCTGTTCTCTCCCCAAATTTGAAAAATATATAGGTGAGTGTCTTTGTGCTACAAGGCCTTTAATAGGTTGCCTCTTTGTTGTGGATGAAGCAACACACTTCACTTGTAACAGGGAAGCTACAATATGTTTATTAATATTCCAGCAATTTAACAAAGTTTAACAGTAAATGTGACAGTGATTTAACAGGATTAGATGGCCAGGTACACTAGATTATATTTACTGCAGAGAGGACAGGGTCAGACAACACTGTCAGGGACACCCTCCTGTTGAGCCATGAGGTTCAGAAAGGGATCCCTTACACCTTCTCAGAGGGGAGCTTACATGTGTCTGGATCCATACTTAGTCACAGACTTGTTCAACTCTTCATGTCATAATCAAATCCTTTTAGCTAAGATTTCAAAATTTGAGTGCACTCATTCCAATTCACTTATCTAGTATGTCAGCAAGAAGTCTTTCCTCCTCAAGGAGTAACTTTGAGATGTATCCCTTCTCAAGGGGAGATCCTGATGTGCAGCCCACTTCTGTGCCAGAGACTCAACAGGCCCTGGGCTGTCCACTATTTATGAAGTTTGATAATTAACTTATGGTCATATTTGCATGTTGAATACAGATATTAGTTTATTCCATACTTGTCTTGAATCAGCCCTTGACCAGCTCTCTGGTTAGGTGAATTGCCTAGATCAGCCCTTGGCTATTGCGTTATCTGTCTCACACAGATCTGCTTGGAGTCCTATGCAACCACTGTGACCACGTGCACGCAATACAGCTGCTGCTGGTGGTTACTTGAGCAGGGATATGGGAAATAAAGGGGAGGCAGGGGTGGAGGCACACCATCAAATTCATAACAAAAAAAATGACAGATATTTATATCTCACTAGATCTTCTCTTCAAGTGAATGTTCAATAATTTGTGGCAGGTATAGTACTGAGCATGTCTCAAAAGACCACCTCAGTGTTGCAGTACAATGAAGATGGGTCAAAATGGCACAGAGTACTTCAATATGAATTTCTTTACTTCTCTAATTAATATCTGACCCACCAAAGGTCTCTGCCCTAAAATAATGCTTTTCCAGACTTGTAACTACTCGAGTAAGAACTGAAGAGGTGAACAGGTCTGAAATAATAATCAACATATAATAATTTTAGCTAATGAGGGCTTATGTACAGAATGTGAATGAATAAAGTTGTCAAAGCCATAGGTTACTCACCTTCTCTATTATACTGTTGGACATTCACATATTGCTCATGGATGAAGCGTTCTTTCACACCTTTATTTTTTTTTTTTTTAATGAATGGGTTACAAATCTGAAGAAATAATTTGAAGCTACTTTGCTGGACAAGAATCCAGCAGGTTTCAAATAAAATATAGCGAGAATAGATCTAACTGTAGAGTGCTATTTAGAGTTATTATACAGCCAGATAGTGAAATGAAATAGTATTTTCTGAATTGCAAATAAGTTTGAAAGAGTGAATAAAGAAACCATTTATTCTTTTCCTTTAAAGTGTCTCCATTAGATACAGTAAGACTATCAAGTAAATCATAAGGCACATATAAAAAAGTTGTGCTAGAAGTTATCAACATGAAAATATTGGCGTTATTGAGACACTTTCTTCCAGACCTGTATGATTTTTTCATTATAATGGGTGATTAAAAGCATTAGTGTTCTAAAAATTCAGATGTGTAAGACACTTTATCTCTTTCTATTGCAACTTGGCTCTAGAGAAAAACCATTGACATTATTTACCTGAATCATTAGTGTTAGCATAGATTTTCAAGTTAAATACTTCTTTTATTTAAGGGAAAATGGCATTTCTGTATTTTTTTAATTCTAAAAGTTCATCAAAGTTATGTATATGGAAGCCAGATGCTGTTGTATTACATTGCACAGCTGAGAAACACCTGTACTGCTTAATTTAAATGCAAAGTAGTCTGTGTCTATTTATTCATGTTATTTTCAGCTCTCTGTTGGTCCAATGCTGTAAGATTTTCTAGAAATCAGATTATCAGTAAATTTTTCACACTTTTGAAGTCTATGAGGAAACTCCAGGTGACTTAATTAGATTTATAATTTCACACTACCTCTTGTTTTATCTTGAGATACTTCAGTGTCAATGTTAGTAAAACATAGGGGAATCTCTGAACTGCATGATACAATTCAGGATTGTAATTTTTTTCCACGAAAAAAGGTGATAATATTATATGAATTGGGAAAACACATTTTGCTGTGAGGTGGACCAAGTACTGGCACAGGACACCCAGAGAGACTGCTGAGTTTCTGTCCTTGGAGCTGTTCAAAAGCTGTCTAGAAATGGTAATTTTTCGCACCATGTGTAACACCTATTGAGGCATAAACAAAAATAAAATTGGTCCCTCTCAAGGGGCTAAGGTACTATCTACAATATTGGAAAGGTTGTGGCAGAGTGGTGAAGTTCCCACTGATCAGAAAAGGGGAAACACAACTCCCAGTTTTTAAAAAGGTAAAAAAGGAAGACCTCGGTAACTACAGGCTGGTCAGTCTCACCTCTGTGTCTGGAAAGATCATGAAGCAGATCCTCTGGTTTACAGCATAGATGGATAAGGGAAGAGCGATGGACATTGTCTACCTGGACTTGTACAAAACATTTGGCGCTGTCCCATAAGATATTTGTGTCTCTGAACTGGAGGGACATGGACTTAACAGATGAACCACTCAGCAGACAAGGAATTGGCTGGGTGGTTGCTCTCAGAGTTATGGTCAATGGCTCTCTGTCCACGTGGAGACCAGTGATGAGTGGTGTTCCTCAGGGATGAGCATGTCTCAAAAGACCATCTCGGTGTTGCAGTACAATGAAGATGGGTCAAAATGGCACAGAGTACTTCAATATGAATTTCTTTACTTCTCTAATTAATATCTGACCCACCAAAGGTCTCTGCCCTAAAATAATGCTTTTCCAGACTTGTAACTACTCCAGTAAGGACTGAAGAGGTGAACAGGGCTGAAATAATAACTAACATCTAATGATGACACTGTTGCTATTGACCATCTCTGTCAGTGACACGGGCAGTGGGATTGAGTGCACGCACCCTCAGCGTGTTTGCCAGTGGCACCAGTTTGTGTGGTGCAGTTGACATATTAAAGGGAAGAGATGCCATCCAAAGGAACCTTGAGACATGGGCCCATGTAAACCTCATAAAGTTCAACAGGGCCAAGTGCACCATCTGGCATCTGGTTCAGGGCAAACACTGGTACAGGCTGGGTAAAGAATAGATTGAAAGCAGCCCTGAGGAGAAGGGCTTGGGGGTTGTGATAGATGAGAAGGTCAACATGACCCTGCAATATAGTTTTGCAGATGAAAAAATTAACCACATCACAGGCTTCATTGAAAGAACCATGGCCTGCAGATCAAGTGAGCTGACCTCTACTCCGTCCTTGTGTTCCCCCACCTAAACTACTACACCCAGCCCCAACATAAGAGCTGTTGGGCTGAGTCCAGAGGAGGGCCACTAGGCCGGCCACAGAGCTGGAGCACCTGTCCTGTGAAGATAGGCTGAGAGACTTGAGATTGTTCAGCCTGAAGAAGGCTCTGGGGAGACCTTTTAGCAGCCTTCCTGTACCTAAAGGGAGCCTACAGGTAATCTGAAGAGGGACTTTTGACAAGGGCATGAAGTGACAGGATGAGGGCGAATGCTTTTAAATGGAAAGATGTCAGGTTTACCTTAGGTATTTGGAAGAAATTTTTTAGTATCAGAGAGGTGAGGCACTGGAACAAGTTGCCCAGAGAGGGTATGGATCTTCAAGGCCAGGTTGGATGGGGCTTTGAGTTACCTGGTCTAGCAGATCTCATTCCTGCCCATGACAGGGATGGGATTGAATAGGACGATCTTTAAGATCTCTTCCAAACATAACCATTCTATCAATGTTGAGAAAGAGGTAATTTTGAAGGCCTTTGGAATGATCTATTGTATTAGTAGAAAGAATGAAAATACACTAAATATAGAAGAAATTCTTTTGGGAAAAAAATACTGAAGATAATTTAAAAAATGCCTTGTAACCAACAACCTAAAGTTAAAACAACAGTTTTGGAAAACCCAGTGTGTTTATTTTCATATTCGTATCTCTGCAATGAAAGCAGTTAAAGTGGATTAAAGATCTAAAATAACTGTTTATTTTTTCAAGACTGTGGTGCAGTGAATTGAATATTGTGGCATTTGCCTTTTATTTTAATGCATTTGTCACTGTCTTTGCCATTCTCTAATGCCTGCCTGAATCCTAAATGTTCCAGTGCATATGTAAATGCACATGTTTATACTATTTTGGAAGGATAATAAAGTGTTTCTCAGCTCTGAGAATTAATTTATTTAATATGTATGAAGGTTTCACCTAAATTCTGGTCATGAAGTAGTTTCCCGTGAGGCTTTTCTGTGATCATTTATCTAATCCATGATTATTTTTAATAAAAATTAAGAAGACGATTTATTTTTCCTTTTGTTAAAATGCATTACCAGTCAAGATACAGCAAAATGTATGGCTGAGAGGTTTTTAATTTGTTTTAATCTGACTACTAGTAATTGAACATTTGAATAAATATTGAGGTTGCCATCTTAATTTTTTTCATTGGATTATAGGAACTGAATTGAAAATTTTCAGTTTAGTACTAATGTTTGTTACAATTGAGTCTGAAGATAACAAAGAATAGAATTTAAAGTACTGATGGACACCATTAGTACTTTGACTGAACTGAATGAGTTTCAAGAAGATGCTTTTAAGACTACATAATATTAATGTAAAAATCAGTAGACCCTGGTGTCAGAGGCTGAGTGACCTTTCACCATGGTATTCACCCCTCTAATTGTAATTGACAGAACAATTTCCTAGTGTCTATTATGTTACAGAAGACTAGGTATGGGGTATTTGTTACTCAAAACATGATTGGAATACCTTTAATTGTAATTGGCAAGTCCACCTTACTAAAATCTATCCCAGTGAAATGGTTCTGGCAGATACATTTCTTATGATAGTGAGAAGCACTCACTATCATCCATAAGTGCATGCAAATAAATTTTAAAAAAATATTTCCTTAGATCCCATACATCATAAAGTATCTGGGTATTACTGTAGCTTCAGGTCAAAAACTAGGTGGATCCAGATTAATTCAATTAGGAGCATTTTGCACTAATTTATAACAACAGAGGGACAGAGTCTTTCTCTTTTGGATGTGAACTCCAATTATGTATTCTGACAAGTGTAGATAGTTTTTAATGCAATAAAATTAATATTTCATATGTTTCTGAAGTAATCTTTATGTACTTAATTCAAAACCATGGCAGGATTAACAAGCATGTTACTTTCAAAAAAAAAAACCCAAAGAAATGTTTTTTGGAAATACATTCTCCCCTTCATTAAATTTTTTCAGAATGCTGGTCTCATGATTGTGGTAAAAGTGTAAGACCTAACTGACAGTGGGAAGACTAAATATCATCCAGAAGTCAGTCTGAGATTAGTTCTGTTGGGGAACTTGTCTAGAGTCTCTCTTGGTGTCAGGTATAGGACTGTGTAGAGATAAGCTCATCAAGATTTCCATGGTGCCAAACAACTGGGTGCCACTTGCTGCAGTGACTTACAGCCTCTCCCTCTCTAAGATTCTCTGGACAGTTCATTTACCTTTAAATTACTTCCCTATTTTTGTCTATTCCTTTTTAACTAATGTTTAAGAAACCTTAACTCATGCTAGGTGCTACAGGGCTTAGCTTATTTAAATTTTTAAAAAAAGTCCAATTAGTTTGAGTTTTTAACTTTTTTGTGCATTTCCCTATAAGACACCAGTGTGATTAAATATTGCTAAAAGCAATTTTTTTCCTGGTATATCCTTACAAAAGTAATGCAACTTGTGACTTTCCTGATTAAAAAAAAAAGTCTTGTGTCTTCATAGCTAAGTTATGTTAGGCCATTTTGTTTCCATTCTGTTGACCTGCTGTCTCTGTTCCATATCTAGTACAAATTTATGTGTTACCTGAATATCACTTCAAATTAAATATAATATTTCCTCTTTGTGTGCTTACCTTCATAGAACAAACAAAACAAACCCCAAAAAATTAAATATCAAAAAAATGATTCCTTGATCCTGTGATCATTCCTTACCAAACAAATTCCAGTTGAAATTGTCACAGTAAAGCACTCCTATTAGGCTGCAGGAATTGCTTCTTTCCCTCTCTTCTGCACTGGTGAGGCCACACCTGGAGGACCATGCCCATGTCTGGGCTCCTCAGTACTGAAGGGAAATTAATATATTGAAGACAGTCTAGAGGAGAGTCACAGGAATGATTAAGAGCAAGGAGTATGAGGAAAGGATGAGAGAGCTGAGACTCTTCAGCCTGGAGAAGGCTCATGGGTAATGCTATGAATGTGTAATTAGCTGAAGAGAAGGTGCAAAGACGATGAAGCCATGCTTTCAGTGGTACACAGTGATAGGACCACAGGCAGTAAGCACACACTGAAACACAGGAGGCTTCCTCTGAACATCAGGAAACTACTGTTTAATGTGACTGTGACTCAGCGTGGGAACAGGTTGCCCAGGGACGCTTTGAAGTTTTCTCCTTGGAGACATTCAAAAGCTCTCTGGATATGGTCTCAGGCAGCCTGCTCTAGGTTGATGCCACTTGAGCAGGAAGCTTCATCCAGCCTCAGCTGTTCTGTGATTCTCTGAACGATGCTGAAGGCACATAACATAAATTATATTGGTAACAATAATAATAAATTGACGGGAATAATACTTCTAGGTTCAATCCCATTCTACTTGAAATTCTAGGCTATAAAAGATCATACATATTCTCAGTTTTTAATGTTATGATCAAATGACAATATTTTCACATGATCCCCATGTCAATAACGCATAGGATGAATAATGCTCCTGAAATGTATCACATTTACGTACTAAGTTAGTCCCTTTTCAGTAATACCTACATTTCTTCTCCCACAGATTTTTGTGGTAAAAATGAAGAAAAAAGTATTAGGGAAAGAAAGACTATCCTTCTTTTTAAGGAGGCTGAATCTGATTCTGAAGAATATAATATAAACACATTTTGATAAACAGAGTTCTTTTCTGAGAGTGATGAATCAACATCTTCATAAATACTCACTAATTTTATTTCTTTATGTTGAGAATATTCAATAGAAGACACCAACACTTAAATTTACGGGTATGGCCATAGCTCACAACTGTTACTAAATTTAATTAGCTATGTATTTTGAACCTGTGAATTTCTATGTGAAAATTCTACATGACCAGGAAAAAACATCAAAGCTTCTCTGCTTTGAATTTGGCACTGAGATAAGCGGGTATTTAATACCTTTTTCTTCACACTCCCTAAACTTCTTATCTGTACGGATGAAGACTGTAGTACCATTTATTTTCACAAATATGTTGCCAAGATCAATTCAGCATTCAGATGCTGTGGCCAGAGTGCCTTAGTACATTCTCAAAGAAATATTAATTAACTATTTAAAGATTAATTTATTTTACATTTAATGAATAATTGGGATCACATCTAAGGAATAATCCTTGGAGACATCTGAGAAGAAAAAAAGGACAATGCAAAGAAATTTTCATTCAATGCATGTAGCTTGGGTGCGCATTAAAATGAGTGTGGAGTCATGCAATTAAAACCCAAAATATAATGTAAATGTCAGAGGGCGCAAAACTAATTTACTTGAGTTTAATTCTGACATTTCATGGATACTAAGTACATTTCCAGTGCAGAGTATCACAAAATTTTAGAAATTGTAATTGCTAACCATCTGGAAATGCAAAATTTCACAGTCGAAAAGTTACAAAGATTTAAAACCCAAATTTTGAGGAAAAATATGCCTCATATTGATTTAAGATTTTTTTTAAATTGTATTTGTCATTTCATAAAAAATGTGAATGACTTATTTTATTTTGATCTTACAGTTATTCACTACGATTATTTTACTAAAATGGGAGGAATGGATTATATATTAAGATCATTATAAGCATACATACTTGAACTGTATGGGTTGCCAGTTACAATGCAAAACTTTCATTTTCAAGATGGAATAAGGAAGACATAACTGGAGGTTTAAAAAATATCATATTTTTAATAGTGCTTTCTGCAACACAAAGGCAGCAGCTTGGTTTTAATGGCATCCTGTTTTTATATCCTGAATATTATGCAGTCAAGTAGTTAGAGCAAAGAAGAGAAGACCTTTTTGAAAATTGCAATCATCTGTTTGTCCTACAAGGAAGTAGACACCTTTCTCTGAAGGTTACTTCTTCCATTACCTCTGTAGCCTGTGAATATTAACTACCAGACTGAGTTTAAATAAGACTTTTTCTAATGGATTCACAGAAGATACTGTGTTCTATAATCAATTCAAAGAATATCAGTCACAAACAAACTTAAAGACACTGCCATGATATCGATAATATTGAGAGTACTTGCTTTCAAAAATAAAACAGTAAGTAGAAGAATTGAACCAATGAAAAACTGAGTTACAGTCCATATCTTTCCAGATTTTGGAAAGATGTCTTTCAACAAAAAGTTACTTCAAAAACCAGAAATAAAGACTTCTTTGAATGTTTGATACTACTGATATTTCCTTAATGCTCCATGTCTTCATAGTGCCTCTAGGAAGAACAAAAAAAAAAAAAATAAAAAAAAAACCAGGACCTGAAATTAAGTGAATATACTAAGTCAGTCATGAGGAAATGGAACTGGTGGATGCACCAGCAAACATGTAACCAGCACCACTTAATTATAACGATATTTCACAATTTACATTCCCAAACTTCACAAGTGATTTGAGACATTCTAATTTTGTTCTGCCTTGAAGCAGTTTAATTTTAGTCAATAAATTCCATGAGATTCCCTAATGCAGGGCTCAAATTGAATCTTAATTACCAGGCTGATCTGATAAATGACAAAATTTCAACTTTTCTGAAGTGTCATACAGTATTGTGAACCTCTGCTTTGAATTCTACATGGTAAAAAATCCCTTAAAACTCAATTACAACTTGACTTTTGAGTCACTTATCCTTTTGCTCTGGCACTACAGTCGTAAGTTTAGTGGTGTATACTTAGTCACTGGGAAAGAATATTCAAAAGCTGGTTTACCCAGTTATAGTCTCTCTTTGCCTCTCTTCTGCTGTTCATATTCTTTGCAGCTATAAATGTTAACATGAATATTAATCAACTATGCTATGTGTTTTTCTCCAAAAATAACAAAATACTACATATGTTTTCCAAAGAAGTATACAATTACTGAATTCCTTTACCAATAGAACAGTGCAAGGCAAGGAACAGATTTCAAAGAGCATTACATTTAATACAAAGTAAAATTAATTAGCATACCATACTATTTAGCTAATTTTTCTATATATTAAGTTTAATCTGTACAAGGTCTTAGTACTTTTTCTTCAATATTTAGGTGATAATCTCTTTTTGCTATTTTTTGTTTTTGTTTTGTTACCTAATGCCACATTGAAAGTATTTTCTTGTGTCTAGTCAAGGACTTCATCATATCTAGTAGAGAGTCCACCCTTACTTTGCATTCTTTTTCACTTGTTTCACTGGTCATCAGATTTTTTTTCATTCTTGTGCAACACTAAATTAGTTCAAGATGAATAATGACTGTTTTGTTAAAATTTCAGATAATTATTAATTTTCTTCCCTTAAAATTTCACCTGACACAAGTATCTTGGGGACATCATTAACATGTGGGTAACAGTGCCTTCTGCTCATTCTTTTAAATATTTCTTAGTTATGATATGCTAATTAAGCTTTTAGAAATCCTCATCTGCAACTTTAGTTATATTTGAGCTGTATAGAGAATTGTTGAAATATAAATATTTAATAAAAGGCAGTTGATGAAAGCAACAAAATAAACCAGTCAATTTAGTGTAATAAAAGAAAGTTACTATAGATCAAATTTGATGATCTTTGCTTTATAGAAGTTTAAAACTGTGACAAATAGTATCTTGAGTTTATATCTGTTTAATACTTGCTGCTGTCATTAGCAATTTTCATAACCTTTAATTAAAAAAAAACCAAAAGCAACCCAAACCAATGCCCTGAAATTTTATTTACTTTGTTACTTCACTATAGTTGTTGTTCAATACAATAAATCTCTTTTTTTTAATCTGAATTAGCATTTTGTTCTTACTGATATCCTCAGCTTCTCAAAATTAAGGATATGATATGATTTCCCTTAGCTAAATGTAGCCCTTAGCATTACACCCTTGGAGGTATCCCAGGGAACTATTATTCATTCTGTAAGCTGAGATATTGCTATCCCTTTGCTACAGACTTGTAGCTGTTTCCACTCCATGTGAGATTATCTGCATACATATGACCTAAATTAATTTTGACTGTGCCACTCTGGAGAGAGGTGGCCTTTAAAATGAACTGCTTGGGCATTTGAAATATGGCTTACAGATTCCAGAACTACCATTTCCAGTTGTCCTTTGCTGTTCTCCAGAGATCTGAAGTCATCCTAGGCACTCTAAAGCATTTATCTTCAACCTTCTCAGCCAGTTAGAGAAATAATTCCTCTGCTTGCTATTATCTTGATCATGCATGTTTCTCTACAAAGTTTTTCTCTGAACAACACGTATTTCATTCACTCTGATTCATGGTTGATACACCTATACTGTCTGTGCAGATCACACACATTGAATTACTGAACCTAATTCCACTGGGCATTAATACCAAAGCCTGAGAATATTTGTATTACTGCAGAGGCTGCCCAGGTACTCAGTATGGGCAGAACCACGTGAATGAAATTATTTAGTTAATGACAAAGTCAAGGTTTTAAATAAATATCATAAATAATTTTTAAAAACCCTCTCTTTTGCTTTAAAGCTTTCTGGTCAAATGATAATAAATATATGGTTAATTTCACTGTGTACTTGGACAAGCCCCTTCTGTTTTAAACAGTAATTTATTTTCCCAATGCAGAACAGAGACTCCATGGCAACAAGACAGTTTGAAACAGAAAAGGTATAGGCAGAAAACACAGATGGTCTGTTTTCAGAAATTCTCAAAATTAATAAGTAAAAGCACAGCATGTGTAAAGCAGGGTCTGAAGAATTTTACTTTGTTTAAAACAGCATATGAACATGAAAGAAGTCCTTCAAATGTCAGTAGGTCAACTCACATTCAGCAAAATAGAAAGTCTTGCAATTTAACTGTAAAGCTTCTATTACTGTTTTATTAGGAAAACACAAACTATCTCTACCTGAATATAAAACACTAGCTGAAATGACAGGAAAGAAATCCCAGTCTCACTGAAATCAAAGACACCTTTATTCACTGCAGTTCTCTAAAATGAAGACGAACATGACTTGCTGTTCTCTAAATACTCCTGAAGTGTTCAGGTGTTCAGCCAGGTGTTCAGCCTTCTCCGGGAGAGCTGGGACCCATCACATGTAACAGTGCTTGAAAACAAATGCCATCACTCCAAAGGTCCCACCCATTTCCACCTTCTTCCCCCTAGCTTTATATATTGAGTGTGATGCCATATGGTCTGGAATATGCTTTTGATTAGTTTGGGTCCCCTGTCCTGGCTGTGTTTCCCCTCAACCTCCCACACAACCTCCCTGTCCTCGTCAGCATGGCAGTGTGGAAAGCAGAAAAGGCCTTGGCTCTGTGTGAGCCCTGCTCAGCAATAACAAAAACATCTCTATACTGTTAACCCCATGCCCAGCACAAATCAAATCCACAGCCCATATTAGCCCTTGAGAAGAAAATTAACTCTACCCCAGCCCAAACCAGAACAGCTTGTCATTAACTCAATCTTTAAACAGCCAACTTTGCCTCTTATGGGGGACATAGCTCACAGAAAGGTTATGCACACTCTGACTTTTGTACAGGTTATCAGTGTCTCAAAAGTCAGATTTAGTGTAAAATTCATCAGTCTATATTTCATACCAGGCTTCATTAATTATGAAAGAGAGATATGTGCCAAAATTTGAAAAAACATTTTTCTTTCTAAGTTTTATGGGAAATAATAAGAGGAAACAATTTCTAGGAAACAGTAAGAGGAACAAATATATATTTATATATACATACACACATAGATAGATGTCTCAACATATATGCATGTTGCTAAATTTTTTTTCAGAATGGAAAATAATTAGTAAAACCTTTAATAATTATTCATTGTAAAACTAAATTTTATCCTCATTTTGATGGGTTGACACAAGTAAACAGCCAAGCAGCTGCACAGCTTCTTGCTCACTCCATCCTGCAGGACATGTGAGAAAACTTTTGGGTTGATGCAAAGACAATTGATTGATGAAGGAAAGTAAAAAAAAAAGAAGAAGGAAATGACAGACTGGCAATTCCGCACCAGCCATGGAAGTAGACCGATGCCCAGCCAGTGTCCAAGCAATGGCCACCTTGGGAGACAACACCTTGCTCTCCGCTTCCTCTTTTTCTTTCTCTGCTTTAGGTTTTATTGCTGAGCATCACATCATACATTATGAAACATCCCTTTGGACAATTCAGGTCACAGTCCTAGCTCTGTCCCCTACTAACTTGCCCATCCTCAGCCATCTCTCTGAGAAAAAGATAAAACCTCGAGCAAATATAATGCAAAAATAGCCAAAACATTATTGTGTTATCAACTTTCAATTTTATAGACACATGTTGAAAAACAGAAATTGTAAAGCTAACATGAAGCTAACTCCATCCCAGACAGATGCAGTACATTTGTAATTGCTTCTCTTTGAAAAAAAAAGTAAATGGGCTAAAGAATACTAATATAGTTAAAGGGTTGGTTTAGTTTTTATATTTTCAGTAATCTTGTTCCTATTTCCTCCATATCGTAGATAAGAAGGGTTGTTGGCAGTTTTTTAGTGACCATATTTTATTATAAAGGGCATGCAGCCTATATTTTTAATCCAAATTTTATTTCTTAGATAACTCTTAAAAGCACGGTCACACCTTCATTCATTTATTCCTTTAAATCATTTTCTCTACAACATATCCTTATAATTAAACTTGAGAGAACTCTTGTTGTGTTCTTAGAAGTAATAAAATAGTTCAGAAATATACTTTAGAGTCGCAATTGCATTTTTCACTTCTGTACTCCGACTTAAATGTGTCACAGAGTGTATATCACTTTCAAGAAACTTAATTGAATCCAACACTCTTTCATATTAAATATTTTTTCAAATACTTTTATTTTTCTACTTGGAAGAACGGTAAACGACAGGCCATTACTGTGGAAAGCTTTTACTACTGCATACAAAATGTGCAAAAATAGCTCAAGTGCAGAGATGAATTGATAATTTCTAGCTTTTCTATAACACAAAAAGCAAAACTAATAGAGGTTTAATATTGCTTCGTATATATGAATGAAAGAAAAATTACATTGAGAAAACATAAAACTTCTGCAAAATAAATATGAGCTGATTACTAGGACAAATAATTTTATCTAAAGAAACCCCAACAAAACAACAACAGCAAAAAAATCAAGCTTGAAACATTTAAAATCGGATAGGTGTCAGATTACCAGGAAAAACTTGAGTAGTCAGCTCTCAGATAAGAGCAGATCAGAGCAGGTTTCTCAGAGTTTTGTGCACCTGGGTCTTGACTACATTCAATAGTGAGGGTTGCAAGGAATCTTCCACTGCTTGATTATATCCGAAGAGAATAGATTTTGGTTGAATTAACTCTAATAAACTTTCCCCTTACCTGCTTTTCTTTCTCTTTTTGTCTCAGAAAAATACATAAAATGACCATTAAATTTCTAGAAAATTAATTTTTCAGCAACAAAGGTAGTTTCTCATGGAGTATTACTGCTTCTATACCCTTCCATGATCTTGTTTCTTCTAAGAGAAAATGAAGCCCAGCACACTTCATAAAAAATGAGACCTTCATGGAAAATGCAATGAGGTCATAGGAACAAAAAAGGAATGTATTATCAGTGAGGATTAATAAGATTTTGGGGAGTGACTTTAGTTCCATATTAGCATAGTTTTCAATTTAGAGATATTGAAATAATGGATGTCAATATGAGACTTACTTAAGGTGCAATTGTACTAGATGGTTATGTATTTAATTAATGAAGTAGTTGCCTAAGGACATACATGTAGTGCCATTTTTGCTGATATGGGATAGTCTGCCTGGTCTCTCTGTCAGTACAGAAGAGGAACTTGGCTCTGGCTCATTTCATGGAGCAATCCTGCTCTTGCTGTTCCCTTTCAGTTAAGCAAAACCTCCCAACAGAGGACAATTAAGTGAAAGCATTTTAAAAGACTTTAAAAGAAAGAAAGGAGAGCTTATCAAATGTTTAAAAAATTAACTTTTCATAAAAGAAGATCTTGAGACTAAAAGTAGCAGACATTGCATGGGAGTTAGCTTTCATGGGCTTAAAGAATTTGTTTCACTCATCCACACATAAGCATCTAATGACAGCTCAAATAACCCCAGACATCTAGAGCACCAGTGTAGGTATGAAAGATATCACACAGGATCTATGATAGACTCTTACCTTCCAGGAGCAACAGCTGGATATAAAATATGTATCCTAGGACACATCAAGAACCTATGTATAAATAACTGTATAGACTTTTGGTGTACACAGTGTGACTACAGGTGAGTTAGCTGTGTCAACTCCCACGGAGATGAGCTAATCAATACACTCGATTGACTCATGTCACCCTAAAATAAACAGCTATTTTAAAACAAATGTGTAGCTCTCCATTGACTTTACTGACTATGAGATCAATTCATTTGTCAAACAGAGGTTTGTAGTGTAATTTGAAACTCTCTTGGTTATCTGAGAAATCCGCATGAGGCTTTCAGCATTGGCAGCATTTAAGGAGACCGATGCCCTTCTGAATCAGCAGCTGAAGGAGACATGAGTAAGTATAGGAAATTAAATGGAACTGTACTCCTATACTTACAGAACTGAGTTGTCCTAGATCTTAACCAGTCATAATAGTAACCTGATGGCTTATTGTGGGATACACTGTAGACACCATCTTGATGACCAGTCTGACATCCAATTTACACTCAAAAAGCATAGACATCCCATATATCTTATGGACTAGATGATTGGACAGTGAAGTGAATTGAGAACTGGCTGAATGGCAGGTCCCAGGAGGTTGTAATCAGTGTCACAGTGTTGGAGGCCTGTCAGTAGTGGTGTCCAGTATCATTTAACTTATCTGTAAATGACTTGGATGAAGGCACAGATGCCTCCTCAGCAAGTTCTCTGATGACATAAACCTGTGAGGAGTGGCTGATGCCTCAGAGGGCTGTGCAGCCCTTCAGAGGGACCTCAACAGATAGCAGAGATAGGCAGAAAAGAACTGAAATTCAACAAAAGCAAATGCAAAGTCCTTCACCTGAGGAAGAAAAACCCATGCACCAGCACAGAGTGGGGGCCGACCTGTTGGACAGCAGCTCTGCGGAGAAAGACACACAGAATCACAGAATCACTAGGCTGGAAGAGACTTTCAAGATCATTGAGTCCAACCCACACCCCAGTGCCTCAACTAAACCATGGCACTGAGTGCCACATCCAATCTTTTTTTAAACACATCCAAGGATGGTGACTCCACTACCTCCCTGGGCAGACCATTCCAGTACTTTATCACTCCTTCTGTAAAAAACCTTTTCCTAATATCCAGCCTATATTTTCCTTGGCACAGCTTAAGACTGTGTCCTCTTGTTCTGTCATTTGTTGCCTGAAGAAAGAGACTAACCACCACCTGACTACAACCACATTTCAGGAAGTTGTAGAGAGTGATAAGGTCACCTCTGAGTCTCCTTTTCTCCAGGCTAAACAACCCCAGCTCCCTCAGCTGTTCTTCACAGGGCTTGTGTTCCAAGCCCTTCACCAGCCTTGTC
>VXBT01011453.1:0-11537 GCA_013400235.1 Oriolus oriolus | reverse complement strand
TATTATTATTATTATTATTATTATTATTATTACTATTATTATTATTGATGTTTTAATGGTACTATGTATACATTAAAATGATGGATTATATTAGCAGTGTAAACATTCTCAGAGTTGTATAACAGTTCATTCTGCCAGTAAGAGATGGAGAATGTTTCAGGGACTTTCTAATGAAAAAACATTTTCTGCTGATCTCTTTTAGCTTCCACTGGCATTTCTCCGCCTCGGGTGCAACCTGTCAAGAGGAATTGCTTGACACACTTATTAATAGCACTAACAGTATGCCTAATGTGATACAATTAGCAGAATGTAGTAGACTCACCCTGTGACTGCTTCAGGAAACTTGACATCAAATTGTAGCTCAGAACCTTAGAGGCTGTGTGAAACTTATTCAAAAGATATAATTAGAGGGTTTGGGGAGGGGGGGTTGGTTTGGTTTTATTTTTAGAACACTTAATTCTATTCATTACTGGTCTCTTTTTTCTCCTTATCTCAGAAATTTTGAAAACAGAAGCAAAAACACATAACAGAAGAATAATGAGTAAAAATATTTTTCAGATTTAAATCTTGCTTGATAATACTGGTTTTTACACACACTTTTGAAACTATTTGAGCTGGAAAGGGCAAAGAATTAATTGCAACTACAGAAAATAAAGATAATGACACTCTCAGTAAAGATTTTGACGTATTTCTTGCCTGTAACCATGTAGAGACAAACAAAAGTAATCTCAGATGATATTTTAAAATTTTTTAGGGAGTAGGAGACATAGTTTATCTACAGGAATGATTAGTAACAAAGTTTCCATAAAGCAATAATGAAATCTGAAAAGTATGAGGCAGGGTATGAAAATGGGTAAGTGTATGGGTCAGAAATAAAGTAAGTGGTAAAGCTTTATAGTCTGTTTTCCTATGCAGGCAAAGTTCTCACTGAGATAAACTGAAAAAAATATTTGCTTCAATAACAGGCACACAATTGGAGAATAGGTGAGTAGCTTGCCCGTGATGTGATAGGTTTTTACCAGACTAAACTAGAAAACACCACTATAAAACACTCAGTGGTCCAGGAGGAATCTTTGCTCTTTGTATCTGACATTTAAATACCAGCTGTCCATAGCTCCCTATTTAATCCAAGTTGATGGAGAGTAAGACAGTGGAAAAAAGTAGTGAAAGAAGCAACTATACTGGGAATTGAATACAAGCTGTTCAGACACAATTTGCTCTGGAATTTGGCACTATCTTGGTTTTGTGAAGATTAATTTCTCCACTAAATTAAGCATAACCTGGAGAACTAGAGTCATTTTATCTATAGTCCAAATTCAAATTATTTTACTAGAGCTGAAAAATACTGGGATAGAAAACATTAAATTTCTTAAATGCACTAAGCTGTCTGTCAGTAGTCAGCTTATTTGCAACTGTTTATTTAGTTTTAACTTATTTATCAATGTGGTCTGCTTTAGTATTTGATTCACCTGCTTCTCCTCCTTTTTTATATGCACATCATTTGTTATTGCTGAATATCTTCCCTAACTGTCTCTAAACCTTTTTTTTCTATAAAATATTATGGGTTAAGGGCAATGAGATTTCAAAATTATGTCAGTAAAAGCAAATGATAAAATGCAAATATTTTGAGATCTCACTTTTTAACAGCATACGTAGATAGAGGAAATCAAACACTCTATTACTGGCAGGGGAGAATAAAGAAAACCACATGAAAAATTAGTGTCATAGATGTCATTATTCCCAAGAATAAATATCTAGAAGAGTGGGAAAATGAAAATATATTTAAATGTTTAACTTGTATAAGTAAAGAACAAGGTAAGTTATTACCATCTGCATCCTGGGGATTTGGTTCAGAAACTCAGACATATTTCAAAAGTCACCAGAATTCCCTTAAAAATTATACTACAGAAGTACCTTCTCTCTTTTCATGCCTTGAATGTTAAAGAAAATGAAGGCATTAATGTAATAGCAATAGACTTAAAATAATACATGCTTTCAATAGCTTATAAAAATAGATAAATTATTTCTAGGTGTTTAAAAAATACAATCCTTTAGTTTATTTGTTAAGAATAATTCATCCTATACTCCACAAATTTGACTCTTGGTAAGATTATATTTTCTTTACATCCATAGTGTTTAAAAAAATCCATACTGTTTCCTCTTATGCAGCTGTCTGTGTTCTGTAGCCTTCAGAATTTTCTTCAGAGGACAGAAAAAGGAATACTGCTCCTGACAGGCAGCCGCTGACCTCAGAATCACACACTAGACTGCTACAGTGTTTCTTAAGCTTATGAACAAATATTTTGATTTACAGAAGGTCCATAGACTTAGCATCTCAGCTGGTTCCTACCCTCAAAAATATTTTAAGAATTTTTCAGAAATAGTCCACTTTACCTAAGGTATGAATATGGACTGCTGACCAGCAAAATAATCTATGGGAATGCAAAGGGCTAATATTAATACTTAAATCTATTGGATGAAAAGGATTTTGCATTTCCTCCATTCTTAATTCCTTCTCTTTAACAATATCAAAAGGCAAACAAACACAGTGGTGTTATTTGTTCCACTGAGGTTCCTTTGTGCCAAGCTTTTGGTACAAATATTTGATATTTCATCATTAGGAAAAAAAACCAAAAAAGCCTGGCCAGGCTTACAAAATAAATTCCAAGTTTGAAATTCAATTGACAATTTTAAGGAAAAAATACTTTAGGTTCTGAAATATTTAAGTGTTATTTTTTCAACAAAAATGCTAACTTGATTACTACTGTAGGTAAAAGTTTCCTCCATTTTTTGATATGTCTTTAAAAAAATATTTTTACATAATAGCAGAGCCTTCAATGTTTCAATTCATCATTAAATAGCCATGCACATTATATGTAGTTTATTTCTGCCATTAAATTACTGTGTCTGTTTCAGTGATTTCCTTCACCTTTATGACTTTGGCCTGAAATAAATCCCTAAACCCTGAAACTTACTATAGTCTACATTCAAGTAAATTTTACTTTTTATTGTTATAAATGGCTCACCAAAGAGATTTATTCCACAATAATGCACCAAATCATGATCCATGAAGTTATCAAACCAAATTTTTAGAATTTTCATGAACAAATTTGCTTTATGCTTTTAACTTTTGCTCTCCTCACAAAGCACTCATCAAAACATGTGCATATTGTACTTTAAGTACTTTAGAAAATTTAGCATCAGGAAGTATGAATATTAATGGGTTATTACCAACAGATGATGAAAACTTCAAGAAAATATAAATAAAATTGAGGTCATACAAGCACCTTTAAAATCCCAAACAGTTTTTGTTAAAGTAATTTAAGTCAGGGCTGCATAAATATGAGGTATGTTATATTGTGAGAAATTGAAGCGATGGGATAGATGATATGAAAAGTAACCACAAGGTAAGTGGAAGAAGCAATTAAAAAAAAAATCTGCCAATCATCTGAAGTTCCCTTCTATTATTTTCATTCATGTCAGCTCCAAAATAATTCACAAGAGACTGCAGGAAGACAGTTGGGTTTCTTTTTAATTCCTCTTCCTGGCTTCAAAGAATTATGTAGAGAAAGTGGAGGTTTCCCTCTTTTCTCATTGTGCTGCAGAAACTCTCATCTCATCTGCACAGTATCTGCCAGTGAACGTTCTAAGTGACTTACACTGCATCCTGCTTCTTAACAACAGTATATAAAACAGGCACAGCAATACAGAGAGGCCAAAATACTACATGGCTTACAAGACATTTAGAAGATAGGAAAAGAACCCTAGAAACAATTAAGCAAGAAAGATGCAATCATTGTGAAAGAATTGTATTTATAGAACACAGACAGGAACTAAATAACAGAGGAAATTAATAAAAATAGAAAGAGAAGGACAACAACAGAATCAGAAAAGGCAAGTCAGTCTGGCTCAGGGGAGAGAATGAAAAGCTGCAAGAACAAGGGAAAAGAGAAGTTTGTCAGTCACACAGTAATGAGACTAAGGATTCCTCTATTTCCTCCTGGTCCACTTTTATTACTGGCTGCAAAGCAAACTTTGAGAAATTACATTTATTATTTTTCTGTAAGGACTGTCTCTGGACAAGCATAATATTCTTGTTTTCCTGCCCACCACCTGACAGCATAGCTATCACACAGACTCTTTTGGGCATCAAGGTAATCCCCTGGGTGTGCTGTGATGCAAAAATTGTGCTTTGTGAGAGGGAATATGGTGGAAAGGCATGTTATGACTATGCTTAAGCCCTTGCTTCACAGCAAGAATGGTTGAGATTGGAAAGCACTCGTGCAGGTTTTCTTGCCCACACACATCTCCTTGTCCCTCCTGCCATCCCGGTTGCTCAAGCACAATCAGCTAGAGCAGATTGCCCAGGACATTGTCCAGTTGGGTTCTGAGTATCTCCAAGGATGGAGAATCTGCAACTTCTCTGGATGTCTTGTTCTGGTGTTTGACTACCCTCACAGTAAGAAATTGTGCTCTTGTATTCAGGTGGATTTTCATGTGTTTTAATTTGAAACTTCTGTTGCTGGACACTGCAGAGAAGGATCTGATTTCCTTATTTTTGTTCCCACTAACCTGCTTGTGTCTGGGATAGGACAAATTTTCTTCCTGGTAGGAAGTGTAGTGATGCCGTTTGGATTTAGTACAAGAATAATGTTGATAACACATTGAAAACTGATGCTTTAGTAGTGGCTTACCCTCAGTCAAGAGGTTCTCAGTTTCCCATGCTCTGACAGTGAGGAGATGCACAAGAAGCCAGGAGAGAGCATGGCCAGGACAGCTGACATGAACTGGCAAAAGGGATATTCCATACCACAGAATGTCAATATCTAAACTGGGGGGGAATTGTTTGGGATCCATAAATTGCTGCTCAGGGACAGGCTGGACATGGATCAGTGAGTGCTGAACGGTTGTATCATGCATCACTTGCTTTGATTGTGTTTTATTTCTCTGTTTCTCTCTCTTTTTAATTCCTATTATTATTATAATTGTTATTATTTATATTATTATTGCTATGTTTTCCTCTATTTAAATTATTTAACTATTCTTAATACACAGATTTAATCTTTTTTTCACTATTCTACTACCTATCCCACTGGAGTGGAGGGTGTGCAATGTTGGGATTTTTGTTTGGTTTGTTTTAGTTTGGGATTTTTTTGTCTATTTTGTTTTAAAAGCAGGCTTATTCAGAGACTGATTGTTCATTTTCCATGCTTTAAATCCCAAAGATAATACTTGAAATTCTCTTAAGAACTTTGCAGCTCTGATTCCTAGAGAGAACACACTCCTGAAGTTTACATTTTAACTGAAAGGAAACATGAAAGGAGGTGAGTAATGAAAATAAACAAAAACTTTTGTCATTCTTGATATATATATGTAGGACTGCAGTTTCCATATGAGTAGAGTTAAGCATTTAGATTTTTAATAACAAATCCTGGTAAAAAATGGGATAAATTAAGTATTTAAACTTAAAATGCAAGATATTGCTTTTCTTTTGTCATTTTTAATAGCTCCTTTATGCTATCAAATTCAGAGCTACAACATTTTCAAAAGAGTTGAAATTAAATATCTGGATACTCAGAATCCTCATCTGAGGCTAGATTTTGTCAGTGGAAATGTACAACTGGTGAGGTATTGGGTGAACAACTGGCATATGGGTGAGTCTTGAAGAGCTATAGTGAATGGTGTTACATCAGGCTACCATCCAGTCATCAGTGGGGTTCTCCAAGGCACAGTTTTAGGGCCTGGGCTTTTTAATGGCTTTATAAGTTTTCTGGATGTGCCATTTGAATGTACACTAAGTAAGTTTGCCGCTAATAGTGAGTTAGAAAGAGCTGTGGGAGTCCCTTGAGGGTAGAGAGACCTTTACAGGGGGATCTGGGTAGACTGAAGGGCTGGGCAGCAACCAACCATATGGCAGTGTAATCCTGGTTACAGATACAAACTGGGGGACGAGGCTGAAGAACTGCCCCTCAGATAGAGATGTGGACTTTCTGGTCAACAGAAAGTTGAATATGAGTCAGCAGTGTGCCTTGGCAGTCAAAAGGACCAACCTTGTCCTGTTGTGCATCAGGCACAGCATTGCAGCCAGGCAAGAGAGGGGATTGTCCCACTCTGCTCTGCTCTGGTGTGGCCTCAGCTTGAGTACTGTGTGTAGTTACAGGCATCTCAATATAACAGCTGTGTCCAGAGTATGTCCAGAGGAGGGAGACCCAGATGGTGAAAGGTCTCAAAGGCAAAATTTAGGAAAAGCAACTGAGATCACTTGGCTTGCTCACCTTAGAAAAAAGAAGGTTGATGAAGTGCGACCTCATCACAGTCTTCAACTTGCTTAAGGGGGACGCTGGATGGGGAGATGCTCATCTCATCTCTCTAGTGACCAGCAACAGGATACAAAGCAATTGCATGAAGCTGTGCTAGGAGGAGTTCAGACTGGACATAAGGAGAAGGTTCTTCTCTAAGAGGGTGGTCTGTCACTGGAACAGGGAAGTGGTCACAGCACCAACCCTGTCAGAGTTCAAGGAGCATCTGGATGATGCTCTTAGTCATATGGTTTAGTTTTAGGTGGTCCTGCAAGAAGAAGGGAATTGGACTCAATGATCCCTGTCCCTTATACAAAACACCTTGAAAATGGTGTTTCAAGCTCATTTGAAAATATTTTCAAAGCATTACACTGAAAATACTTTTTAAGACCAAGATTCTGCATAAAACTGAAAACTGGCATGAAGAAAAGATCATTACTTTACAATAATACAGGCAGTATTTAGAAATGTAAACTGCTCTGCTTCACTGCACAACTAGGTAAAAGGTACAGAGGGTTCTGTGCTGATGTCCTTTGGCTGCTGTGAATGAATGATTTATTAGAGAATTATGCCTATGAGAGTGAGAGTCAAAAAGATTACATGTGTCACATATCTCATGCTATATTTGCACTTAATCTGCCTCATCCTACTGCATCATTTATAACCGAAAACTTAACCAGTGAATAATGTTGTAAAGAGTTGCAGTAAAATAAAATTTAAGCTGTCAAAACTTGTTATCAAATTAGTGTAGGAATAGGGAAATAAATCTCATAATGTGTAATTCATTAAGTCAGTGACAATCCAAATGAGTGAAAATGTCCGTTCAGTCATACTCTATGGCATCACAATAAAAATGAGCCAAAAATCCTCAAACCAAACCTAAAAAGTTTAAAATCTAAAAAAACCTAACAGTGTGTAGGCATTACCTTCTGATACTGAAATGCAATTAGAGCTTTTATTTTACAGAAAAGGGAAACTACATAAGTAATTGTAAATCAAGTTGGTATTTAACACTGTTTTCAACTCTCTGTCTATCCAAAGATTAATAGACATTTTGTTTGTGGCTCATGAACTCCAATTTATACTTTTCAAATCTTTCAGTATAATAATCACAAGGGTAATTTATAATCAGCTATATCATTATTCTACTAAATGAGGTATTGAAACTCAGCAGCTGTATGAGAGTCTCTTAGTCTTCTACCTTCAGTTTTTTAATGTTTCCAAATACCAGCAATAAGAGAATTTAAATCAAAGATAGTGCATGAACAGGTGTTTTTAGATCAACTTTATCCCAAGCAAGAATACACAATGACACGCTCACCTACCAAAATTTGCTAGTGCAAATTTGAGAATAGATATTGTGAAGTCTGAAAAAGCTAAATTTCAAGAAAAATGTTTAGAAAAAGCAAGTTTCCACTTCAGATTATAGAATAATATTCTGTTTTGTGTGACTACCCATTCTTGCCCCCTTTTTGTGAATGTAGGTAAAAGATAAAAGTGCTGGTATATACAGTTTTCTAAAACAAATTAGCCAATCAAAATATGTGAATATTTGTTGTGAAAAAGTAGAATGACATTTTTCTTTGTGAGAAAAATCTCAAAGAATAGGCTATCTTTATAAATAATCTACAGTATTAATGACAATATATGCTTTCAAGATCTTTATTTTATCTGGTGGAAAGAATTAGGATTGATTCTGTGGTCTGTATAGGTATATTTCTAAGGGTAAATTTTACCTTAGAATTGTAAAGTTTTCTATATTGACTGTAAAAGCGAGTTCAAACAAATACTTTAAATGTAGATTTTTATTTGGTGAAGTTTTGTCATATGTTGTCCATCTACACTTCTCTTGGTAATTGTAATTTCTCGCTGTTTTTCTTCATGAACTCAGCCAAATTTTCAAGCTTAGTTCATCTTTGCCTTTCCTTTATTCATTTTATCCCCTGTGAATTTTACTGCCACATCAGTAATGTAATATCATCTTCCATTTAGTATACTTCTTCTATTGGAACAGACTTTTATCCTGCTGTATTTCATACCTTAACTGTTCTTTATGTTTTTTCTTTCTCTTAGACAAATTTTAACTTGATTAACTGGTTAGAAACCAATAATCACTACAAATAAGCAACATATATACATTCCAACTCAATGGCACTGCCTATTGACTATTATTGTAATTTAAAGTAGATGGCATCTAAACATCTATTGTCAAATACAACCTTCACCCTCACATTATAAAGGAATTTCAGCATATTGCCTGGTTCCTTATTTAACCTTTATTACAAAAAAATATCACTAGCTGACAGTCTTTCCACCTACTCTTGCCAAGAAGCAAAATGGATAATTTTCCAGCCAAATGGAGCAATTTTTCATTGCTTTATAAAAATCTTTCCTCTCATGCTATTTTTGTTCTGAAAAAGTATGACAGTTAGGATCTTATTGATTTCCTTCCTCAATGGCATGTAAATTAAAGGGAAAGGCCCAGCACAAAGAAAGAAAAAAGTTTATCTTTTCCACCCTTCCATTTTTTTGTTTTGAGTGTCAAACAATTTGGCCTGCATCCATCAGAGTTCATGAATTATCAGCTGTTTATTATTTATTTGCTTGTTGATTTATTTAAATCTGGTGTCTCCTTAGTAGACCTGCCTTATCTTTTGTTTTCTTCCAGTGTACAGACTGATTACAAAAGAAGTCCAAAACACTGGTTGTCTTGGATTTATTTTGGTTATGGGCAGCATCCCATGTGTGAGATTGGAACTGTCTTAAAAACTGTCTAAACTGGGAACAAAAAATATTAAATAATTTTCATGAGCAGTGATCTAGCAACTGAGCTTGTGGTTTTTTACTTAGCAGTAAAAGTACAGTATCACCTCCCATTTTGTTGTTTTTTTGTTTCAAGAGATATAGTTTGTCCTATTCTGGCATAAGTATTTTTTAGTGTATATCTGCTATTTGTGTCTTCTTCATACTTGCCTATTGTTATTCAGCATTTAACAAGAATATTTTTCACGTTTTATCTTAGTAGAATTGAGGTTTATTTAAACTATTTTCAGCAGCATTTTTCTCCTACAACTGTCTCAGAGAAAAAGAACAAAACAAAGCGTCCGTTTTAATATTCTAATATTTTTTTCCCATGTTCATATTGAACGTGTGCAGAAACTTCTACACACTGTCAGACAACACCTGCTGTGGGTATACTGAAGAACATGATGTTGTGTTGTAATTTAAGTGGAATTAACTTTCAAATTAATTTGGATCCTGGTATGTTATAGCTACAGAGAGGCACTATTTAAGTCATTATGTCAGTTCAATTTGTTTCTGGGTATCACAGTTTAATTCATCTCCCCCTCCTCTCCCTCACCCCCTATATATATATTTTTTTTTTTAAATTAGAGATAGTATTTTGAAACCTTGTAATACTGGCTTAAAAGTGACCTTAAATAACACATACTAGAGAAATATGTTTTGCAGCATGCCATTTTTTCATCTTGCCTTTCACCATCCAGCTATGATGTCAAATCAGCCTGAAGGTGCGTTGCTTTGTCAAGTTTTCTAACTAAAAACTGCTCTGGATTTTGTTGACACAATGTAGCATTACCCAAGGGGCTTTCAACAAGCCCTTTATGTACACTGGCCATTTTTGAATGTGTCTGTCAGCTAATCCTTCATGCACAAAACCAAAAAAGTAGCGAAAGTTCATAATATTTTAGTTAGCATATTAGAAGAATTTAATAAATTAAAAATATAAAATATATAATTTATTCTTTAAACCTGACATTCATATTTTTAATATACATATTTCACTTGACAGATTCAATTTTGACATTAGTCAGTATTCCACCCCACCCCCCATTTGTCTCTATGATCCTCAAGAAACATTTTCTATTTAAATATCCAACTTAAATTTGCAAATCAAATATTGTAAGTTTCTATTCTTCTGTTTTTGCTGTCAAGATGAGAAAGAAGAAAGCCAGTAAAACAATGGGACACCACAGACTCTGAATTATCAATTAGTTCTAAAATTTAGACAGAGATGAAGCACTTCTGTATTGATAATTTTACTGATTTGAGTTCAGACTTCTGAGTTATGTTAGATGAAATTATATTAGCCTCAATTTGTAATGACAACTGCCAGTTTTTATTCTTTTGTATGATCACATAATGCAGAAACAGAGGTTAAGTTTCTTTTTTTTTAATCTTAAAGTTAATATTAAGAATCAGCTACAGTTATATTTGAACTCCACTTTATTAAATTACTTCAACTTCATGTAACTCAGCTATCCTTACAAAAACAACCCAGTACACTTTATTCAGATATATTTTACAGTACAGGAATACAGAATAAAATTCTTTTCATTTATTATATAGTTCAATTTTTTTGACTTGAACTTCCTATGTGTAGTTTAAATTTATTAAACTGAAAAAGAGGTATCTGAGTATAAATGGAAAGAAAGACTAAAAAAAAAGCCCAAACCAAACCAAACCAAAAAACTATTTAGAACAAGCTAACTTCATACAATATTATTACAGTAACTTTTACAATATTAGACAATCATCTCTGAAGATATTAACCCATTTTCTCAAGGCAATTACAGTTGAAAATATTCTGAGATCTATGGGATGTAATTTGGCTCCAAATAAAGCAGTTATAATCTTCCTCTAGAGAGCTGCTAATAACAATGGGATTTTGTCAGGGATGCGTGGTGTTAGTCAGTCCATCAAAGTCTTTTTCTGGCAAGCAAATTATTGCACTTTTAATCACTGATTGGAACATCAGAGCACTTAGAAAATTAGAATTTAGTCCACATTTCATTGTTATTAATTTTGTTAAAGTGAGTAATAATGATCCCCTCCCACATTGAACTGTGCATATTTTAGGTTTTGCTGCAAGTTCTAGATATCACTTTTGATCATATTTTTTTTTTTTTTTTTAATTTTTGGTCCAAACAAGATTAAATCCTATGTGGGGCTAAAGACAAAGACAGCTCACCAAGGTAAACACACATCCAACATCTAGGATTAATTAATTTTCACAAGATGAGTTGTGCCACATGACAACTATTAGAGGAACCCCAGAAGCTGTGAAGTGCCTAGGGTTTAGACTGAGAACATAAGTTCAGATGAATCCCAACCTGACAGGTTTTTGTTAGGGACCAGTGAACACAAGCTAAATGTTTAATTCCAGGATATATAGCTCATTATCATTCATGTCTGTCTAAATAAAATCAGATCCGTGTT
>VXBT01011452.1:295761-480215 GCA_013400235.1 Oriolus oriolus | reverse complement strand
AATAAAAACGCCATCTACCTCAGTGGAGTGAGTTGTCTCTTTTCTGACATAAGTATTCTTGATGGATGCCAGGATTTGAGAGAGGTGTTCAAATGGGGACCTAGGACTTTTTGTAGACAGACAGAATAATAAATACAATCCCATGTTTATCTAACCTAGATGCATTATTGATATGAGTGAACTTGGAACAGATTTTGTGCTAGTATTTGTTTCTGTGGTGTAATGAACCTGCATGAAATTTCATCATCGCATTTTCTTACTTTTTTAATACTTTTATAAAAATCATAGAATATGAACTACTCAGAGCAGCAGAGAATATTAACTTGCAGCATTATCTCATCTTCCACAAGGGTTTAGTGCATTTAACATTGCATTTGCCAAAAAATTGTAGCACACACAAACCTTAAATTACTGTGAGGACCAGCTCTGTATTTTTTGATAAATTTGTCATGCTTATGAAGAACTTCCACCTTTGTGTGGAAAAGATTTATGGTTTTTTTTTTATGTGAGAAACTGAGAAATGTGGATGTGCTGCTCTGCACTGTTTGCAGTGATATAGGAAGTCTGGTGCAGACAGAATTTGAAACTTTAATCACAGCCTTGTGCCTTGCTGACTGTATTACCATTTCTCTGACTTTACTGTGGGGGAAATTTACTTAACTGCCTGTACTATTCCTGTCTTGCACTCTATTTCTTGATATAATTCTTGACAGTTGTACATAGTTTAATGTAGCTCCCTTCACACTTAAGCAGTTTGTACTATCATAGAATTGATGCCATCAGTAAATACTAAGTTTTCATGTAGATAATCTCTTTCTGTACTTTGCAAAAGTGAGACAGGTAATTTTTCTGAGTCAAGAGAATTTGATTAGGTGCTGGAGATCCTGTATGCCTTGTGGGGCTGCTCTCTGGGCCTATACATTGTGACTGGCAAGAGCTGAATATCAGTAAACTTTGCACTGTAAGAGACTTCCCTGCCTTTCCTGTAGGATTGAAGTTGCACTCTACTTCTACCAGTTGATTCTAGAAACTAGAAGGATTTAGTGTTAACTGTTGTGAATTGTATAGAAATTTTCGTTTAACGCTGTGTAATGGTAAGGAAGAAAACCATAGTCTTCTTTAATATATAAGAGGAAAAGATTATAAATATTATTATACATACTTTAATTTAAAGTGACATTTTAAGTATAATACATATATTTAATTTTGTTTCTAATACCATTCACCCTATATTTACAAAAAACCTCTTCTCATTTAGGTTACCGTTTAAAAATTACAATATTCTGTAGAACACATCTAGGAAATGACCTTTCTTCACTTGAAATGCTCTAAAATTAACTTTTCATAGACTGTAAGCAGCACTCCAGAGACAGGTTCTTTAATGTACTGGTTATTGCTTTCAAAGTACTCTTAATTGCCTAAATTAATAACGACTTTTTTTTCCTTTGGTTCTTATAAGGGACAAATGAATTTGAATCACTCTCTGAAGAATTGAGTCACTGGCCATCTTCTGATTACTTTTTACATTCATTATGAAATAAAGAAGAAAAAAAGCCAAGAACAGCAAGGTCACCTTCAGGGTGTTTTCTGTTTGGGAGAAAAGCAAAGGAAAGTGACACAAACTCCACCTGACTGTTCTTAGGAAAGAACAGAGACAGCAAAAATGGGGGAACTTATGTCAGCTCTGAATGGCACAAGTGTCTGCAGAGGCAGTGTGGTAGCTTCTGATTTGTTTAATGAAAAATGTGTTTTTATTTGACTTAAAATATTGGTGTAATAACACTGTTGTAAAAACAGAAGCCAAAACAAAAAGATTTCTGACCTCATCTGAAAACTAGAGGAAAGGGTAAGCCTCTTTCATGAGACCTGTTAATATCTTTTAGGAATGGTAAAGTAAAGCAGATGTAAAGTCTTCCCTAGTTTATTTTTTTCCTAGCTGTAAGCTTTATTCATTAATATGAAAATCTGCATTATGGGATGTACATGGGTTTTCTGTACTCCATCTGGCAACTCACAAGGGAGACAGAAAATTACTCAGGAACTTTATTAATCACTTGGGAATCAGCTGAGTATGTAATTAGCCCAGAACAGCTTTTTAAAATGTTGCCTATAAGGTATGGTAAATCAATTCCAGCTCAATAAATCAGGCTTGTTTGCAAACTTGAACTTCCAAAAGTAGCACATTCGGAATGCTGATATACTAGCAATTTGATAAAAAGCTCTTCACTGCTGGGTATCAGTGTCTTGGGTCCTTAGTGGCAGCGCTCAAATTAAAAACGGGAAATGTGGGAAATGCAAAGATGGAGAAGTTGCAGTTTGGGCAGCCTCAATGCTGTCTGTGAGGAAAGGGGACATTCGGGATCGTGCCTGTGACTCGGGCTCTCATGGTACACGGATGTGCCTTTTCAGACAGCACCTGCCAGTGATGGAAATGTATGAAAATATCTCCTGTCCTGTTTTAATTCTGGCTGTGGGAGTAATAGCAGTGGAACAAATGGAGCAGGTGGAAGCCAAGTAAATAACTATGGTCATTTCACAGAATGGTTTCTTCAAGAGTTTTTACCCTCTACTGTATAACAGCTGCTACTTTAATGTTAATGTGAAATACTACTCTTAAACAAACCAGATGTATCCTTTAATTATTAATTCAAGGAAAGTTAACTAAGGTAGGAAGACTGAGTAGAATCTGGTGGCCTGTTTCAGTTCTTAACATTTCCCACGTAAAGAAGCTTAAAATGGGTCTAAGTTGGTTTTCTCTGTTGTCATTTTTTTAAATACAAATGTATACTGTGAAAGTGATAGCTTTGGTCTGAATTTGTTTTGAGGGGAATTCAGCTTCATTTTATGTGGGGTTTTCCCTGGAAGAATGCATGACTTGACATTTTAATGTTAATGTTCTTCTCATAATATCTTCTCTGGCTTTTTTTAGCCTGGCTGGCAGTTTCAGCAGTCCCAATGCACTGTATTTTCATGAGACAGGGATGCAGTGGTTTGGTCTGTAGACTTATAATTTCCTGTTAGGAGCCATTTACTAGCCTTACTTTCAGCTGATCCATGGCAGGAATACTACATGGAATTATGGCAAACAGCTGCTGTGGGAGTGCTCAAGGTACTCCAGCTTTGCAGCCAAGAGAAGCCTGCATTTTGCAAAGACTTAGTGCCTTTATTAATGAACAAAAGTAATATTAGAAGATTGTTATGTATAAAGTAGAGAGTTACCTTTTATTTGCTTAAATTTTAACATGGTGGATTTCAGGCTGTCTTGAAATGCCTGGGTAACTGGAAGTGAAAATTCTCTGCTAGCATGGCAGAGTATGTATCACACTCCCCCCAAACTTCCTCTCCTAATGTTTGGGATTTACGACAGTAGAAGAGAAATCTTATTCTTAAAGATGACACAAATGTTTAGACATAGCTGGGTCTTCTGGGAGCTTTCAGTGCTGTGCATGATTTTCGTTGCTTTTAATCTACATGTATGTACTGGGCTCTTTCTATGCAAGCTGTGAGCTGGTGAAAGGAGAAAGAGTTTTACTGTACATAGAAGCAAAATTCTAGGAAATAACAAACTTTTTGTGTCAATGTCATATAAAACTGAGGAGATGGACAAATATTGCATATCGCAGTACTTGGCATAGCACTGTCGCGGTGACCTCTTGGCCTGCCCAGATGGCCAGAGTGCGACAGTGAGTTCCAGCAAAAGCGTGGGTCGCTGGACACTGAACCAGTCAGCGTGCGATCAAACGTGCGGCAAGGTGGAGGCGAAGGAGGAGAAGGACTCTCGGTGACAAGCGCAGTCCGAGTTTATTCACCCTCGAAGGGGAACAGACAGGAAGGGAGAATGCCAGCCAAAGAGCCAGAGAGATACGTGACAGGGGGTTTTGTACCCTGGCTAGCAAGCNGCAGGTGCGACAACTGACAGGCATTCGATGGGTCGGGCTTTTAAACTGGGGCTACGCCCTCAACTTCTTCTCCGTCCCCACCCTCTGGATCACTGTCTTGGGTGGGGAAATCGACCCAGTTTATTTTATTTATTTTCATTGAGAAGTCAGCGTGGCACACTGCCACATAGCACAGTAGGTCAGTCAGTTTCAGTTCCCTTCTTCCTATTATTTGGTCTCGTTGGGCCATAGTTCAAATGGCTATCTGCAATTGGAGAGTGTAGAGCCCAAAGTGCCACTTTTCCTCTGATCGTTACCAAATCTGAATTAATTTTAATGTGAGGAGACATTTCCCAGAGTAAGAGTTTTTATAAGCTTTAGAAGATTAATCTCACTTTCAATAGAAATATACATCTGTTATCTTAAAGAAACATGCTGCCACTGCTGGGACTCTTTGTAATACCTCAGTGTTTGCTTAATTGCTTAGTGTTGGTTCATAATTAGGATCTGTTAATTTGTTACATATTGATAGTGGGGATGGACCCTGAAAAATGCTTGCAGTCCTCTGCAGTTCTGAATCCCAGAATGGTTTGTGTTGGAAGGCCTTTAAAGCTCATCCAGTCCCACCCCTGCCATGGGCAGAGACATCTTCTGCTGTCCCAGGTTGCTCCAAGCCCTGTCCAGCCTGGCCTTGGGCACTTGCAGGGATCCAGGGGCAGCCACAGCTGCTCTGGGAACCTGTGCCAGGGCCTCACCACCCAAACAGTTGAGAATTTCTTCCTAAAATCTAAATCTGCCATCTTCCAGTTTAAAACCATTGCCCCCTGTCCCATGAATACTCATGGGAAGCTGTTAATATTCTACAGCTATTGCAAAAGCAGCAGAGAGCAGTGGAAAAGTGCTGGGTATGGAGTGCTGGAGCTTCTCATAGAGCACAGGTGGAGTTTTATACTGTTCAGTAGGCAGCAGATAGTTCAGAGGGCTTCATTGCTTTTGATGGTGTTTAGTAATCTTTTATTAAAAGATATCAGATCACCAGCAATTATAACGTGATGTGTTAGAAATCTCTTCATATAAAAGGTTGTGCAACAATTTAACTGGGAACATTTGGGTCCAAAAGATATTCACAGGCTTAAGAACACATTAAAGAGATCTTCAGATATTGTGGTCATGTAGTTCTGGGTTAACTTTTTAGTTTCCTGAATGTCTGTCAGAAAAATAACGCCTGCTGGAATGATCAAGGCGATCTCAGGGAGACAAAAATGTTTGAAGATCTCTAAAGGCCGTTCTCTGTACTCCTGTAGACTGTACAAATATACTAAAGTTGCCAGTAATTGTTTCTGCACTTTCTGTGCATCTCACATACATAAATGACAATTTACCAGGAGCTCTGGGATTGATTTCAGTCAATAACAGTTTGGGATCAAGACCTGAACTGGAACACAGTGCATCTCTTCCTTTTTTAAAAAACAGTAACTATGGTAGAAGGGATTTTTAAAAAATTACATTTAAAAGCCAACAGCATACAGGCAGCATCAACAAAGCCACTGCCTGGGGATTTTTTCTTTCTAATAAACTTTCTTCAAAATTACAATAATTGACACATCCATTGATTTTAACGGTCTTTTCAGCATTCTACAATATTGCACAGATCCTAAAAGGATACTGGAAAGATTCATCCAGGAACATGGTTTTCATCAACTCTGTTGGAGAGAACTGATTTTCCACATCCGTTTTTCCTTGTTTTGCTGCAATTGCTCTGGACTATGTGAACTTGTGGCGTAGCTGGAAAGGACATTACAGGTGAACGTGAAGAAATCCTTCTGGTGTGGCATCTGTGACACTGTCCTTTACTCGTCTCTGCAACTCTTGAGGAATTTAGCAAGCAGCTGATCTGCCCCAAGGTTTCAAATATAAGTTAGTGGGTCAAAACTGAAAAGATTTTAAGTCGGACAATAATTTTCAGATAAATATGTGTGGGCTGTTTCTACATACCACCGACTTTTTTTTTCTTTTGACACTGTCCTATGATGTGTATTTGGTGTTGAGTGTACTGTTATAAAGGTAGGAAAATTAACTGGTTTTGTTATCTTGTAAGATGCAAAAGCAAAACACCTGGTATTAGAAGGAAACATTGCGCTGGCTGGAGAAGGACCCTTCTAGGTCTGTTGAGCACGTTGCAGGGTTTAGCAAATGGGATCTGTAGAACAGCTGCTGCTTGTGGAAACCACACAATAATCACAAGCCATTTTGTGGTTCATTAGCAGCTAGAGAACATTTTGAAGGGATGTGTGCAATATACAATATTTGCTCAGAACCCTATCAAACAAAAAAAGGAACTCTGATTAAAACAGTATCAGAGGAAGCCCTGGGATGTTCTGTTATAACTTGAAATCTCGTTAGACTATAGCAAGTTGAAGGCAGGGCAAATTTTATGCTTCAACAACTTATAAGGGTCTCTTTGACATTTTCAACCATAAATAATTAGTTCATGGTGATGATACTTCAGCTTCTCTCGCAGCACAGTATTTTGAAGCAGAACAATCTGTTGGATGCAGATAAGCATTTACTGAAAGTCATTATAAGGTAATAGGAAATTGTTCAGAGACCTCCACTAAAACTGTAGTTGAATAACCCCAGGAGCAAAACCTACATACTAACGGTCCAATTACGCTCACAACTTGCACTTAATTGTTATTTAATAATTTATAACCAAGAAAGATCATATGATGGTGTGTTTCACTGCTGGATTACAGATCTGAAGTAAACTGTGTAAAAATTGAGGAGTATGTTGTTTTTTCAAACAGGCATGGCAAGTGGCATTATCTTCTGCTCAGTTTGGCAGCATGTTTGCTTGGGTTATTTTGGTTTATTTGAGTTAGTGACAAATGCAATAAATGTTACTGATATTTTTATTTCTGCTGGCACAAGACAAGAAATTGCCTTGCTTTCTTGAAATGTTGATAAGGTTATTTGTGTAGGCTGTTTGCTAGTTAAACACCAGTGCTGTTGTTTTTCCTGTTTTCAAACTGAAGTGGTTGTAGTCATAGAGCAAATGGACTTATTCACTGGAGTGCAGTGGATACAAAAAGAAAAGAAATTCCAAAGAGTTGATAAATGATGTAAAATCAGAAGACTTTTCTGGTAAAAAGCAGGTGATATAAAGATAAAAAGATTTATCTGTTGCTTAGGAGAAAATGAGGCTTTTTGAAAGGAGGGGAGACATGAATGTTAATAAGGGAAATGAAGTTAATGCTAGGAATAAAAATATATTGAAAAGGGATCTAAGTGAGATCTGGGAAAATATTCAGAAAGACAAATGTGAAAACAAAAAGCATTATTATGTCTCGGTGCATAATGTAAAGTGGTAAAAATAGTTGACAGAGCTTGAAGTTCAAATTTAAAAAATCCTATATTAAAAAATACAGAAGAAAAGCATTATAGAAATGTCTGTGTTCCCCCTCATGTAGAATTATGGGTGACTCAACAGAAATACTTGTAAAATAGAAAAATTACGAAGTTGAAGACAAGTATTTCTAGTATTCAGTTTTAGAAGTTATGCTTATTTTGTATTATTATATGTTCTTCTCCAGCCTGCCTAAACCCAGTAGAAAATGGTGAGCATTTATAGGATGTTTTGGATAATCCAAACAACATTGAGGAATTAGGTTGATGTTGAAACAGGTCAAGTGATGCTTTAAAAAATGTTAACATAACAACTAATGATCTGTCATGAGCATTTAATTAATGTAGGCTGAATTCTAAGGTTTTCTTTATGGCTGTATTTGACAATTACCAGGTAAAATTTTACTATAAGATTAATGTTATTTTTAAGATTGTATATTTACAGGCATTATTCAAACCATGAAGGCAGCTGGGATGTAATTTGTAGAATTTGTTTGAATGGATTAATTATAATTTTTTTCCTCCCCCTAATTTCTCATTAAAAACGCAAGGTTAACTTTTAATGACCAGTTTTATTCAACCCACCAATGTATAAACACAAAAGACAACATAATAATACTCAATATTACTCCATTAGCCTTCCAGAGCTGGTGTTCCCTAGGTCCAAGATTATATTAGCAAACAAAGTTCATTACAGACTAATGCTGTTTTGTGTAATACTCCCTCTAACATATCCTTAATTTATGGCATTAATCATCAATGACAAAAATTTTAACCTTTTATAGCCTCCCTAAAATTAATGAAAATTAAGCTTCACAGCGTGTCAAATTACGTAGATTAGTGCCATTGATGGCCAGTCTGCCAAACAAATCACTGTGACTTTATGTTCCTTTTGTGAGGTAAGTTCTATAAGAATTAGGATAGTAATATATTTCCTACCTTAATCTATGGTAAATTCTTCAAATGGAATTCTCCATGGGAAGTAAATGCTGGAATTTTCGATCACATCTCTGAAGTAAAACCTTGTTCATTGTCTTGTGTTCTCCAAAGAGAGGCTTTTAAATAGTGTGTTCTCAAAATTGAGTTACTTAATTTACTTACATTACTTTAGAGGACAAAATGAAATAGATATAGCAAAATCAAAAAATCCTTTTCATTTTGTCATGTCCTACTAAATTTATTAGCAGGCTCTCTGGATGCGGTTATAATTATCCAATGTCGTAAATGTTTTGTTGTGGTTTCTGCAATGTTGTTATTGAGTACCTTACAAAAAAAAAAGTTCACTCCTTTTACATAAAAGTGGCCTATCCTTCACTGGGTGGGAAATTTCAGACACTGTTTGGCTGTTTACAATAATAAAAATTGAGAAAAGTGTGTGTGTGTGTGGAGGGTGATGGAGATGATCCTGTATATACTCACAAAAGTATGAGTGTTCCTAGAGGGGCAGAGTTATTTAAAAGACAGATGGGATGGAAAAACTTTGTGACACTTTTGAGCAGCAATAAATGATGTGTTTGAAACTGCTTAGATTCCAATTTTCTTTGTTCTGTAATTAAAATACTTAATTTCTGTGCTCTCTGGAGAGCAGAATGTCACAAATTCATTGTTCATTCTGACTGAAGAGTCAATTCGTTTTATGTCTCTTTTATTTCTATTTATTTACTTATCCACATGTTCTTTTTCAGCATCATTGGCAGCACCTGCACACTGCATGTCTGGCTGAAAAGAGGTGGCCACCAAACTCCTGCTACCTCATTATTTGTGAAGCAGCCACCTTTGCGTCTTCATTTTTCTTAAAATACAAACATGGCCCAGGATGAAGCACAAGCCTGGAGATGCAAAACTGAATGCTGTGTTAGATAATAGCCTAACTGAAAATAATTGGCTTGCAGGAGGAAATCCTGTTTTCCTGCTGGTCTGTGAGACTTCCCATGGCATGTCATTGTCCCATAATTTGAAATGAGATATTGCAGTAGGGTTCAAAATCCAATCTGTGTGCACAGGGCAGGATTGGCACTGCTGGGGTCATACCCATGAGACTTTGTGCTAGAAAGTTCATGAAATATGAATATGCTTAACTTGTAAATTACTTAGCTGATGCTGCCTGATTCAGTCACTGTTTGTGGGTGTTGTGCAGTCTGGAGCAGGATGTGGACACAGGCTGTGTCCTGTAAGGTAAACAAATGATGAGCACGTCTGCTTTTCTGCAAATACAAATGAAATCGATGAATATGGGACTTGGAACTGGTACTGGCTCACTTGGAAATCTCTGTGTAGGTTTAGCATAGGCTGGCAGCAGGTGTGCAGCTCTAATGAGAGTACCTTTTAGAATGTTATTTTCTGGAAAAAACCCTCCCTGTAATGTGTACTGCTGTAGTTGGGTATTTAGGCCTTGCACTAATTGTAATTTCAGTATGTGCCTCTTTTTGGAGTTGCTGTCTGTAAACTTCTGGAGGATACTGAGAAGGAACAGTGTCTTGGTAGCTACCCTGGGCATATATCTTGGTGTGTGTCTGTGTAGGATAACCTTGAAATGACTGAACAATTTTCCTTAGGTCTGTGACTGAAATTTACTCTCTTTTTGAAGTTCATTTCTGTGCTTCCACCAGTATTAAGCCTTTACATACTAACATTGTGTATAGATTGAGTGGGAAAGGCTTGAAGAAAACTTCTAATGCTCAATGTGTCTGCTGTGAGTGGACACATGAGAAATAATTTAGCCTGTTGGAACAAGCAGAACTATTTTATGGAGGAAAGGACTATGGAATCTAGCACTTGAAAAATGGGATGCTGTGCTTGCTTGATTCTTCCACCCACATCCTGCCCCCCCATCAAATGCTGGTTTACCTATCTTTGCCCAATTCAGCTTTGCCATTGAGTTTGCGCCGTTCATCTTGTTTGCAAATGTGCTGGGGGTCTGTTTAACTTGTTCATAGTGCTTCAGGATTAATGCTCTGGGGGCCGAGTCATGGCATCCTTGGTAACAAAACAGTGCCAGGAAAACAGTGTGGCAACTTCTTTCCCATAATAAGTTTATGATCAGAGGAAATGTTCTATTTCTCACTGTAGTTGAGTTGGTCAATTAACTGCATGTAAAGGTCATTCCTAGCAAATACTGAATGTATGAAGTGCATTCTTTGACAGAAGCAAGGTCACCTGCTCCATATGTTTGCTTCCATTGTTAATAATGTGCACTTTTTTTCCTGAACCTTAAGCTAAATTAACATAATCATGTGTGACAGGTAGTTTTCTGAGTGATAGGGAAGTGTTTAGGGAGTAGATTTTTAATAAAATGAAGGATCACATATAAGTTGAAAATTGCAGCCTGGTAAATAGGTTTATACTGATGAGGAGAGCTCACAAAACAGTTCAGCTGAGGGAACAAATTAATAATTAAGGTACTGAGATGTGAGACTATATTAAAAAATAGTTTAAGGCCCTGGAGGAAATGGCAACAGCTATTTTGGGTTTGTCTTGTTTTTCTAAAGGAAGAATAATTCACAAGTAGAGGTCAGCTATTATTAGAGAAAATGCACAACAAACCTGGCTGGCTTTTTAACTTTTCAGTGTCATCCCTTAAGGACATGGGATGGGATTTTCAAGGGTCTGTAATACATCTGTTACTGAAATTATTGGGTTCTGCCACTGTAAGTGTCTGAAAAACCATCTTATTCCAGGAAGTGTCAGCAAGCAGTGGTGTCAGACCTGGCTAAAAAGTGTTTAGGTATCTAAAGTAACCTAACTGAAAACAAAAAAAAAATACACGTGTTTTTCCCAAAGTCTGGTCATCCATCCAATTGAATACAACATGGAAGTAACCACACCATGCCTTACCTGAAATGGCTGCAGTGATGGCACAGCTATAAGTTGGCAGTGTATTGTGCCAACTTTCATCCTTCTGGGAAGAACAAAATGTTTCTTGATTCTCACATTTGCTTCAGTTTGCAATAAGAGGCTGAAGTTTTTCTGTCTCATGGCTTTTTTGTTCATCTCCCACAAAATTCTCTAAGGGGAAGCACGATAGCCCTGTGTTTATTAATCAGTAATCAATTAATATTTTTAGTATTAATGAACAATTTACCATTTAGAAAATGAGGAAAAAAAAATTGCCAGCTCTTCTGTGTGCTGAGGGATGTGCTTTGTCAATGCCTGGCTGAAAGAATGACTCTGTTACGTGGTCATTGAGATGTTTGCTGGACTGCATGTAAATGAGCGTGACAGCTTTCATAAATACAGCAAAGAAGTCTGTCAACATGTTTGACAAAGATGTCCTAGTTAATATAGCAGAGAGGCTGGTACTTTTCATTTGACAATTTGGAGGCCACTTCCTGATAATTCTTGAAGAAAAAAAATTCACGCATAGGTTACAGTAGCTCAGATATGAGGAGGAAATTGTTGGTTTATTTGAAGTATACTTTAGATGTTGTCCGGTCCTTTTCTGAGAGAGAGAAGGTTCACAGTGATAATTTAATTTTATTTTTGATGCACAGTTCTGCAGTATATCCTAGAGTTGGAGGGAAAACAAAATTTCAGTTATCTGCTGGCTCTGGTTTAGCTATGAGAATGAGATGCAGATTTCATCATCTGATACAAGTTTGGCTGGATAAATATATATTTGTGTATATATATATGATTATATATTTCAGTGGTATATATAAGGCTTGGAATATCAATGGTATGTCTTGTAGTTGTGCAGTGATGACAGCATATTTTGTTTTTATAGCATAGGCTGATATTTTATTTATGTTTTATGCACAATAATGTAGCCAACATAATTAGACAGTAATTTGTGACTTCCAATGTAAACATTTTAGGAGCTATGTAGTCAGAAGCGATTGCTAATTAGAGAGCTGTTAGCTAAACATATATAATTGGGAACAGACTGACAGGCTATTCCAAACAGCAGGCTATTTATAACTCCATGCTGTTCTTAAATTATATTTTGTTTAATGGACTTTGGACAGTGCATAAAAGGAGGGTTTTGTGACTTGATCTGCACTTTAATTTCTTTAAATAAAATGAAACCTTGCAAATGTGAATGCCATACAGGCTAGCTGTGATAATTAAAAGCTATTATTAACTAGATGACTTTCTGGCTGAGCCATTTTCTAATTTCTTTAGGAGTGTGGACTCCCTGAAGAGAGTTATAAATTCAAGTATTACTCAATTATGCTTTTAACAATAAAGGGCACTTTAATCAGCAACCTCTCAAAAACCCTTCTCCTGTAGTCATTTATTCAAACAATGAAAAAGTCAAGAGTCACTTATATTATAAAGTCTTCTAAAAGTACAATGTACCTGTTCACAGGCCCTAATTTATGTTCTATTCGTTCCTATCGATGCTCACCCTCCAATATTGAAAGAAAAGTATTATTTTAACTGCATTTGGCTAGCAGGAATGATTTTACCACAAAGATTTTTGTCCTTTTCAAAGGAAAACTTAGAAGATACCTGGGCCTCGTGGTTGTGCTCATAGATAGGGGTGAATATATGAACTCTGATAATTGTCCACTAAAGGATGTTTATGTTTCACAAACTGGGAAAACTAAATGCACCCTGGAGACAATTTTAACATTGAATGGTGGGTTTTATCTTGAATTTTGAGGGAGAAGTGTGATAGTTTCTCTTTCGGACAGTTGTCTTTGGAAGCTGGGAGAAGGACTCGGGGTGCTGGTAGGGGTGTGTAAGCCTGGTGCTGGTGTGTGTTGGGAATTCACGCCCCAAGTGCAGGCTCAGCTCAGACACCAGCAGGGTCCTGAGGCCGAGGTAGCCTGTAATGGTCTTTAAAAGTTGGAAGGAATTCCCCCATGTGTGGAGGAAACCCAGTTGTACAGGGAAGAATACTTTGCAAGACCCAAGGGAGGAGAGAATTCCTGTTCCACAGCCATCTGTGGTGCTGCTATTGCAAGGCAGGGCTGTTGCAGGAGTGAACTGCCTGCACTGTAGCAAACAAATGGCTTTCAGGGCTGATGCTTGCTGCCCTACGGGGTTCTCTGAGCTCATTTTGAAAATACACACATGCACTGAATAACACTGCCCTTGCTTAATTCTCGTCTGGTTGGTAAGTTTAAACAACTTAAACTGTGATAAAAATGGCTGTAACAAATGTACTTGTCATTATTCAGCCATGACTTTCAGCATCCAGCTTCTGGCATTTGTTTTGTTTTGCTTTCTTTTATAGTTCTCCGTGTGCTGGTTAACCCCTTGATACACAATGTCTGTCTTTTTTTTTTTTTGGTTCTAGAAAAATTAAGGGAACCAAGTGGAGAAAAGAACTTGCCCCACAAACCCCCAATTAAGGAATGTTGAAGAAACGAAATGAGAGAGGAAGGCCTTTTTTTTGTGACTTCTTATATTTAAATTAATCGCCTTGATATTTTTATTCAAACTTAATCTATATGTTGGCTTGTTAAATGGGCACAAATCCAGTTTTACAGCATACAACAGCTAAATTGTTTGGATTTATATTGTTGTTGTTCAGAGAAACTATTGGAACCAGAAGGTCTAATGGTCTTTGTAGTCCTGAACCGGTGAAAAGGTTAATGAACATTTATTCTACTGTAAGATCTAAATGTTTATCTTCAGTGTCCTCACTATATATCTGCCCTTGGAGCATGAACTTTCTCTTTTGCGGTTTTATAAATGGTGATTTTGGTTCCTAGGCACAAAAATACCCCCTTTTTTTTTTTTTTTTTTTTTTGGAACATTGGCTACTGGGTTCATAGTCTAGAATTTTGTCAGTTGTTGCCTTGTATTATATTCATCCCTGAAAGTGAAGAGCAGGCATGATATATTTGTAACTGCTCATCTTTTAGCTGGTATAAAATACTAGGGACTTAAAGAAAGGATGCTGTATATTTCTGTGTGCATCTTTTTTTGTTTTGTTTTCCCTTCTCATTGAAGAGAATCAGGATTTCTAAATGAATCTCCCGCCAAGCCTTTTATAATCCCTGGGAATTTATGAAAGCTGAGAATTAGGTATTATTGAATATACACCCTTACAAGAGCACTAAGTCCTAAAGAAACATTTCCATTGATATAGTTCAGCTATGGAGCATTTTGCATAAACCTAAAAGTCGCATCAACAACATAGAAAAGCAACAAAAGTTTGCTATTACTCATGCTGTAAAGAATTGTGTGGCATATCTTACCTTTTGAGGACACAATAGATGGCTGCAAGTGCTCTTACTAGGTTTAAAAGAGCTCCCAAATCAAGGCATACATTCAGATGTAAAACTGAAGTAATATTGACAGAATAGTTCAGACCAAATGAGATCAAGAGAAAAGAATCTTTAGTTTTTACATTTTTTGCTTCAATGAATAAATGTGCTCTGCAGACATGGAAAATAAAATTCATATAAAATTGACACTTAATGATGAAACGGAGTAGGTTTCATTCAATTAGAATTGCTTTCTATTTGGGTTAGTTTCTTTCAAAAGTCAAATAAATAATGGTGAATTCCTTTTTTCTTATATTCATGGTAATGCAGCTGTGTTGGTGTGCACAGTAGGAAATGAACCATCCGGACGTAGCAGCCGAGGGCAGAAAGAGCAGGTATAACCCACACTGCTGGCAGATGTCTCACACCGTTGGTGTGGTGTGATCGCGTGTCCAGGTGATTGTGCAGGTACAGTGTGAAGAGCATGACACAGTTCTGGTGGCAATGTCACCTCTGCTAGCAGCTGCCAGGACTATTTATGTGTAAACTGGAACTGTAGACAAAGAGCGGCATTCCTTTAGTTTTGGCTTTTCTGATAGAAGAGGGCTAGTTCCAGTAAAATGTAAACCCCAGAGAGATGGGTTTGCATTTATGTTTGGCTAAAACTGAAGGCTGAATCTGCCAAAAAAACTTCTACATTTTAAGCATTCTAAAACTAAAAATGAATTTCTATCACCTACTTGAAGAATGTGCATAAGCCAGATGTCAAGCCTTATTCAGTCCCTGCTAAAGCTAGGGGGAAGTTCATCGAACTGTAGGAAGACGTGAGAGACCTCACAAACCACAGCGGCACCGCAGAGTGAGGTAATATTTAAAGGCACCTGTTTGTTGTCTGACTAAAACTGAAGCACAAAAATGCTTCACTGAGAGCATATCAGTCGAGTGGTGCCTTGAGAGGTGTCCTGTGAGTCTGGTTTGCTGGTTCTGGGTCCTGCATCACTGTGCAGTCTCACCGCGGTAACTAGGCAGGATAAAAAATTATAGATGATGTACAAAGAGATTCTCTTAATCAGAAATATTCCTTTAATATGTGATTCTATAAAAAGATGAATGGTATATTTATGAGGTTGCTTTTATCAAGCTCAGCATCATACTGATGTTAATTTTCAATCTATGCTGCATGAATTGGAAATGGGAAAAGGCTGAGATTTCATAGCATTTTATTGAAAATATTATCTTGCATTTGTTTTCTGTCTTTTGGATATCTAAAATGATTTTGACAATAAGTGTTGATTTCTTCATTGAAGTTACACAGATTTTTGAAAGTAATATTTGAGTACAAAATGTTCTAATATTGAATAAGTGGCTTCCAATTAAAAATCTAGGAAGAGAAAATAAGGGGGAAAGTTGACTCTCCTTCTTGTCTGTTTTGACAATTTATTTTCTCTTTGATGGTCTCAATTCTGTCATTAAAGGCCTGTGGATTATTTGAGATTTGCTTATTTCTATGACTTATCCAAAGGTTTGGTGATTCATTTTAAGGTATCTTGGTTTTTTTGTAATGATTAAAAACCACCTTGGACATGATAGTTTCGAATTCGCCATTTCTAATCAGAGAAGTTTTTATGTGCTAACAGCAAACACTATGGCTAAATCATCAACAGAACTGTTTTTAAAAAGCAATTTCCATTTCTTAGACTGTCTTAGTGTTCTGACAATTCTGTGCTACATTGCATTACATTTCTGTAAACCTTATTAACTTTTTCACAAGCAATTAATTATGAAAGCAGTGGGAGTAATAAGACTTGATTTTCAATTCATGGTTGGACTCTTATCTAAAAAAGCAAATCAGCAAATGCTGATTAAAGTTTTTCCTATGGTTGGGATGCTCATAATGCTCTCTCTGGTGTATAATGAGAGCTGGGTTCATACTGCAGCCTTTAATAAAACTTCTAAGAATGTAACTCCACGGACTCAGCTGTCGGGAGCACAGGTGAGCAGATGGGCGTGGTGAAGAAATGCTCTCAGAATTTCTGATGTGTGGTTTTACGTGGTCTCAGGCTAAAGACACGTTGAGGGACAGACAAAAGGCAACAAGCAGGAGCTGCACTGAGCAGTTTCCTGCTGTGGGGAGTACTGAAGTTCCTATCCTAAGTGAGGATGCACACAGTTTTCCAATTAGACTTGTCTCACAAGTTCCTGAAGGAGGACTCTTCTGGGGTCACTGGGTATGGCTACTAAAAAGAAATTTTCCACAGCAGCTCCTGCAAAATCTCAGTTTCGATACCTTGAGTTTGTGATGGGAAAATGATCTCCAGTCTCTAAAAGTGGTTCCAAATGAATCCATTTGATCTAGGAAGGCACTTCTGGCTGTCTGAACAATGATTGGATTATTAAAAAAAAATACAAAAAGCACAAATCCAATTCTTCATCCGAATAACTGTATGATAAAGGGAAGGGCTGTGATTACTAATGAAAGGGCAGCTTTGCCATGTGGATCTGGAGTCAGCTGGCATCGTCTGTTCTCTCTTCAGATACTTATTTCTTTTTTTGGATCACGTGCCTTCATTCTTGATTTTTTGATACATGATTTATCTTCATCTCTCCATTAACATTTCCCTCTTCACCCATTAAACATGATTTTGTGGATGTATTCTTGAAATTCTACCTGAGATGGCCTATTAGGCATTGTAATTAGTCATGAGTTCATTAATAAGTCTGAACAAGCCAATTATGATACATCTGTGAAACAGTGATTAGTTCTAGAGATGCAGCTATTAGAAACAAAATATATGAATCATTTTACAGATTTTTTTGTTGTTGTTGTTCTATGTGCTTATTTCTGTTATTGGAAAGGTTTATAGCTTATGCTCAGTTGCAGCCTGCTCATTGGTTTGAGCCTGCTCCAGGTGGAGTCAGTAGAATTTTTCTCAAACATCTTCGTTGCTTGCTTTAATTGCATTTGTACGTGCTAGAAGAGCATGCTCAAGTGATAAATTGGTACCAAAATCTTAGCTGATGACAGCTGTTTAAAAAATTCAGATCACTTTTCTCATTCTGAAAAATTTTTTAAAATGGAACTTCTGTATTTCTAGCTAATAGAAATGACTCAATTATTGTCAGTCCTGTTTTGTAGAACTATTTTCAGCTGTTTGGCAAAAGTTAAGTGTTTGCAGGCTTTGAAATAGATTTTGAAAAATACTGCAAACAAGTATGTGAAATTGTATGTTCTGGTAAACAGGAATTTGTCTCAAGGCATTTGTAATACCTGTGTGCTATTTCATCAGATTTATCATCAGGAATCAGTTAAGAAGGCATCCTCTCTACTTGCAATAGGTTAATGGACGGTAAGATTTTGTAGATTTGGCTTCAGAACCATCAGAAATAAGCAAAAAAATTCTAGGATAAATACAATTTTATTTTCCTCAAAAACCAAGCAATCAAAGGCTCAGCTAAGCAGTTTCTCGGATTATTAAGGGACCCATGTTTATAACTAAGGAATCTCTGTGTGTAGTTTGATGCCAGAAGAGCTTGATACTGGGAGACCTTAAATCAGCTCTATACTTTACAATTCATGAAAGTGAGAGAAGATCATAGTCTGGAGAGAGATGTGTATTTTATTTGTGAAGATGATATTTGATTCCTGTATGGGGCAGATAATTGTTTAGAAAGGCAGAAGTCACAGACTCAGTGTAGCTCTTAAAGCACAAAATGGCAGTAGGTGCCCCTAAAAATCTACCCGGTAAACTTTGGCACCATGGAATCTCCAGGTCTTTGGACAGTCCGGTGTTCAGGAGCTGGGTTTTTGTACTTTTACTATTATGATTACTTTCCAGTTGCTACTGAGATTTGACAGTTTATGCTAAATAGTGATTTGAGGGTGTTGCTTGTGAGACTTGGACCAGAATACTGGAGCTGGGAATAGAAAAGGGGTGTGTGGAGTAGTGACTTCTGAAATAAATTCTAAAGACAGTTGAATAAAACAGGCAATTATGCAAAATAAGGTGATATTCAATATAATTTTTACGTGGAGGAACTAAATATGCTCATTTGACATTTTTAAAACAACATAAGAAGTTGTTGAGGAGTTTTTGACAAATGTGCATAAATGAAGTACTGCTCTGTCAGGGAGGCAAGGAAATTTTGGAACAATAATTAACTCAAAATGTGGTGTTAGAACTTACCATTATTTTATTCTGTCTAGCATAAAACATGCTGTAGAGACATTGCAAAATGACTGTATTTCCTAAAAATTTTGGTAATTAAACTTAGAAGGAGGTGTTCTGTGATTTTTAGGAAGGAAAACTGGCATTTTAATGAATTTTAAAAGAGAAGATAAAAGGATCAGAGGTTAAAATGGGCAATGAAAGGCACTTAAAATCACCCTTTTTTTTTTTTTGCCTCTTCTGCTCCTCATAGACTTTTTGGTTTTTGAGAGATAAGAAAGTAAATTAAAAAAAATTAATTGTAATAATATTAATTTAATTTAACATAATAGAAATATTTTTATTGGCCAGAATGGGAATTCCATAGAGAAGGTCAAGAGTTTGTTTTAAAACTAATTCTTAATCCTCGAAATAGTTATTGAACATGGAAAAACAATTTTGAAGGATCTTCTTTTTCTCTAATCTCAAAAGGTTTATATGTATATGTAAATAGCTATTTTTCTTTATTAGCAGATAAATATATTTTTGTATTTTGTTCAATTTTTAATGAAAGTGAGGGGATATAACTGTAATGTGAGCTACTGTAAACTGCAGTCTGATTCAAGTATGCAGATCTGTGAAAAGAGATGTGATTTCAAAATTACCTGGGGATTTCAGTTCAAATCATACAGCAGAGTAACTCATGGGATTTTGCTGTTACTTCCAGCCCCTCTCTTCCAGCTTCAGCCAAATTTGTTCTCGGAATGTCTTGTTAAAGGTTTGCAAGTTTGATGTTAAAGAGTGCCTCAGAAAGTTTTTGGAGCAATCTGCCTTTGGTTTAACAGGCTTAGCTAATTGGAATGTTTATACAAAAGGCACTGTTAGCCCCTACTTAAAATTTTTTGACAGTAAGCTGTGCCTCCTTGGAAGTGAAGTGTGCTTTGGATTCCTTTACCACCTGCTGGTGCGAGGATTTATTTGAATAACTAAGCTGTCCAGAATTTTAGTGGGATTTCTGAGTCCTAAATTTTGCAATATCCATGAAGAATAATTTACTAAATCCACAAAAATCTTCTGGATGCCTTCACATAATTCAAGCTTTATTTAGAGTTTGTAGTTTCTCTCTTGAATCTTAATAGTCTTTCAGTCTGGTGTGTAGTGCTGAATATTCTGTGGAACTGAATACTCTTCCTTAAATGAGCGATGAACTTGCCTTGGGGTGCATCCAGATTGAATGAGTTCCATTGGTTGTGTGATTCCCTGGTCTCCAAACCTTTTGATCATCAGCAAAAATGTTTTTGAGTGTTCACCCCGAAGACATGTGTTTTTGTTTGGACTCTTTGTTGCATCCAATTGCTCAGTATCTTTTTTAACTGAACTTTGAGTGTTCTCAGGCATGGAGATTCTAAACCTCTCTGGACTTCTGTTCCAGGGCTTGATTGTTCTTATGGTGAAGAATTTTTCCATTCTATCTAAACAGAATTTTGTTTGTTTGGACATTGTGACTGTTTCCTCTTGTTGTACCCTTCTGAGCCTGGCTGTGCCTGCTCTATAAACTCTGACTGCCTCAGGTAATTGAAAACTGCAGGTGGATGCCCTGAGCCTTCCCTTTTTCAGTCTGTGCAAACCCCGTTCCTCCAGCCCCTCCACGCGCCTCAGCTGTTCCAGACCCCAAGAGCTCTGCTGGAGGGTGCCTTTCCTCCGACAGGGAACTCCAAACCAGTCGCACTCCTCAGGGCTTGGTTTGGAAGTGCCGAATGCGGGGGAATGATCAGGTGCAGCCTGCTGGCTGGGCTCCTGTGAGTGAGAAATCACTGCTGCATTTCTGCTGTATTTGAAGGTGCTCCAAGCAGAGAAGGACGAGTTGTTGGAGCGCTTCCCATTAGTATAAAACTTGACTGAGCTCCTAAATGTGCTGCTAACTGTAAACCTCTGAGTTCTTCAATGTTTAAGATTAATCCCCTGCATGTTAATGTGAAGCTTGTCAATGCCTTATTCATACAAGCTGCAGGTCTTCATTTTTTAATTGTGACAGCAATTTAATTGAGCAACACTTTTTTAGTTTTTTAAAGTCCTGGGATCTGTATTGATTTGTATTATACATTTTAAACTAGGAGTATACTGTTTGACGAAAACCATGAACTAGATAAAACACTTAGCACTTTGTCTCTTAAGAGATTTCATTTGGCCTCTTGCAAGGAAGGGAAAAGTAACGTTGATATGGCATATTTAATGTCAGTATCATTGTACGAAAAAACATCCCTCGTCAGACCAAAAGCATGAAGGCTTTTTGTATTTGAAGTGAACATTAGGTGATATAAGATGCTGGGTGGATAAAATAGTAGGAAGACAGCAAGTTCTGAAGAACAAATGGGTAGAGAGGGAAAATGTGGTTCCAGGGAAGCAACTGCATTCTGCTTGAGCATGATCATGCAGAAATAAAGTATTAGTCTCTGTATCTTCCACAGGAGTAAGGTTGGAGCCTGTAAAAATACAGAGAGATGATTACTGTCCTTGAGTTTAATACAGGCAATTAATTTTGATCCAGGCAGTCTGCATAGACACATGATTATCTATACTCTTAGTTTTTTGCTGTGTTTATAGGAAATAATAAAACTATGATTCCAGCTGGAAAACTGCTTCCAGTCAGGTAAAAATGAAAAGTTTTGAGCACTCATTTTTAATAATTATTGTGGCAGATATATACAGGCTCCGTAACATGCATATGAAATAAATATTTCACTGAGAAACCTGACTTTGGTAAATTAAGGATTTTTGATTGACATTAAGATACCACATGTGAGGAGAAGGAGGGAATAAGCATGCTTACCCATATTTCTAATTATAGCAATCCTGACCAAGTGATTGATGTGAATTCTGCAGTGGGAAAATCCTTCCCCATTCAGGTAACACAAAGCTCTCGGGGAACTTTGCCACTCGCCCTTCCATTGTGTTATGAATTGTGTTCACTTTTCTTGTGCTTATTGCTGGCACTCATGGCGTTATTTTGAGTGTGCTCTGAAATTATTTTTTAATTTCCACGGTCAGTTCTCAGGTGGAACAACACTCCCTGTATCCACCTGCTCAGTTCTTACCTTCCCCTCTCAGTGCTGCTCCCTGGCACTCCGCAGTCCACTGTCCTCACGTGCTGCTCTCAGGTCAGTCAGCTTTACTGTGCAGAGCAGAATCTTTATGAAGCTGTTACATTTTGCTGAAAAATGAGGGAATAGGAAGAAAGGCTCAGGCATTTCTAACTAGGCTTCAATGAATGGCAGGTTTTTACTCTAAGGCATTAAAGCTGAGAAGTTAAAAAATAGAGGAAAGTAACTGATAAAATCAGACTTAACATGGCAACAGAAATTGTAGCTAGGAAGAATATTTTAATTATACTTTTCTACTGCTGTAACTTTATTTTTAAATATTACATTTTAACTTCTATTTCTTGCATGATTAATCCCATTCCTGATTAATTTGAAACACTATGTCTGTGCTACTCCCACGTAATACTCCTGGAGGGATAATGTGCTTCAGGGACAAATGTTAACTGAATGTGCTGCATTATCTCTTCCTGGCATAGCAAACAAAGGAGAAAAAAAAAAATCATTTATTTCCAACTTCAGGAAGCAGCTTTAGTGGATCACAGTGGCAGTGCTTTGAATTCAACTGAATTATTGTGGTTGCTTTTCCTTGGTTTTATCAGTAGACAGGAATGATGACACACTTCATCAGTAGACTTGGAAACATAAAACTTCTATGGAATCCATTCAAGTTGAAACAATAATCCTGTTTATCTATGCAACATTAAGTCATCTTCTCTCCCCTCTCCACTACTTGTTCTAGAAAATGAATATATTGCTGGACTAACTAAACAATTATGGATACTTGTAGACTTTGATGACCTAAACTAATCTGACATTAGAGATGCAGTGATATATTTGAATGAGATTTTTAGAGAGCTTAGCGCTGCTACAGGAATGACATATGGATCCAAGGCATTAAATTATTCTGCTGCTTTATGTTCCTGGGAATGTGTCTGATGAGTGATAGCAGAGAATGGTATAAAGGTTCTCTGCAAGAGAAAAGAGGGAAAATGTGGAAGGCAATTGGCTCTTAAAGTAGATCAGGAGACAAGTGAAATGCCATTTGGATCCAATTATTAATGCATGATAATATGGGCTTTGCTCTTTGTGTGTATAGAGATGTCTGTCTGTCTGTCTGTCTCTATGGTGACTGTGAATCGATGGGGGTGGATTTTCCAGTAACATTTTACAGAGGAGTGCCTTAAAAAGATCTGCATCCAGGAGAGCAGATACAACCATGGGATATTTTGTTGTAAAAAAGTTTCATTCTTTTTCTAACTGCTAGATGAACAACTGTGGGTTTGTTCTTTTTGAGTTTGGTTTTTTTTTTTTTTTTTCTGTTGGTTGTGCTGTATTTCCATATAAACCCATCTGTTAAAGTGTTTGTTTGAATATTTAAAGACAAAAAAATGCATCTGTTGTACCACATCCACTGTACAGGATCTGCTGTCTATAGTCAAGTTGGCCTTAGGCTCAAGTATAATTCTGCTAAATGCTTTATAACTGCTTAGAGCTGTATCTAGCTGGGCTGTCTAATTTAGCTGCTGTCTGATTTAGCTGATAGTTGTCTTACTGGGAATGACTCTTAATGGAAAAACAGAATTATTTTTCCCTCCTATCATCTTTAAATTTACAATTTCATTCAAAGAAATAATGCTTTGTTCTAGTTTAGGGAAAAAAGTCTTCATCGGAGAGTATTTCTTCCTGTAAACATAAAAGCCCTGACTTTTGGCTTTGTACTTAGATGACTTTGAGTTGCATGAGTGCTGTCATGGTTGAGTTGTTAGGTCCCTTTCATGAAAAGTATATTTTGAATGAATGAAAATCTGGAAACAGAGTTTGGAAACTTCAGGTGAATAAAGACTCCAGTTGTGCAACGAATTGCTTCCTTATGTGCATAAATGGAATGAACACACATGAAATGAACTGGCCAATGTGCACATGGTGTGTGGTCGTGACAATTGTAAATCAGACACTCAACTTGAACACAATAATATAATAAGTAGGTGTGGTATGTAATTTTTATCTGTGCATTTTAAAGCATATGAAAATGGAAGGTGAAGTAGTTTATAAGAGCAATAGAATCTCCTCTGTTACATAAATGTAACCATTGGAGGCAGAAAGGGGCAACGGTACCATTTTTTCCCCAGTGGTGTTGCTGGGAATTTCGGTTTGTTAGGAGCAGGCTGGAGTTTTGAAGTGCCTAAGAATACCTGCCTTAGAAATTTTCTCCTTGATCTGCCAGCACAGCCTTCCCTTCATTTGCTATGCACAATGCACAGCAGAAGTAATTTGAAATGATGCATGACAGGATCCTGTGCATGAAAATCATATGTGCATTAGAAGAACAGACTCAAGACAGATAATAATCTCTAATGTGAATAAATCCAGATCAGTGAGCTCTTGTTGTGCCCCAAACCTGCGACTAAAGAAGAATCTTTTTCAAGAGACATTATCAATTACGCCCATGTGAATGAAAAAAGCAGATAAGGCCACACTGTTTAATGGTCAACAGTTCCAAATCACACCAGCACTGACAATTTGTAGTCTTTCAGTTCCTGTTCACATACACCCATACAAACTAAGATGTGCTATAAGAGATGCTGGCTTGCTGATCTAACTAAATACAATGATTTCCACAAGCCCATTAGAGAACTCAAAAAATATATGTTTGGAGGATTTTACGAATGGAGGAGCTGGAGCAGAATCTGTTTTCCCAGGGAGATGTATTTGCCCAGTTAACACATCTTGAGGCTCTCTGCATCATCCGTTGGTCATTCAACTTTAGAGTGAAAGACTCATGTGATTTTTTCACTGTAGTTGAAGATTATAAGCACTGTCAGCCTGTCATGAAATGAGGTTTTTAGGAGTGCAACTAATATATAGTAAACCAAGTGCTTTTGCCTGTTTTTACCGTGTTGGTGCCATGCTGTCTTTGGCAATGTTTCAGGTCACTACCAGCTATGTTCTGCCCTGCCCATATTCCTTTTTACAACTAGATGAGTCTCCGCTCTGGGTATGTACTCAGTTTGTATTATTTAGTGCATTTTGGGTCTTCTAACAGTGCAAATTTAAACCAAGATGTTTGCCCTGCATCAATAATGAGCATTAGGTACACAGCAATACATTCGGTCCATGAGTTACTTTAACTTCATTACATCACTGCTGTGAGGTTGCTTCAGTGTTATGTTGGTCAACTAAGCAGAAAACGTAACTCTATCAGCTGGCTTAAATATAAAGGAATATTTATGCACAAATAAGATATTTCCTGTCTGTAAGAGTTTGGTCTTACTGATTTATTACAGAATACAGAAGCAACTTATAAAGGATGTGATTTGTGAATTCATTTATTTACAAAAGCTGTTGTTTATTATTATTGGCTGTGGTTCGTGGTTGGTGCTTCTGTCATTTTCTTTGCTATTTTTCTATGCATTTGTTAATTTTTTTCCCTCAAATGCTATATTTAACATTCAAACATAAATGCCATATGAATGGGAGAGGTGCTTCTCATAGTTGCATCCTCCTTTGCTGGGTTAAATTTATACCTTTACTCCCTTGCATTATTGACTGCTGCTGTGAGAGAGGATTCACAGAGGGTAGGGGTGGGCTTTTCCTTTGTACCTCAGTTTAGAATGAGATATCTTATTTATCTTCCTAGCAGAGAGAGCTACAGCTTCTTCAGGTGTATGGGCAAATTGATCACATCCAGTAATCGAAGAGAGCTATTGACTTATACTGCAGTTCTTGTTCCGTTCTAAATTACAGGTGGCACATTTTGTAGCTGAATCCTCATCTTATTAGAAAAGATCAAGAACATTTGTGCTAAGGAGCCCTTTTAGTTCACTTTGTCAAATGGCTCAATTGGTCATTTTTAACAATGGCAGTATGCATGAAAAAGTAAAGTATTTTAAGATCACTTATGGTGAATTATATAAGTAATGGCTACTGAGCTATCAATCAATCAAGGTGGATTTGTTAGAAGTCACTGAAGCAGTATCTCCAGGGTGGTCTCTCTCCTACTATTTTTATGTGTGTTGTGAAAAATGGAGTTTTTGGAACAAGTGGTTGATTCCACTGGCTCAATTTTGGTTAGGAGAGCCACGTTTTTGCCCTTCTCCCTTATGCTCAGGTAAAGCACCTCAGGCAGTTTCCCCAGCAGAGGACACTGTGCTTCTGCTGTTGGCTTTGTAGGGTTTTATTTTGCCAAAGACCCATGGAAATAAATCAAGATATGATTTTGTACTTGGTATTCTGTATGGACACCATGACTGACATTGCAATTATAGGTTTTTGCATTGTTTATGCTTCTCCAAAGGCGCATCTGAGTGCTGTGAACCACTGGCTGAAAAGATCTGTGCAAGGTTTTATTACAGTATATAATTGTATTTACCCGTTAAGGCTTCCAAGCGTATTTGTGCTTTTCATAGCTCAAACACTGTTTGTTTTTGTTCATAATTAAATAACTGATTAGATGAATCTCCAAATCATTTTTTTAAAGAATGTGATTTAGCATAGTTTTTGAGCATCCAAGTGAAAGAAATAGACCATGCTCTGCTTTATATTTCTTTCCTTGATGTTCAAGGGCAGGGCTTGTTATCCCCCTTCCTTCATTATTTACATAAAACACATTTCCTCCAAAGCAACAACTGTACCAGCCTAGATGTTATTACTGTCTCCCTTAATCTATGAAATCATATAAACATGCATATATGCCACCAATCTATTTTGTTAGAGGACACTGGCTTTACAGAATACTGAGGACTGGAGCCTGTTTTGGAACAATGTAGGTTAAATTTCTTTTCAGTCATGTGAATTTATCTTGCTGAATTGATTTAATGGGAGGTTAGATATTTTCCATCAGCTGAGTATCTATATATTATTTTGGAGCTTCCATAAAGAAAGTGATAATGGTATTATTTCAAGAACATCCTAAAAAGGCATAGGAGGGTCTGTTGAGTAGAATTGTTGAAACAACAGATGTAATGGGGAGAAATAATTCATTGAAGAATGCTGCTCGTCAGTTTTGTCTTTCTTTGCAAGGTTTCTAACATTTGCTAAGATGCAATTAAGATTTCATAATAACAAATATTTGGAACTGCTTGTTGCAGTCACAGTGCAATTTAAGATGGCCAATTAGACACGTAAAAAAGGAATATATGATCTGTCAATTTGCAAGACAAATACAGAACTATAAATTGTTTCCATGAAGTACCTTGAAATGTTTTTACAAATTAGATCGATATAACTGTAGGCTTCTAATTAAAAAAAATATTATTACAAAAACCAGAGGCATTTATTTACACTGTTTATGGCTTGCTATTATTTGTAAATCCTGTTTGGTCATTCAGTGTATACTTGTGGACTTCAAAATGCTTTAGTAGTGAAGACAGACATCATTTATGGCCCCCAGTAAATACACAGAGAAAAAGAGCTCTGAAATGAATTATCCAAGGGAGTTTCTATGGCAGGTCAATAACAGAATGAGAGAACTTCAGATTCCACTTTTGAAATAAAGGAGGATTTGAAGTATTTTTCCTTTAAGTTTTCGAAGTTTGTTGGTTTTATTTATTTTTATTTGGTTTTATCCCTTCTCCAGATAAATTCAAGGTATTGAACTCTGCATACAAGCTTTATGTTGCTGGAACTTTCAAGTGATTATGATTTACGCACATTGCACATCCTAGGTAGATGTGATATTGGATCTAGGGAGGAGCTATTGGTACACGGGTACCAAGGAGTGGAGCAAATACAAAACTTCCAGTAATTATGGTCTGGTCAAATTTGGTGTGCAAGATAATGGACATGTTTAGTGTTCAACCAGTTGCTAGGGATTACTGCACCACTTTTAAATAGATATGTACTATGTTAGGAATTAGATAAAATTTGACTTCCCACAACATCCACCTAAGTAGAAATAATTTTAATCATTCAATCTTGACATTTACTTTTCATAAATTCTGTTTATTCCAATACTTTTAGAGATGTGTTAACTGCATCTAGATTATTGCCTACATAATGTTCTTCTTGAAATTTTTAAGTGTAATAATCATTCATGTGAGTAAAAGACTGCTGATGCTACTAAGGAAAAGATCTGATTTTTTCCAGCTACTCCCTTTTGTAGCTTATTTATAAGCTAATACTTATTTTTGAAAGGTGGACATTCAGATCTGAGATATATCTGTGATTTACCTTAATTTGAATTCCATCTTGGGAGTGAAAGATTTGTATTCAGTGCAGTTCTTCTCTGTGTTTTGGTTGATTGGTTTTAGATTAGCTGTTTAATGAGAATTGAGTGTGTCTGGAGAGCAGTAATGCTGCTGTCAGTTTATAAAGTCTGCACAGGGGTGGAATGAAACCAGTTTGAGAGTTCTTTTAACAGGAATAGTGTTACTGCGAGCACATTTTCTTCAGATTAAAAGCAATGAGTTGAGCATCAAATAAAAACATGCCATTGTGGTCACCAAGCAATTGGTGCATTGCTCTTCATCAAAACTCCTTAAAAAACCAAAAAAAGCCCCCAGAGAAAGCCAAAATCCAATTCCCTGAGAAACAAACCAAGTCAAACAACAAAACCTTTAAAGAACCCTTGGTAACTTTACAAAATTTGACTGGTGCTTGTGAGGAAGTCATGGGACAGGTGTAACCTGTGGTGAAGTGAAAGGGCTTTGTTTTCTTTTTTCCCCTCAAGTCCAGAGCTCCCTTATGGTGTGAGAAGGCCATGAAAGAGTGTCTGTGTGGAGAGCTCTTCTGTGCTTGTATTTTCATTTCTTTTTGTTAAATATAAGTTATAGTTAATCATGGCAGAAAGAAATGCCATGACTGCTGAAATAATCACACACAGATATTTGAATAGGATTTGACATATGGTTTTCTGACTACTTCTTTAAAAGTTTGACATTCTTAGTATGTTTAGAAATTCAGAAATTTGATCCATACATTTAACTCTTCCTACCGTGAAGCTAAAGAATATGTGAGAGGTGGATCTTATGGATGGTGTCAGTTAGTGTTTCTTTCTTTGGTTTTTACACCAGCAGGATTCCTGTAAATGGACTTTACATCCTCACTAACAGAGGAAGTCAGACTTCAGTGTCCAGGCTTGCATATTTGCATGTGCTTTCCAATGCAGACAACACAAATAATTTACCTATGATGGGTTCAGCTGAAGCCAATAATCAGAGATCCTTTTAGCTGCAGGACAGTGGGGAGTCCCCTGGTGATGTTAGAAGCTATACTACCACAAGTGCCATTTATTGATTGTTATAGCTGCTGTCTGTGGTGGTGAGCGTTGCCAAGAAGTGCCCACGCACATATTGGCGATCAAATATCAAAGCTGTGTACTGGTCACAGCCCAGAGCCACTGAACTCTCAATCTCACTGGAATTTATGATATACTGTGGCTGTTACCCTCAGAACTGAATTGTCATTTCCCTTTTCTAACTCATTAGTAAGAGCAATTTAGTCCCAAAGAAAAGACTGTTGCAGGTTGTACTGTGCAGATTTTTCCTAAGCTAAACAAATTCTGTGCAGCTGAGCTACTTCTACTGGAACACTTATTTTCACTTTTTGTTGAAATCACTTACAAAATCTGATCAGCTAGATAAAATTAAAAGAAAGTTAAATAAATAAATAGATAAAGCTTTCCCGATGACAAAAACTAAGTTTAAAAGTATTTTGTGAATTAAGTGAATGGCATCAAGTAAATAAATGTATTCTACCCATTTAGTATAGATGTTCTGTCACCAAGATAAATGGACTAGCTATTACAAGTATCTGTGTGGCTGAAATGCATAACAACATAATTACTTTGCCAGCAAAATGCTAACCTGCTTTAATCATTCTGTTCACAGAATAATGTAAAGTGATTTAGTGGGTAGAATGAATCCACTTACAAATTGTTTTATGGTCATAATGCAGTCCCTTTGTAGAATGTAAATTGATGATGATAATTTTATGGGCAAATGATTTTTCAATTAAAATGTATTTTCACAGACAGAATGGGAATGTTACAAACTGTTCCAAATAAGAGTATGTCAGGGTGAAGGCATAGAGGGTTATCTAATGTATCAACCAGAGCCTCAGCTGAAAACTTGTATGTTAAAAATATGATTTATTTTAGTCAAGTTTTTAATTTCTTTTCATTGCATGTGCAAAGTACCCTTATTTGGTCCCACTGGCATAATAACCAGCATAAGAATTTACCATGTAAACAGTAGCAACCAACATTTCTCTTGTTCTGTTTAACTCCTTTATATGCTAATAACTTAAGCTTTAATAATTATTTTCAGCTAACTGCACCATTTGCTGTATTACAGTAATTGCAATGTCTATAAGAATCAGAATAAATCACTGCAGCACAGTCATCTTTAATTTTAAAATTGTGATGAGGAAATGAGCTATATTGCCCAGACTAACTAGATGAACTCCTATTCAGCATAGCAGGGCATTCTTTGATTATTGCTATATTGCTATTATATTCTAAAGTGTTTATATAGAACCTGTGTAATTTTATTAAGTAAAAATCACTTCGGCCTTTGATAGCTTCTGCTGCTGCATATAAATGCTTTTTTCCTTAGTGGCAGATCAGCCTAGGAAATAGTGGAGTGGTAACTCTTTTAAAGAGTTATTAACTCAAAAGTCTTTACAATATTATCAAATGCTCTACACGTTTTCCATAATATCCCAGTGAGACCCCACCTGCAGAGCTGCCCCAGCCCTGGGGCCCAGCACAGGAAGGACCTGGAGCTGCTGAAGTCAGGCCAGAGGAGGCACCAGGATGATCAGAGGGATGGAGCAGCTCTGCTGGGAGGAAAGGCTGAGAGAATTGGGATTGTTCTGCCTGGAGAAGAGAAGGCTTTGGGGTGACCTCATTGTGGCCTTGCAGAACCTGAAGGGAGCCTAAAGAAAGATGGAGAGAGACTATTTACAAGGGATGAAGTGCCAGGACAAGGGGGAATGGCTTCACACTGACGAAGTGGGTTTAGATTAGATAGTAGGAAGAAATTCTTCCCTGTGAGGATGGTGAGGCCCCAGCACAGGTCCCCAGAGAAGCTGTGGCTGCCCCGTGCCTGGAAATGTTTAAGGCCAGGTTGGACAGGGCTCTGAGCAACCTGGGATAGTGGAAGGTGTCCCTGCCCATGAGAGAGGATTGGAACGAGATGATCTTTAGGGTTCCTTCCAACCCAAACCCTTCTGTGACTCTGTGAAAATTGAAACAGCATTTGCATGGTGTTGTCCTGTTTCATAGCTGAGTTCTTTGTGGAAAACATTTTGTAGTCTTTTAAGAATTATATAAACAATTTTTTGCTAGGCTGCTCTGCAGCATTCAAGACACCACGTTAATGAGTGTAAAGTGTGTAGTTTCTCGATCAAACTGATACAGTAGCTTGCCCTTGATACTAAAGACAAGCAGGGAAGCTCAAATATCACTGTAAGAGGCAATGCACAGTTGTGTTACAAATATAATTAGCACCAAACAGTTCTGTTGATTGCAGTTTAGAAATTTTTGATGAGCAGCATCAATACTTGGTGGTCACAGAGATAAGTGTGCCATGGTTTAGCCCCAGCCGGCAGCCAAGCCCCAACAAAAACGAGCACAATATGTTAACAGAATTGTACGTTGGCAGTGCAGTGTAATGAAGGACAAAAACACCGATGTGTGATGTGTTGTTCAGTCTAAAATGACATCCTGGATGAAGGTTTTAAATTTTGAAACCTGTAGTAAAGGAGGTACCAGAAAAAGGGGGCAGGTGAAGTCATGTGTGTGTAATGGATGTGATTGATATAGTACAATCTGTCCAAGGTTTAACAGTCTCTTAATTCTTATTTTCTATAGACATTTCTTTTTTCTTGCAGGCTTTTCTCACTCCATTTCTCCTCTGCATGAGCTTTGAGGGAGTTATAACCACCCTTTGAGCATCTCAGTTCGGCCTTCTGTTTCAAGCTCCACATGTAGTGTTTAAGCTTTCCAAACTCTCACGTATAATCTGATTGTTTCTACACTTCTCAACAGTAATCTCCTCTCAGCCTATTTTCTGCTGTGCTTTTTCTGTCATCACTGCCTTGCAGAATGCTGCTGTTAATAGCATCTTCCTGACTCCACTGCTCTGATTGTCACATCCCTTATTAAAAACAAACTTCTTGTCCTTGCTTTTCAAGATTGCTGCTGCTCCTTTTCTAATCTGATCTGTAATGCAAGATTCTGTCTTCCATTTTCATTTTTAAAGGGATTAAGATAGATTGGTTAATTCCTTAATTCTGGCTCTAGTCCTTTCACATTGTACACTGTTTCTTCTAAGATGAGGAGTCCACCTTCAGAGACAGTGTGTGCTTTCCCTGCATTCTGCTTACAGCGAGGGATGGGACAAGATGCATTTGTATTAATGTGGGCTAAAACCTGTGCTACCTTATTATCTTATCTCTGCCACCCATTATTTTGGTGAACTTTTGATTCATATGCCTGTTCTATCCTCTGTTGAAGAATTTTTGCAGGAGAACGGACACTGGGAATGCACAACCCAGCTTTCGGGTATGCACAACCCCGCTTTCCCAGCATTGAATCAAGCTCAGTAAAGGATACGCTATCTTTGATAACACCACGGAAGAAAGAAGAGAAACAACCCAAGGATATGAAATAAAGATGTATTGACCACAGTACAAAAGAAATATAGTTTAGNGTTTAGACGCAACATGCTAACAGTAGCTAGCATCCAATCATTGTACTTCTTTTGACCGCACGATGTTCGAATCATCACGTATTCAGAACTAAAAATACTATATAAGTGTATATTCTGCAAATAATAAACGGCTTCACATGGTCATATTGATCGCTGTGTGATGTCCCGTTCTTTCGTCTCCACAATCCTCATATTTAAATATTACGATATTCGTAGTGAATGCCTCTGGAGATTTCTTCAGTTTTTTTATTCTGTTTGGTTTTCATCATCATAAGCTCTGACTGGGACCAGTGACTCTCAGTTAACTTGACTGAGTCTCACCAGACAGATCTGCTGGTGTTTTGCACAAAGTGAAAAACCCCAAACATCTGTTTGTTACTCATACCAGTTATCCAGCACATGTCAATAATTTGAAAATTCTGAGAATGTACATGTCAGGGTAGATTTTCAAGCTAGTCACACTTTACTGATCTCCTGGTTTTAGCAAAGAGCAGCTCCTGTTGTTAAAACCAGACATAATTTTTATACTATTTGTAAGAGTGAAAAAAGGATTTTCTTTTTCCTTTCAGTAAAAACTTTTTTAAAAAAATTAACAGAGTGAAAGCAATCCTCTCTTTTTCTGTTGCTTTTTGTTAGAGCATCTAAATGTTGAGTCCATGGCTGTGCCCTCATCACATATGTCTCTGATGTGTGGAGGTCCACGGATGCTTCTTGCTTATATTGAATGTAATAGTCTGATATTAAAAAGTAGAGCAGTCTTGGGATGCTAAATCATTTCAGTTCATAAAGTTTATCTTACGATTCTGCGTGGCCTGATTTCTGGAGAAAAAAGCAAAATAGTTCATTGAAGATGACCTCAGATTTAGATTTTTAATAGATAGGGATTCTTAACTATTAAACTAATGATTTACAGACCTTCAAAACTTTTAAACACTCTTTTGGGTTTTAATTAATTTTCTTTCTTTCTTTCTGATAAATGACTGTAACTTGGTAAATACCTTCATTCTGCTATTATTTCTGTTCTTTTTGATTTTAAGTAAAAATGATTTCATTTCTGCATCAGCAGCCAGGGATCATTTTGATAGTATCTCACTCATAACATTTTTCCAATAGGGATTGTAGCTGGAACCCTAACAAGAATAGCAATTTGTTACACTTTGAGAAACGTCTATAAATCCTCAAGGCTTTGTCATATTGGAAGGAATTTAGCTGTATGATATGGGCAGGAAAGATGCAGAATCAATAATAAAAAATAAGGAAGAAGCAGTGGGTGGTCTGAATTGATATCGACAAGCCAACAATACAAGCTGTTTGTGCCTGATTACATTGACTGTAACTCTGGGAGGACTTTGATGCCAACTAATGGCTTTGTCATCTTTTGATATTTTGAAGTGCATCACCTCGGGGTATCTCATGTATTAGTTTCTTTTGTGAATTCAGGATGGGGCTGTTCTGTCCCAGAAGGTATCATTTTACCTGCAGATTTTTGCAAGATACAGAGATTTTGTCCAAAAACCAGAAGGAAAGAATGTAGATAAAATCATGCTATAATTTTAATGTGCTTGATGTCAATCATAAAAAAACCAAACCCAAACAAAAAATTAATAATTCAAAAAATAAGAGGCAGATTTTTTTTTTGTTAAGAGAAATGGCTACAGAAGAGGGACTCCATGGGAGGAACACACAAGGAAATAGCATTGTAATACAATGGGAATACATGTATAAACCTATTAAAATACATGGTTAGTTGCCTTCATGATTTCATTAAACCTGATAATACCAGTGCACCTTTGTGAGCTTTGGCTTGTTATTTTCGTATTGGCAGGCACAGAACCAGCCCAGGGGGAACTGGATTTTGGTATTAAGCAAGTTTTTTCTAGCTTTGCATACTTAATTGGGAATAAATCTGCCACTGAAGCAGTGGGATGTACATTATTCCTGGAGTATTTGGACAGTATGATTTTATCTGTGCTCTCTCCTGCTGCTGTTTGATCCTTATGGACAAACTCTCCAAGGGAACTTTTCAGGGCCTTAGATAACTCTGAGTCCTAGCTGCAGTTGTTTACATTTTCTCAGAAAAATGAAGGAGGTGGGTTTTGCAGCATTCTTAAACCACTAGAAAAATTTGCTCTGAATTTAAATCACAGTTGAATTATCATGGAAAATTTTATTAAGCTTGCATAAATTGAATTTTTGTGCAAAGCAGTAAAGACATTTAGATTTCCAGTGGGGTTTTGGGAATGGGCAGAGAATATGCACCTGCAGCCTTTATGATATCATGGTGGAAGGGTGATTTCATATTTCTGATATTTTGCTCCTGCAAGAATTTCTCTCAGGCCTGTTTCTAGTGAATCTCATATCCTGCAGCTCTTAGTAAAGATAAGCAGAAAAGTGAAATAGAACTTATCTCTGTGGCAACTGTGCAATAACCATAATAAATCATGGCTTTATACAAATGTGGTGACAATCCTTTTTGACATTTTCTTGTCATAGAAGATTCTCTGTGGTTCTTTGTATTATAATAAAAAAAGAAAAGTCATTTTTTGAGCTGAGAACAGTATGATTTACAGCATATTTTAGCACTGTCAGTCTGGATCCTCTGTTAACATCTTATATTGGGGGTCTCAGTAATGGTGTGAAGTCTTCCCTCAGTTGTGTGCTTCTTATCCTCATTTGAAGAATATTTAATGAACTAGCAATATATGAGCAGAGCAACACGAGTGCCTAAGGGAGTAGCATGTCTTCCAAATGAGAAATGGTTAAACAGGTTAGAACTCTTAATTTTGGAAAAGTAATGGCAGAGAGGGATAAGAAAAAGGCCAGTGATACAATGAGTAATACAAGGAAGGTGGAAAGGGAATGATTGTTCCCTGTCTCTCATATTATGACAACTGGTGCCATCAAAATTCAATTATCAGGAGAGTGTTCCAAACAAATAAAAGGAGCACTTCTTCACACAGAATGTAACCAAGTTTCAGAACTTACTGGATGAGATGTTGTGGCTCCTTGCAGGGCAGTTTAACACAAAAATATAGTTTCTGGCTCAGCCTGGAAGCTTTTGAGCTCTGAATTGCTGGAGAATGACAAGAACATGGATAAGACAGATTGTGCAGACCAGAAAGGATGAAGGAAGATCATGAGGTCATCACATATTAGGATGTGCCAGAATAACTGCAAACACAGCTGGGGATGTTCTTGGATATCAAGCCAGACTGACTGACCAGAAGCTCTCGCTGACTCTCTACCGTGCAAATTTTCTTTTCCTAAATGATGTGAAGTGCTAAAAACCAGGGAAAAAGTGTTGTCTGACTGACAGCCTCTTTATGTGCAATGTAGGGCTTGGTCAGTCAGGTCTGGGAAAGGGATAGCTCCAGTTGGATTCCATTTCCCACCTAAAGGCAGTGGTGCGTAGTTTGGGATTTTGTAATCTGATAGAACATTGTGGTAAAATGATGGTGTTCCTGGCAACAATTAAAGTAAAACTTTGCATTAGAACACATTGACACAAACAATAATGAAAACTCATCTTGAGAGATGTACTGAATAATTTATTATGTAATTTGATAAATATTAAAATTTCACTATGGCAAATACCTAATTATTTTTTTATTTCAAGTATAGGCCAAGATAGCAGGACTGATCTTTTGGTATTTCAAGTTATAAAGCTACTGCTCAGAGGAGATAATTTAGTTCTCCATCTTGTATGAATGGTTATGGAGAGCATGCAATGATTGTTTAATTCTCAAATGGCATTAAAAACTTCTTAGGGGAAGCTTTTACTAAGATCTCTGCTTCAGTTTAGAGTTGGGAACAGCCAGTATCATTGCGTTTAAAAAGTATCAAAAATAGTAAAAGATTGAACTGACAAGGTAAAGGTTGTTTCACTGTCTTAGCAAAAACCCGTAAGGATTGTGATTTTAACTTTTTCTTTTCCATATAAATCAAACAGACTTTTCAGGGGATAAATTTATGTACATTAATATAAATATCAGATGATATCTTTTCACAGGAAAAGTGCTACCCATTTTGTGTGTATTAACTGAAATAACATTTCTGATGAAATCTAAGGATTACTTATATAATCTTACTCAAGGATAATCTTTCAGGTATTTGTTCTGCTGATGGATGAAATCTAAGAACTGTTGGTAATAAGGTAAGAAAAGATGGGCAATTGCTGTTGCTTTAATATGCATGAGGGTATTTTGTTGTTTACATATGTGCTAGACTTTATAAATAATTTTTGCCAGGGCAGCAGTCAATGATGTATCTTACAGGAAGGTTATTTAAGCCCTGTAAATGAATTAGTTTGCCTTTCAGTGCATTGTCTACTACTTCGTTCAGGTTTGTATTCTGATTGCTCTGTTGCATTGTGGTTGTCCTTGATACTGAATTTTAAAAAATGATTTCCTAATTAATAATTATTATTTATAGTCTCAAATAAAAAAAGTCCATGAATTGTCAGGATCCATTTTTGGAATAGCAACATACTATGAATTTGAGTTAGGATTCTAAACAGAATGACTGGCTTTCAGCTCAACAGGAGGGCGATCAGTGTTAGTAAGCTAACAGCTTTTAATGGAGAGCATTTTTCTGAGTTCCAGTTCCAAAAGGAGGACTCCCAAGACCTTGCTGGCTTTTATGTACCCCTTTTTTTCCTGAGTAAATTGTTCATCCATTTCTGGTTATTAATAGAGCGTTTTCAATGATAACAGAAAATTAATTATAAATGTTTGAGATGGAGAGCATTTGGTGTGTTTAATAGTCAAAGAAAAAAAAAAGGCATCTTGGGTAATAAATTATATGGTCTTCCCTTAAAAACTCTTTGGCTTTGCACTCATTAATTGTACAGCTAAACCTGGGAATCAGTGGAGGGCGTCTCGATGGCCTTTCCTTGTAAGGACACCTTCCAGTGCACAGGAAACAGCTCTGGTTCGCTCTGAATGGTCTGTGGACCTTTGAAACAGTGAGTGTGGGTTCTTTGTGAAGTTTCCTTCCTTGCACTGCTCCCAGGAGGGCACACAGTGGTTACTACATGTGCAGGTCATTCCAGAAAGCAACAATACCACCCAAAAGTGTGTGGTTTATCTCCACTGAAACTGGAGCAGGATGGTGCTGCTGTAAGTAGGGACATCAGAAACACACACATCTCACTGCTGGTAGTTCTGGTCCCTGTTTTCACAGATTTTGCTGGTGCTAAATAACATCACACATCTTGTAAGTGTCAGGTTTTCTAATCCTGTATTTTAGTACTGAATGTTACAGATAAAACTGAGCAGTAGCAAGTGGGACAGAAACAGCAGCAGCACAAGCAGAAAGAACGAAGGGATTAGCCAGTGCCTGACTAGTCCATGCTTGTAGAAGGAGAGTAATCAACCCAAATGTCAACACTTATTAATGCTGTTCACATCAAAAGCTGTCAGATGAGCACTACATAAGAGTCCCTGGCTTCAAAAAAGAAATATCGATTGAAATAAGCTGTGATTGGAGTTTCAGCATCCTCACTCAATACATTTCTCGCTTTGTATTCTGTAACAAAATCTCTGAAGGCTGGCAAACTCAGGAAAGTACTTACAGAAATGTCAAATCATGATCTTCACCTGGTGAACACTCGTCTGTCTGATTCCTTCAATTTACTGCTAGACTTAAAGTAATAATAACCCCAAATGGAAAAGTTGCTAAAATCCCAAGCTCATACTCATGCACGTGTACAAACCACTTCCTCTGCTGCTGTGTACTTACGTGTGCCTACAATACATACATTATCATATATAAGTTTTAGTGACACTATATAATGTGGTAAAATATTAAATTGCTGTAAAATAGTCTGATATCAAAAGCAAATTTTTAGACACTGGAAAAATCTTAAATGTGTCATTTTTAACATAAAGAGATGAAAGATATTTTAAAATAGTGGACTTCAATATGATTGTGTGATTGTATCTTTGGCAAGGCTTTAGTGATCAAGTTATATGGTCAGCTAAGAGAGACCAGTGCCTTATGAAACATACATTTGTGTGTGGGATTATGGAAATTCCACAAAAGCAGAAGGGTTTTAGACCCCTGGCCAGAGCACTTGCACTGCTTACTTTGCTCAGCCAGTACCTTACTCAGCCTTTCCTCCTTTCTCATTTCTGGTTTATGTCTTTACAAGAGCCTCAAATGTAAGTGAAGAAATATTTAAGTGTTGCCTTTGCAAAGAGTGCTAACTGCTTGAAGGACAGTATTGCCAGCATTAAAACATTACAAAGTTTGATTCTCATTTATTTTCTTCATGTCAAGCTAAAGGCCTAAAACTGTCCACTAAGGGATTTTTTTGTCTGTCTCCATTACTGTGAAACCAAAGCATCTCATCTTTCCTGTGGGATTAGGAAAAGCAGTTCTCTCCAACATACAGACGCAACAGCAGACAGGTTAACTTGCTTTGTCCCTGGATAAAGGTCTGTGGGGCAGAACAACAACTTGGATTTATGTATCTGGCATTTGTTGCTCTCTGCAGTAGTTTGCTTAAAGTTCCTAAACTGTCTGCCCTCTTTATTCTGTATTCAGTGTCGCACAGAACACTCTCGCAATACATGGTGGAATTTAGTTGCTGAAATTGGAAGTCTCATGTTGTTATTTCAGGCTGTTTTCCATTTAGCTTTTCATGGTTTTTCCATAACATACACAACTTTGTGATGAAGTTTTGAGCCTTGTGGTTTTAATATCTCCAGGGTCTCAGATATTTGCATACTTCCATAGCAGGCATGCATATGTTGAAGTTCTATTATGACCAGAAAAATCTGAAGCACCAGTTTTATACATTGCAGTAGAAAAGATGAAAGGCAAAGCTCAGAGGAGTTGCCATTAAACCACTGCTGATCTTTACTGCCAGCATTCCTCTGGAAGTATTGACTAGAACTAAGTGACTATATTGTTTTGGTTTCGTTTTTGTTTCTTTTTTCTTCTTTTAATGCTGCTGCTCCTGTCCAATGTTGTAAAACTGTATAACACCTGCACTGGAAAAGAAGGAGAATGGTAAAAAGGATTTTTTCCTTTTTTTGATGAGCATTGCAGAATTTCTAGGCTTAACTTTAGCCCTCTTCTGCTTAGGGATGAGGGTTCTTAGCGGCTTTTGGAAAGCTCTTCTAAATGAAAAGTTTCTCGAGTTTTAGTCAGTTTCCATCTAGAAGTTGCTGTCTCTTTGAAATTATGCTACACATTATGTCTGAATTGAGAAAATGGTTGTGGCTGCCAGACAATTCTACCATTCATGTTTCAGTTTGTGCAGAAATATGGTCCTGATCCATGGCAAATACAACTCAGTTTTAAATTAGACCTGGTCCTGAGCAAGTTGGACTAGTGAGTTGCACCCATGCTGTAATTTAGGCATCCCTTTAAATTCTGAAAGTTTATCTTGTATTTTGTTCTAGAAAAGTGGTTTCCTTCATCTTCTGCTTAGTAGCTCCTGTCTTTGTTTCATGGATCTTCTCCATGTTTCATGCACTGCACATGTCTGAGAATGTGTTACTGCAGTGATTTCTGGTTCTGCGTCTGCATTTCACCTTTCTCTACTGTATTTCTGAAAGCAAGACAGAAGTTACTGTGTTGCTATATTTTTAAAATTTGTTGTTAGCTCTGTATTTTCATGAGATGGGGGAACATCCTTTTTTAGAAGTAGGTCAAAAGTTGTATAATCTGTGTTTCAGATCATTTTTTTCCTTGTGACTGGGAGTAGTTGAGGAAGTTAAAGATTGTGCCATGTTGCCTCAGATAGAGCAACAGTTTGTGCTGGGGTCTCACCAGTGTATTTGTGCAAAATTTCTATAGCAAAGAATTGAAGTAATTGGATTTTGTGCTACAAGCTTCTATGTGGTTCTCTCTGTGTGTATATATCTATATGTGAAAGAAGCTGTTCCTGATACATGCTTCCACAAGGGTTATCTTGGGAAGGGTTTGCAGCTTTTTCTTTTGCCCAGAGAAGCAGAAATGCAGTGGGATAGGTGTTTAATTCCACTCCATTTCACTGGTTTTCTCCCAGAAGATTTTGCATAAAAGAAATTTAATAAAAACAAGTATGTTTTGTATCCACATATGCATAAAATAATTAGGGGAAAAAGTTATTAAAATGGATGTTCTTAACAGCAAAAGACACTGAATGTTCTGCTGCAAATGTCTCCTGTTTTGAATGATTAGGCAAAAAAGAGCTTGTTAGTGTTTTTCTTATTGCAATCTTTACATGTCAGAAAGATTCTAAAAGCAAAAAAGCAAATTATTCAGATTAGCTCCAAATTTCTCTTTGTTAATATGTATGATATGCAGCTTGGAAGACGAATTTCAAGTTGTTTTCCCCTGAAAATGTCCAAATAATTGATATCACTGCTGTATCTTTTAATATATATTCATAACAATCACATCTTTCAGACCTGATTTTTTTTGTTGTTGTTGTTTATATCACTGGTAGCTAATACTTACTGTGGCATCTTATCATTCCTTCTATCTCTCATTGTTGCTGCACCCAAGCAGAGGAGAGTTGGGCGACAGTGAGTATGTTGGGGAACAGTAAGGGCCATCTCCAAGTTCAGATGGTTGTTTTTTTAGGCTAAAAATATTTCATTTAGCATGTAAATGTAAATGTGATTAGGAACAAAAATGTATAAATTATATTCAGGCTAAGTTATGCCATACTTAAAGTGGACATAATAAAAGCCCTTAAACAGTGTTTGCTAGAGCAGTGCCAGGGAGATGGGGTGGGACCTTAAGCCCAATGTCCTGACTGGGTGAGAGAATCCTTCTCAGAGTGTGCGGTCAAGCAGCAAACCTGAAACCTATGGAATTAGTTAGTATAATCTTCACTGTGCAATCTTAAATATGTACCATCTGTACCACTTACCCTGGCATTTTCCAATCCTAGAACCATAATACAGAATGTATCCAGCTCATACAGAACTGAACAGAAAGCTCACACGCTTCTGTGTAGCAGAGCCAAGCCCAGCTGGCAGCTCCCTGGATGGCAGCCGCTGAACTGGGATTGCATTCCTTGTCCTGGGACAGCAAATCTGGTGTACAAAGGAACGTTCACATCCTGCATGCCTGCAGATTTACTGTGTGCACTAAATGTGTCAGTGCAGTGACTCTGGGAGATGTGATACAACATTTTAGAGACGAGCTGAACCATCAGAAAGTGATTTGTAGCGGCAAAAAGTATTCATTTAATAGTGAATTAAGGGACAAAGTGTGTACTGTGTGAACAGGCAGGCAGTTCATTGCAGTGAGTGAGTGTGTGCATGTGAGGGCTGTGTTCTGGCTGTAAATACGGGGCCATCACTCCTGTGTCACCTTTTTCCCTTCATCTTAACTTCCCTGCCGAGGGTGTAGCTCTGCTCCTTCTCTCCCGCAGGAGTCCTGGTGTGAGCAAGAAAAGCAGAATCATATATTTTTTAAAAGATCCTTTCCTTTCCATTTGCTTCTGTTGATTTGCTTCAGTGAAGCCATGCCAGTTCATGCTTGCTAAGGGTGGAAGAATGGATTTCTGTATTGCATGATCACAATGCCTCACTGGAAACTCATGTTTAAATAAAATAGTCTCCCACAACAGGGTCAGGCATGAATACATGAATATAAACCAGTCATGAAATCCACAACAGTGACCACCAGTAAGGTGGTCTATCCAGCTTAAGCACTATCTAGACCCATATTTTTGGATCTGTCTTAAAGTGTCAATTGATCAACAGAGATTGAAGGTATTTTTTGCTTTTATGGTTCTTGTTTTGTGTAAATTTAGGAAAGTCAGTGGGTGAAACAAAGGCAACCATTGCAGTCGTTCTGGGCATCTGGAATTGTTTATCACCAGGACTATACTATTCTAGTATTGTTACTGAATTGTTGAATTTTTTTCCTTTTTGCATAAATATATGAGAATTACAGTGTGGACTAAGCTCTATTTGAAATGCTTCTGTTCAACTTTCACAATTGGAGCCATCAGTCAAACTGATTGTATTCTTGGATGTGGCATCACATCTAATAATAAACAACATTTTTGGAGTGACAGAAAAGGTTAGGTTATCTTACATGTGGATTTAACATCACATCCACTTGTTACAAACTTTCCTTCTGACAAGCTGCAAATGAGAGTTTTATCATTGATTTATGGTAGGGAATAAAACGAAGTGTGTATTTTTCACAATTAATCTTTTATCATTTTTTGACTTGTGAAAGGAGGGACTGTTTGGTTAGGAAAGGCAAGGTATGAGTTACTGAGTGTCTGGTTTTGCACTGTGCCAGGCTGGACCTCTATTTTAATTGCTATGTACAATTGGTTGTATGCTCACCGAAGCAATTAATAACAATACCTGTGCTAATCACAGTCCTCTGTAGTGTCAGAGAGCAGCAAGTGCTGCTTCAAAACAAAACTGTGCTGAAGTAGCAGTGCCTTCAGAGTCTGAACAGTGTAATCTTCGCCCTGAGGATAGTTTGGGGGCTTGTGTATAATTCAAAAATTACAAAGTTCAGTCACAAAACTTAAAGAACACGGTGGCCCTCAGTTACCTTAACACATAAGGACATTATTTCCCGTACTTCAGCGATGCTGGAAAAGAGCAGGGCGTGCACAGTGCAACCCAACCTCAGTGGTGCCCCACCAAGCTTTTCTTTGGCATGGATGAGGCATTTGAAGAAGGCACAGTCATTTTGGTCCCTGCTGGTTTTATGCTTTGGCACTGAACCTGGCAGAAACCAAGCAGGTATTTACTGTCACCTGAGTTATTTGAACACATGACTTGTCTTGGAGCAGGGGAACAGTTTGAAATGTAGCAAACATTGGCTGTAATAATGCACTGTTGTTTTCTGCACATGGTCACAAGTGTTTAAATTCAGAAAAGCAGAATTAATTTTGAAACTGCACTCTTGACACTCAACCTTTTACTAAGTAATAATGCATCCGAGGACTTGTTCTTTGATCAAGACCCAGATTGTTTTAGCAAAGCTGTGTTGTTGTGCACATTCTGAAATTAAATAGATCTGCCTGAGCAGCTGAAAAGTGTTGAAGCATGAAAGAGAGACTTTTGACTGAACAGGCAGCAGAAAAGAGAAAATCTGAACCAAGATGTTGGATTCTGAAATGGAGCTTGATCATAGGCATTTCAGAGGTGATTTCCTGTACTTCACTATCTGGACACAAAATATCTATTTATATGTAAATAGTAAAATCTGACAACATATCTTTTTCCACTGAATGGTTGAAAGGTGTGCAATGCAGCAGTTAGCTGTGTGGAAAAGGCAAGGTGTATATGCTTTCCATAATCTCTTGGAAAGGGATAAGGAGTTTTTTACCATTCTGAACCTCATACCTTTATCTGGAAAAGCAATAACACATATTCCTCTCTCATCACTGTTTTCAGCTGATAGTACACGTTGCATTGCCAGATTCTGCCAGATGTATTAATTTGCTCTTTTTTATCTGGCAAAACTTTGTTGGTTTCAGGGGTATTTTTCCTGGAATAAAACTGTGGGAATCACACCATATCTGTGATTCAGGTTTTGGAACTGCAGCTGTAGGCAGAGGTTGGGTACATTCTATTAGAGGTAGAATGCAGTTCACTGCCAAAAATTTACCATGAATAAACTGTATGTGCTAAATGACATATTTGTGGTTGTGGCCCAGAGAGATTGCTGCGTGACAGTAGCGTGATTTGGTTTTAGTATTTCAGTGTGTGCATTTTCCCAGTGATCTCCAAACCTAGTGGAAGATGTATTTGATATTTACCTTCAGGGAGAAGATGTGTTGGTAAAATTGGAGGTGTTAGGAAAACCCACTTCATTAAACCCATAATTCCTGTGGCTGTGAGGGGCCAATGTGCAACTGCAGGGCACTGGGTCTCTGCCTGAGGCTGATCATACTGGACAGGGGGGTCAGCAGAGTTTCAATCTCCCTTTGCACAGAGCTTTTCAGAACCTTACATCAAGTGTTGGAAAGTTAGTGAAGTATAATTCATCTTCCAGGAGCAATATTTAATGTATGACTTGGCAAACTAAGCTAAAGCAAATGTTAATGCAAACACCAGTTTCAGTAAGGCATGGATAAAATTTAAAGACCGTGGCAAGATTGATCTACTTTCACACTGTGATGGAATATGAGTATCAGAAAATTATCTGCTTCTTCTGGGTAGATTTAGTTCATTTATCATCTGCTCAAAAATTAGAATGTCCATTCGCCACATGTTACAGTGGCTTAATACTTGACAAACAGTGGTGATGTCAGCAAGAGAACAGGAACAAAGGGGAGGGAAAAATTAATGTTCTTTGAGAGAACAACTTTTGCGAATGCTAGTATTCAAAGTAGAAGCAAGTTCCTAGGTCATCAAATTAAATCTGAAGAGAAAGTAAGCCTCTAAATGTCTGTTATAACTTAACAAGCTCTGAGAGGAAGAGCATGTCCAAAGGTGGACTAAAGTTTCCATGGTTTGAAAGAAAATCTTGAACTCCATTTAGCCTTGTCCATGAGAGAGCAGGGAGACCAAAAGCATAGGGAAGGGTGACAATAATCAAAATATTATAGAATGTCCTCAGTGCCTGAAGAAACTGCCCCAAAATAAAGATATGGTATATTCTTAACATATTGGTTTCTAGTGAAATTCTTTCAGGAAATTCTCATTAACTGACCCTGTAAGTAATTTCCTGTCACATTGATGGTGAGCACTGAAACAGTTGTGCTGTATTTTGTAATCCACTAGACGGAGGCTATTTCCCATATAGTGCCCATTTTTCCAGCCTCTATTTAGTTATCTCTTCTTTTTTTTTTTTTTTTCCTCCTGGAACTCTGACTCACATTTTCTTATTTAATTTCCATGCACCAGGAACATGGAAGCTGATGCAGTTTTAATACATTGGTTAGTCCTGATGCATGAGGCAAGGTTATGTCTATGTTGTGTTAGGCCATAGTGTGTTGCTGCAAGTCCCAGTTATGTCTTGGAACCATTTACTAATGAGCTTTTCCCTGGCTCGCTCTTGAAAGAACCCTGAACACGTCCTGGGAACTGCTCCTTCCTGAAGAACATCCCTGTTGAAAGGATGCCAGGAACCTCCATTGACCTACTCAGTAACACTGGTGAGTCTGAGTATCTGCTGCCTCTATTAGTTGTGCATATTCTGATCATAAAGGTCTTGAGCTCCTCACCACTCATTTTCTTACATTCTGTGGCATAAGCAGTTGTTCACACACAGATTCTGCCTTTATAACAAGCTCTCAGATGGAGTCAGTCACAGCTGATAACTGATAAAATCACAGAAAGGGCTCCTGAGTCCTGTTGAGATTGATCACTGCAGCTCCTCTTTGCTGGGCTGCACTGATACCTTTGTCAGCGGAAACACACGTTATTTTCAGATCTTACTGGATGAAACATCAGTTTGAAACTTTTAGCTTTAATCCTGTCTCCATGAGATAGTTTGGTGCCATGTCTGCGTGCCCCAGATGTTTCAGGAAACCAGTTGAGTAAATCAATAGGTCATCAAAGCAAGCTAGGAAAACAGAAAAAATATTACTCTTACTGCTTGGTAAAAATCAGCCCTGTGTGGTGGAGTGTTTTCCAGATCAGAAGATGTGCTCAAAGAATAAATCCTTTGGTGTCACCAATGGAGGATTTTACTGAGGTCCTTCTGCAGGAGTCTTCTAATGGTTCTCTAGGCAGATCGAGTTCCCAGTGCTGAGCACTGATTTTTTTGGGAAAAGATGAAGAGAGCTTTCTCTGTGTGTTTCTATACAATTGGATATTAAAGTCGTGCTGGGGAGCATTCAGTCTTTAATTATTCCCTCTTCTGAGCCAGGAGATTTCAGTACTATGAGCTGTGAATTGCTGTTCTCAGCTTTGCCTATTGCCTCATGTTCACATATTGGGATTAAGTCAATAAAATGATGCATGATTGTTGTAACAGAAGAAACAGGAAAAATCACCCAACGGGCAGCAAAGATTGAGCACAAATTATGGCAGGTGAATGAGAGACTTCCCTTAGAACAGACTGCAAATGCAAGGTTTGGAGCATTTGCTGGTTGTGGTAACACAGATCAAAGGCAGATGCTGAGCTGGAAGCCAGGGACAGCTGGGAAAATGCAGCTTGTCAACAAGGCTGGTGAGGTGTGTCATTGGTTCATCCAAAAAGAAAATAAAACTATAGTGACCCAAAAAATTATGTCTGAAGGAAGGCCACATATAAAGACTTCGGACTCAGAAAGTAGGAAGAAAGATTTGCTGGCTTTCAGATAGGAACTGGAAAGGAAGATACGGAGAGGAAACAGTCCTAAAACATGGGAGAATCTGGGGTGGGGGTTCAAAATGTCATGTTGAAAAAGGTGGTATCTAGCCTTTATCCTGAGTGAGGTGAACTTCAACCATCATATCGTCAAAATAATTATTTTTGGTCTTATTATTTTAAACTTATAAATTAGTTTATAAGTTTGATCAAAAATTTAATTCTCATGGTTTTTGACTGGGGAGAATCACAATCTCTACTATTGTTAACTATTTTTATAATTCGCTTCAGCCATCATAAAAAATTAATAACCAGTTTTGAAAAACCTCAACTGGTAATTCCACTAGTGAGACAGAAGGACAGAGGCAGATTTGAAAAATGCCAGCAAGGGAAATAGATTGTGCTACTTTTTCCTCAGGGAAATAGGATATCTTTTCATCTTTTTTTTTCCTGGAATGAGTAAAACTGGAGAAAAGAAATGTCAGACTTATTGACAAATCCTCCTCTCTCCCCAGGGAAATTACCCAGCGTGGCTTTAGGCATCAGGTAACTTCTCAGGCCAAAAGACAGTGCAATGAATGATCCAGTAATGAACACCATTAGCTTTTTTCTGTTCTGCTCTGTTGTGCTATGTGTAGCTATAACTTCACCAAAATACTTCTGTAGTTGGCAACTTATTTGCAGTCCAAAAGCCACATCAAGAGGCTGTTTCTCCCAGTCTCTCCAGGCACATCCCCTGTTAATACAGGGCATGCTATTCTGTGTGTCACCTGCTGCCATGGCCAAGCCAACACCTGGAGTAATACTCCCTTCAGTTGATAGCTCTTCCAGTTTAAAATTAATTATTACAGAAAGACAATCCATTAAAGAATTTATTTATGAATCATAAGGCTAGATTGCCAGAACTGATTTGATTGCATCTGGTATTTCTGAAAGGAAACTCCTTGACCAATTACAGTAATCATATTTTTTCATAGTGCAAGTGATTAGACAAAACCTAAAGAGCTGAGAATAGGGAAGTCTTGATTATTGTCTGTTATCTCAAGGACAGGCTTTGGGAGCATGTACTTGTTTTTAGCTTTAGTACAGCAGCTGAGGCTGAAGTGACCACAAATGAAAAGTTGTTTCATGTTTTTGCAGACTTAATGGATGCCTGAGAGCTTATGTAGCCCAACAGAAAGTTTTCTGAATTTTGTAGTAGGTTAGCAGTGTTCCTCTGCATTTCATTGAGTTTTTAAGTAAGTGACATAACAGATTGAGTTTATAATCAGTGTTCTTTATTTTCTAAATACTGTGCAGAAATTGTAATAAATGAAATTAGTTGCATATTGGAAATAGGAAAAAAAATTGTTGAGCTAATTTGTATGGATGAGATGGGAGCCTTTTTCATATGTATCACCTAAATCTGTGCTAGTTCTGACCTTGTCATTGTTTAAAAGTAGTGCCAAGGGGTGACTTTAATCTCCTTGTTCATCTCTACTGTTGTCAGTACTAATTAGTCAAAGTTGAAAAAGGATCTTTCATGTGAAATAAAATATGTTGATGTATAAGCTTGTTAAGAATATGTTGCTCCTCCTCTTAAAGTCTCATCTTTCTGTTTGTGCAGTCTGACATGTAAATTAATCAGGGCTATTTTTTCAAGTAAAATAGAACCATGTCACCAAGCTATCCACATTTCATTTTTATCTCGTGAACTGCTGAAGGCATGAATAACAACGTTCAAATTATGATCTGTTCCTTGTATCCTATCTCATTTTCCTACGTGTTGTCTTTGCTTTTGAAATACTCCCATCTGGATTTACATCTAAGGATGACAGATGAGAGAGAATGCCAGCACACTGCCATGTTCTGTCTGTCTGACAGAGGCATCCCACTTTCAGTGATATGGCCTTATTTACATAGCCTTGTCCTCAATGTTTTCTACAATTATTTGACTCAAAATCAAGATCCTGCTTTAAGAAAGAACAGCATCTATTAATAAATTTGGGCGAAATTTTGGAGGTATTCTAAAATGATGACAATTTTTTATAGTCTCTGTCAAAATGCAGAAGGGTTTTAAGAATAAATAGTAATTTCTTTTCTGTAGCAGTGTTATATATTCTGAAGGCTTCCTTATCTTCCCCTGAGCTGCAAATTGAAAATGGATCTGTTCTAAAAACCAAAATGAAATTTACAGCCTTGAAGAAACTGAAAATATTCTGTTTTTAGGACACTGTTTTCACTATTTGTGACTGAACTATGGAATACACTAAATTAAAGATCTCAGTATCTTAAGATGTATTGGAATTTCCATGTGCTCCATCTGTTTGAGTACGAGTTCATAGCTACTGAAGGATGAGTTATCTCACACATCTTGGCAGTGCAGATAAATGTATATCAAAGATCAGCCACTGTGCATTAAATAAGTAATATAAAACCTGTAGAATGGGGCCAAAGGGGCCCACAGGGTAGAAATCTATGAAAATAAACCAACATTTATGAAAAATAAGTGAGCATTTAATCTCGTAAATACTGATTTTGACTCATGGGATGTTTTTGTTTTTGAATATTGAACTCAATACCCAGACATCTCTAATGGACAAAACAAATGGAAATTTAAAAACTACTCAGGTAATTTGGAAAGGATATGAGCTACTTTTTCAAGATACTTTAGTCTTCAGTGATAAATTCCTGCATGCCCATATTATTTTTATAAAATTTTTTCGCAAAGTGGGCATCGTAGGGATTTATTTTCTAAATTGAAATATATGCATTTCACAGTCATATATCTTAGTCCCACATTAAAACCTAGAATATATGCAAAATGTACAATGCAAAGCAAATGGAAAATGCACAATTTGATTAGTCTGTCATAAGGAATAGTCACATTCATCATTAGTACTTTTTATTGCTATTTAACTATAAATTCATACCTTATTACACTGTATTCTCCTGTCCTTAGGAAACGGAAAAGTCTTTGGGAAAAAAATGTGGATCTTTTTATTATTTACGTAGTTGTGTTTTATAGGGCAAAAAAAATTAGTTGGTTTTTAAATTTTTTTTTTTTTTTTTAAATCTAAATAATTCTATGAATGAGCAGTGACAGAGATCACTTTAGTGTCCCAAATGGTTCAAATGAGGCCCTTTAATGACAATTCTGTGTTTTGGTTGATGTCTGTGTTGCCGTATGGAGTTAAGGAAACTGGTAGATGGATGTTCACTTCTCTGCATCATTTGGATTCCTTCAGCTTTCTATTCTGAGGGAAATGCTTCTTTATCATTATTGTAAATCTTTCGTAAACACATTCTGGGCTGTATGAAAGAAAAATTGTGGACTTGAAGTCAGTCGAATGATGGGGAAAAAAACAGTCAATAAAGTGTTTTCTTTGAAAACAAGTCAAAGCAGCCTTTGTGCCCTGAGCTACAGAACTGTTGACTGAAGTAGATAATGCTGGGTAAAATTCACCTCTCTGGCTTTGTAATATCATTGTGTTCTGATCTTACTCATTTTTTAAAATATAATTATTTTTCTCATTAGAGGTTGTAATTTATTTAAAACAATTGTATTTATTTATCTTAATTTCACCAAATAACAAAAAAAGGGCCATTTGCGGTCTTTTGTTCCTGATAGTATTAATTTCAACACCTGATCTTATACATACTACAAATTGCAAAATAAACAAACTACAAAGTTATCCAAAACTGAGTTACTTTACATTTTATATATTCATAGTCAGTAAACATTGTCTGTCCAGTGGTTTTTGGAAGTAGATAAATAATTATTTTTTAAAATTATGATCAGAGAATGAACAGTTTTATTATTTTGTAATTGCTTAATATTCTTCAGTAGTCAATTTTTAATAATATCTGTTATAATAACCCTTTTTACCAGAGCATAACATGTAAGTAAAGAAATAAACTAAGGGCTAGTTTATGCAGAGGTAGCGTTAATATTTACAGAATTGCCAGAAGTAATAGAACCTGACAATAGGAACAAGAAGTGTTTGTTATGTAGTTAAATCTCTCCCACAACTGAAAAACTGCTAAAACATGAAAATAATTTTTTAACTTACAGAACTATATAATTTTTATTTTAATTTTCTTTTCTTGTTGTTGTTGTTGTTTTAGTTTGGTCAGACAATTTTTCATCTTTATAGGGCTGATGAAAGGTTGTTCCCTGAATTTTATTTTGCGTGGATAATATCTGGCACCAGAGCATGTAGATACTGAGCTCTAAAATTTCTAATTTTGAAAAAAAATTGTAACAGTGAAAGTAGTATTTTCTTGCATTTAAAAGTATATTTTATTCTGTGTAAAGTTTGAAAACTAACTGAAAATGTTAAGTTCTTGCACTGTTCAGGTAATTAATACTCTTTTTTTACAGAACTTCAATAAAGTCAGTAGACTCATGACAAAGATGATTTTGACCTGTTCATGCTCTTATTGATGCATTAGTGACCATGCTAATAGCAAGTCTGAAAAGGATTTCCATTCTCCTAAATGAATTGCAGATATTAAATAATTCATGTATTTTATACCTGCTTCAAAAAAGAGACTTTTTATCTGAAAGCTATTAAAAATTAAGATTTATTCTTGGCATAAAGCATAGCTTCAGTCTTCTTCCACAGTAAGGAAGCACCTGCTCTTTTTAAAAGCTTGTAGTTTACCACCTTAACTTTAGGGCACTAACAGCAGTAAAAAACCAAAAATTAAAGTAATGAAGCATAAACATCAATGCATACAAAAGGCACTAAAAAAGCCGTAACAAGCCTTTTAAATTTTTATTGCAAAAATATGTCCCGTTTTCCTTTGTCCTGTGAATGCAAAGCAGGACGCAGTTATTTGAGGAAGGTTGTGTAAGAGGACGTGAGGAGCTGACTGAACAGCAGGTGTGCTTAGTTCAAACACTTGCACTCCAAGGTCTGTTCTTGCTGGCTGGTTTTATGTTCTGCTGGAGGTTTCTACCTTTCAAACAGGCATAACTAGAATGGCTTCAGTCTCTTTGTGTCCTGTTTTCCCTTTCCTTTCTCTCCATTATTTTTACTTATGTTTATCTTTTGCTTCAGAATTCACCCTCATGTCTGTTATTTATTTCCACAGTACAAAATACTCTGAAGCCAGCAGTGTGTAATCAGTTATCTCGTTTCTTTAACATTTTGTATCTTTGGTTTCAGAAAGGTACATCTCGTTTCTAACTTGCTTGTTTTGTTGTCTATCCTGAGATTCAGAGAAAAAATTCTAAGAAAAGCCTGCTGGTAAACTTTTTTTCTTAAAGCATATCTTAGGAGACTTCTACTTCATTGAAAAATAATTTGCCTTTGGAAAACATTTCTAAAAATAGATTTGTCTGAAAAAAAAATCAACTTGGGTTGAAATGAACCTCTTGAGATCTTCTAATCCAAACCACCTTTCAAAGAGAGGTTAATTAGATTGAATTGCTCAGGACTGTGTCCAGTCAGGTTTGAGTTTCTTCAAGGTCAGATATTCTAGAGCATCTCTGGGTCCCTGTTTCAAATTTTAACTACGCTGAGATCCCCAACCAGATCTTTGCAAATATCAGGTCCAGCACAGAACCTGCACCTTCTGCCTCCTCAGTCAGATGTGTGAGGAAGTAATCATCAACACATCCCAAACATCGGGCACTTCCTGGCTATTTTGCCTTTCCAGCAGATACAAGGGTGGACAAACTATCCAGGGGGAGCCAAGATCTGCAAATGTCAGGCTACTTCCAGTTGTCCAAGGAAGGTTTCACCTACTGCTTCTTGCTGACGAGGCTGTGGGCACCAGACACCCAGCACCAATTGTGCCATGGTGCTCTGCCCCTACCCCTGACCCAGCAGCTCTCGCTGGCTCATCACCTTCCCCAGCAGAGCTCCCTCCACACATTCCAGCTGCTGTCCCACATACGGGACACTTTCCTTCCTTGCCTTCCTGGCCTGTCCTTCCTAAATAGCCTGTATTCATCCAGTCCTGTGAGCTGCTCCGCCATCTCTGTGGTCACTTCTTGTGTGTGTTTGATTCAAAGCAGATCAGTAACAATATGAGGATTTCCTTGGAATGATGTAGGTTTCTTTTCTTCAGGGTATATGCCAGGAACTAAAGGTACTCCTAATCTCAGAAGTCAACAGACCGAAATGCTTCCTTGTTCATATTAGTCTGATTACAAGGGCAGCTAAAATTCAACCCACTTCTGCAAAGCAGTGACAGAGCTCTTGCATCGTGATCCACGTGGTTTTATCTGACTTTGTAGGAACAATTAATTAGCTGACTTTCTTCTAGGTTCCTCTGCATTTCCCACTGTCTGGTCTGGCTACAGCACCTGACACTGTTTCTTGGTTCCCCTCCTTTTGCTGTTATTTAGCACTGCTCTGATGATTAACAGCATTATGCTAATGAGGCCCTGCATCAGATCAATGGTTTTCACTGTTGATAGGGGAGCAGATGGCTCGGACTCACAGTTTTACTCTTGGGGTTGCAGTACAGTAAAGAGGAAAAGTGTATTGAAGTTGTGCATCTTCAAACTTAAAGTAACTTTTTTAGATTCTAGACCTTTTAGAGAATGGGAGAGGGAGAAATTGGGTTAAAATAAAAAGGGATCATATCTGGAATATTTTCAGATCTGATGGAAGCAATGGATTGAAGGAGACTGCCCAGGAATGACAGAAAGTAGAAAAACTGAAGGATTGGGCCAGTTTCTCCATATGTGTGGAGGTATTTAAGGATTAAGTAACTAATCTGGCAATAGAGAGAATGTCCAAACTGCAAGCACTGAGGGTTGCCAAAGGGAAGGCTGTTCTTTGTGAATTTACTTTTCCTGGATGAGCTGGGATGAGGAGCCTTTGAGTTGGAGGGCCATCTGATCCAGCAAAGCAGAGGAAATTCCCTTTAACTGGAACTGTAATCCCAACTGATTTAAATGCACAACTACTTATATTGATACAATTTAGTTGTTGTATAACATCTTCCTGATTAGATACCTGGTGTGTCTTGCATGCAGCTCTCTGATCCTCAGCTTTCTCCTCCAGATGCCCTTGTGATCCCTGTGTTCTTCTCTTACTCCATTCTGATATTTAGTGAACTGTATATTAAAAATATTGCTCTACTTGGTATCCTTTAAGGGAGCACAAATGTTTATTCTTCACTTATACTTTATCCTGTGTGGGGATAAGGGCAATAACGACTTGACTTGGATACCAGATGTGTTTAAGTTTATTATCCAGACTTATAAAAGAGGTGTCTGGAAAGAAATTACTTTTATTCTGTTCAGCTTAACCTCAGACTGGATTTGCTTCCTACTAAATCAAAACTTTTATTGACTTAAAATGTCAAAACCTGCGTTAGGTTTATTTAGCTGATCACCACTATTCTGTATACTTATGTTTACAGTTTAATACACCAAATAGGAAATATGTTAATACATTTTCAAATTAATGTCTAGCACACTTTGAATCTCTTCTGTAGTGTTGTGGTGATCCTCCATCAGATGGTGCTATTAGGATTTAAGATAAATACTTAGCCTGGTTTGGGCTTATGAAAACTGTCAGCTCTTCATCCTGTTCGTCATTTTTTAATTTTAATTTAATTAGTGAAGTTTTATGGGAAGTTTTTATGCTGTTCAGTGAAAAAAGCCATGTGTGAACATATGGTAAGTGTCAAATTCACTACTGATTTGAAAATATGCCTCTCAGCAACTTTTATTAAATGTTGTGGGTGATTCAATAAGTTTTTACCTTAAGTGTCCTGAGTTCTGTGAAATCACACGCTGTTCTTATCCAAATCAAGGATTCACACAAGCATTCCTGAAAGCTTCTTCTGCTGTTCAGAGCCACATGATATTTGGATGCTAATCACCTCCACAGCTTTTTTTGTATTGGCCTGCCAGCTGCCTTTGGGGTGTTTGTTTGTTTGTTTTTTTCCCCACAGGGAATCAAATTTTTAAGGCACTTCTAGAAATATGATCTTAAATTATTTAATAATGTCAACAAACTAGTTCTTTTATTTTCTTCAAGGTTGTTGATGATGAAGTTTGGCTGAGATGTGCATGTAAACCCTGGAAATCCAGTGAGAAATAACTCTGCTTCAAAAAAATCTCCCAAATGTCTGTAAGTACTTAAATATTGGTAGAACCAGGGATGCAGTTGTTAAATTGGACTTTTTACTCTGGGTGAATTCTAAATATTTTGACTTTTAACAATCCATTGCTCAAATTTGCCCAGTGTAAACAGATAAATCTCAAGCAAACATAATTCAGGCTGTGCTGTATTTACGCAGTTCCTCCACAGCTACTGCTCTGAACATCATTGCTGTTGTGTGACTGGGAATCCTGGAAAGCTTCTAGTGTTTCTTTTTCCTACTGTATGGATTTTAAGCCCAGCAAATGCTTTTATATGAATCATGATAGGGGCTCTTGATGCAAATACCTGTTCAAAAACGGCCATGCAATACTTCCATTTCAGCCATCTCTCTGATATTAAAAAACCCCAGGAAATAGTTTCTATAAGGTTCTTGAAAATGATGATAGCTATTCTTTAAACTAGTTCTAGCTGGTTCACGTTTCATTGAAGTGGTACTTACCTAACATGGTAGGTTGCTAAACAAAAACCAATTTGACCTTGCAATTGGTAACTAGACCTTGCTCAAAGAAGTTAATCTAGAAATGCTAAAACATATTTCAAAGTTTCTCATTTATGCAGCTCTGTACTGATTTGCTTTTCCTCTAGTAGTTTTTGGCACAGAAATATTTTTCTTCTTTCCTATTAGAACATAAAGATACAAAAGAAATTACTTTACATGATGTGAATGCTTAGAAGCACATTTTAATTGCATTTGGTATTGCTTGAGATACTAATTATTGTTACAGCCAGATACTAATAGTGTTAGAGCTTTTGACTGATTTTTCAGTGATTAAAGGGAAAAATTCAAAACGTTTCTCATTATTTATTCTTGATTTGGGAAAAAAGTGAAGAGTAATTAAAACACATTCTGATAGTTGTTAAAATGTTGAAAATTTCACACATGGAGAACAGAAGGTAACTCTGCTATAGGTCTTAAATTTTATTTCTTTCTTGTATCTTCACTTGAGAAATATTGATGGAATAATCATCTAAATCTAAAAGCAGTAAGGCCAGGAAAATCAGAATGCATTTTCTTTATGCATTGTCTTTACTTTTTGTTTCTATGTTTTGTTTTTTGTTTCTTTGTTTTGTGGTTTTGATTTATTTTTTTTTTTTTAATATTTAAGGATCATGCTTCCACACAACCCCATATAATTTTGCTGTTCCTGAAGTATGTTTTTTTGAGAGCTTGGAAAATATTGCAGCTGGTAGGAAAAGTGCTAACTTGGGTGGTTAATGCACACTGTGCAGAGCTTGGCTTAGTCCTGTCAAGGATGTATCAAACCCTCAATCCCTCTTTCACAAATTCTGAACGTTGATGCACATTTAAAATATCTTGCATTAAAATATTTCACTTTGCAGGTAATATACAGGAAAAGAATAGGAATTTTAATATATGGTTCAACTTCATTACAATTTCTAAAGGATCTAGGAGTGACCTGAGCCTCATTTTCAGAAATCATTATAGAAATCCAGGAAGCTTGTGTATTGTTAAATTATGAGTTACTGTGTCTGTATAGAGGAGCTGTGGGAGAAGTGAAACATCTTTCCCAAAGTCATGCCCACAGACAGGCCAGGGCTGTGTTTGCCCCCTCTTTTGGGGGTGTTGTCATCATCTCCTTGCAGACAGTATTAAAGTGAGTTGTTTCAAGAACAGCAGTACAGGATAAAGGGAAACCAAACTGAAATCCAGCAATTTATTTATCACATCAATTCATCAAGTGATGTGAGTTGTGAGAAGTAGGGTGATGCTAATGAGCAGCTCTCAGGTCTCTGCCAGACATATTCTGTGGCGGTGATTTTTGGTAGCATCCACTATTATGGGGTAGTGAGTGTCTTTAGACCTGGCTGCACTGCACGGCTGCACTAATCTGCTGTAAACAGGAGGATTTAAATGGGTCATTAAAAGGCATTTCTCTGATAGTGCTCCACTATCAAAAGAAAGTATTTTGATGGTATTCAGTGCTCTCCTTGCTGGGCAAATTAAAATTCTTGTCTAGAGATCAAGAGGTGTAGCTTAGATTAATATCTTAGAGAAGGAAGAACGTATTATCATCTTCCACAGTCTAATGCCTTTATCTGAGCCAGCAGTTCATGATGCTGTGAACTGCTAAATCCAAGTGACCTTTCCCAGTGATATTCACGGCAAGTGGCAAGAATAACAAGTACACACACAAGGCTGCTCTGAAACTCTCCCTTCCTCCCTGTTTATGTTATTGCTTCATTATATTTAAAGATTTCTTACGAACAATGGCTGCCACCACTATTCCCACAGTGACAATCTGGGCACTGGGATCTCACCACTGGATGCAATTTCATTGGAGCTAAAAAGACAGAAAAAAGGCTGTCTTTGCTCTGTTTTGGGAAGATGCCCCTTTTCATATTCCTCTGGGATAAGTTCATATTGTATTGCCACAGTGGGCACACTCTATTAATACTTTATAAAGTCATTCCCTCGGAGGATATTTGGACAGAATTTCATTCTGCAACTGCTGGTTCAGTTTCACTCATATTAATTCATTTCTTTCAGTTCTGGTCCATGTGGTTTTTTGCTGGATCCATAATAATCAAAGATAATCCTGAGAACAATTGCCACTGAATCAGCAGGTCAGCTCTTAGATAAAATCACACAGATTCTCAAAACCCCTTATCCTTGGCTGAAATTGACTGATATGAATTAGTGGTATAAAATGCATTTTTTGATGTACAGTGACTCTTGCTTTTGTTTAGCTTCTCTGCTTATTTAGATGGAAAAGTGCATTAGCAGTATGATTTTTTTTTTTTTTTTTAATGGGATTAGGTATTCCAGTTTGGTGAATGCTGATATCTATTTCTTCCATACTCCACTGATGTTCTTTGCAGGATGAAGCAATTCAGAAACGTTTTATTAATATGACACTGCTTCTGTGCCAGTGTTTGGCAATATCATCAGTGATTACTTGGTCTGTCTGGCTTTTATAGGAATTTACATAAAGCAGAAAACTTTATTATTACACTAACCTGAGTAAATTCAATTACTTTGGTATTTGTAATCTTGTTTCTGTGCAGGCTTTCTGAACAAAAAGTCTGCTGTCTCATGGTTTTAGAGCTAACATGTCTAGTGAAAATTAAAACCTTCCTAGATGACTTCTACGATAAATTTATAGAGGCTGTTATTAAAACAATGTCAGCAAGTGATAAACCAGCAGTAGCACAGAACACTTGCCAGTTGTTAAACTCAAGCCTTAGGAATTGCATGGTTACTCCAGTGGCATCTGAAGGAGGAGTAATGTCCACAAAGATGTATTTTCCTCCAAGCATTCTGCCCAATTGTCTGTGGGTTCGATCGTTGTATCTTATTATTGCTCTTTCCGTGGGAAGTGCTGACAGTTGGAGACTGTAACCTGATGTAATCTATGGAGTCACAAAGCTGTGATCCCCTGGTAAGGCACCCAAAACTGTATGAAATAAACCCCGAGGCCAAGTACTGCCCTTGGTGTATGCCCGACTGTGCCTTTTTAAGAGCCCAAAGTAGTTAATTCAATATTTTCCCTCTGGACCTAAGAGATTGCTTGATAATCCAAGTTGTGAATTGGCAGTCTGGCATTCAGGCTCACAGGGACAAGTCATCTTCATTGGTTTATTCCTAGTTTGCCAACATATATGTATTAAAGTCAAAGTGCTAAAAGTGCAGCCTGTTGATACTGCTGCAGTTATCTCTTACCATGGGATGTTATAATGCAGTGACCTTTATTCACAGACATAAACAAAGTAGCAGTAGAGACTCAAAATCCTATTTTTCATTCCAGTCTGTCTGACTTTTTGACCATTAGTGAACTCAAAGAATAAAAAATTTGGAATAACTTCCAGTTCTCACTCTCTTTTTCATCCTATAACTATACTGAAAAAAATTTCCAGCATTTCAAAGTCCAAACTCGAGGGAAAGAATTACTGCAAGACAGTGTTTTGTTTTTTGGATAAAAACCCCAATACAACCCATTGAAATTCAATAGAATTTTACTTCTTTCAATGTATCTTTGATTATGGTATTTTCTTACATCCTCTCTCCATTTCTGAGCTAAAATGTGTAGGGGTAAACCACTAACAGTAGGGGTCAGTGCTAATTCTGAATTTAGACTTTTAAAATTCCATAATGTGTTGAATTTAATAGAATTTTTGTTTTGAGTATTGTAATATTTTGGGAAAAAATTTACAGAAGAATATGTAAGTTTCACTACACTGTATTTTCAGTCCTTTAAAAAAAGATTTTACCTGAAACTATTTAAAATTTGAATGTTGTCCATCTGTGCATTGTTGTTGGCTGCAGACTTCTCAAAATGCGACAAACCCTTATGAGAAACATTTTCCTGAGCTTGCCCAAGGAGTCAGAATAATGGCTACAGCTGAAGGAAACACTCATGTGTTTAATTGATATGATATTTTGGTATAATTCTGAGGATGTGTGGCAGACTCTATGGCCACGTAAAATGTAATGTGCTTCATTCTTTTCCTCCTGCAGTTCCCAGTAAACTTTTCTGTATTGTTAACGAAGATGAGTTATACATCAGTATCTTTCAGACAGTTCTCTGGGGTGTGCTCAATCTGAAAGAAACCTTCTCTGCTCTGTGCTGACAGACTTTTCTGTTTATCAAGACAGTCTGACAGGGTGACCTATCAGTACAAGAACTGGTCACATTCACTTTTTGCTGAATATCTCAAAGAGTGTCACTTTCGTCAAGCTGGGACAAATCCCTTAGGAAATAAAGACAGCTATCATAAAAATCTGCATGGAAATAAATTTTTGTTTCGATACTGAGATGGTTCTGAGATCATCTGACCTTCTTGTTTAAGAATTTGTCACTTGTTTGAGAAGTATCATACTGTTAATCTCTCATGTGCTGAAATGGTGGCAGAACTGGAAATGCAGGAGTGCAGCTCAGCCAGTCCCTGGCAGCAGCTGCCGGTGGTGGCAGTGACTGCAGGGTGTGTTGGGGTGGTCAATATAAACAGTGTCTGAGCTTAGGCTGAATTCAGACTCCACTGAGGGGAAGGGAGCATGGAACTTTAAACCAGGAGTGATTTTTGAGCAAAGTGTTTAATAATATTGAGGTTTCAGATGGCAAAAATCTTGTAACTCTAAAGGTACATTGCTTTTAGATTTGCTTCCTCCCCCACTCTGGTACCAGCTGATTCTTTTCATTTTCATTTTTCTTTGGTCTGTTGACCTTGTTAAAACTAAATAAAGCCTTTCTACCATTTTTTGAAATTTTTCAAAAATTATTCAAAGAAAATGAGACTGGAGCCTAAAAACTTTTGGTTTTCCCCTTAAAAAGGCAAACACCTTTATGTGTTACCATTGATCGAGTAAGAAGTCATTAAGCTTTCAAGTATTCCTTACCTATACAACATATTTTAGAAATAAAAGCCTTGTTGGTAAATTGCAATTAGACTTTGCTGGTTTTAAGTTGACTGACAGAAACTTGCTCTGTATTAAAGGTGGAGATAAATGAAGGCAAATAGACTATATTAATGGCAGTTGAGGGTTTTGTGCAAAGTATTTTTTCTGTGAAAACATACTTCGGACTATGAGCAAGATCTGTGGGTTTTGTCAGTGGCACTTGAGTGTGGTGTGGGTTTGTTAACTTAATCCAGGTGAGGTGGCTGTGGCTGGCCCTGGGGTGGAATGCAGGACCCTGGATGGAAGCCAAGTGTCCAGGGCTGCTGCTGTCTGTCCTGCTGAGCTCTAAATTGGAGATAAGAGGAGGGATGAAGGCAGAAAAGTTCTGGCGCGATGACAAAACTGAGACTGAAAGTATCCATCTACCTCAATGAAGACACAAAACAGTAAGTGTATCTTTTCTGGATGAATCAGATATTATAGAGAATTTAATAAAAGTTGATGGCATAAGCAGAAGCATGAGCTGAGTCCAATATGAGAGTAATGATCAGTTAAAATTGCTTCCATGTCGGATGACAGTGAAATGGGAAGTGCCTGATTTAGCTTTATGTTCACACAGAGTGCATAGCTGTACCCTGGAGAGGTACAAACTTGGCAGGAATTTCAAGGTGAGAGACCACAGAAAGCCTGCAGGATGTGAGCTGTAAAGAAGGGTGCCCTGTGTGGTGGCTTTTTATTAATTGCGTGAATATTTACTTTAGTTTGAATCTCTTTCTTCATTTGGACTCACAGGACACTAAAAACTTGGTGTTGTGATTAGAATACTCACTTGCTACTGGAAAGAGAGAGTTTTATTAGCACAGCTGTTCCCAGGCTGAGGCAGGGTATTTATCCTTAGAGAATTTCAGTTTGGTTTGGAAATTTGAATATGAATTGAGAATAAGGTGTCAAATGCAGGAAGCCTTTCTGAGAGTTTGCTAAAATAGCAGATTAAGAAAAGGTTTGATGAATTTTGCCATGGTGGAATTGACCCTTTTGCGTTGGTGGGTAGCTGAGCTGTTTAAGCACCAAGGGGAGTCTGCACACTGCATCCTTTCAATGATCCAGCACCATGAAATGAGGGGAAAAGAAATCGTGCCAAAGTACACAAGTCTCTTCTCAGAGAACTCACAGATCTGAAATGGAAACCAGCTGTGCTGGGGGCAGAGGGGATGAGAAACACTTAAGTAATAGAAATTTAATTACCTTGAATTTTCCTCATTAACAGATCAGAAGTAGACCACACCTCGGTGTACTTACTGGTATCCAGTTATTTTTAATTAGCAAATATTCTAAGGATTTTTATTCCCAGGGAATTCTATATTGTCAGACTATTTTTTTTCTTTGTGAAAACATTGAGAGGTAGGCTTTAGGAGTGGGGGACTTTCTGCTCTTTGACAATAATTAAATGTTCTGTTTCATCACACATATCCTGAATTATCTAGATAGTTTACACATTTAGGTATCTTTAGTTTTAGATATTCAGTGCTCATATATTAATTTGTTAGGAACTTATTTTTTTATTGCTTGTAAATTGCAGTATACATATACAAGTGTAAATATATATATTTTAATGAGTCAGGCAAAGTTATCTTCATGTAGTAATAAAAGCTATTCAGTTGCATTCTATATTCTGATCTGTAACATGAGATTGATTCATCTGTACAATTTTCTATGCTCAGATTTATCCCTGTCACTAAATAAGTTATCAGATTTTTAATTATCTGTAATATTACATGAGTTATGAAAGATGTTTCTCAGCATATAGAACCATTGCAGTGCTCAATCAATAAGTCATTCCATATATGATGAGTTGAATAATTTTTTTCTGTGAGGAGTTTAAATTCTATTTCTGCTGTTCAGTTTATTGTACATTTGCCTAAGCTTTTTTCTTTAAAATCTGAGTTTCTAATTTAAGTTTCTTCTTAAGTGCCCCACCCCAGTTTTCCTCCAGAGTATGTTTGAAAAATGATCAATCTCATCTGTATATGCTGGCAAAAATTCTGTGCAGATAAATCAAAGTCTGGGTTTGCAAAGGAGAACATTATTCCATTATCAAATAAATCACACAGTTTATGAGTCTTTTTACTGCACTGCCAGAAGTTATTTACTGAAAGGTCATGAAATACAGATGGTATTTCACTCAGAGTCATAGATACCTCCACAGGTCAAATATTTTAGTGCATAACTACAGCACAGAACAAGAAAATGTGAAGGCCAAATCTAATAGATCTTTGGTATTTCACACGTAAACAGAGCTTTTTACATTTGCTTCCAGATTAATGCTTCTTGGTATCTCTGTAGTTTATAAATGAATATGTAATTGCACTTCCATTCAGAGAATCCCACAATTGCTCTGGTATGAGCCCAGCTGGGGTCAGTGTTGGCGGTGCAGGTTTGGTGCTGACTGCCATGAGCAGATGGCTCTGTTCCCTTCTCAGGGTTTGCACAGGTAAGCACAGAGCAAGGCACAAAACTCAAACCCATTCATGAGCACACACCCCAGCCCTGGCATCAGGGGTGTTGAGGTGAAGTCTCGTGATTCAGCAAAACCCCTCCATGCTAAGTACAGGAAAACGAAGTAGCAAAAAAACCACCTTAGGTGAGTACATGGAGTTCCAGTATTTCAGCTGAGGTACTATGGAATCGAGTTACCATTGGAGTTTCATATCCATGACTTCAGCTCCCAAGGTTGTGATGGATTTTAGTAATTTAGTGGCTGTTGCATCCAGGGTTTCATTCCTTGTCATACGGTGCAGGGTGCTGTTGTCCTGCTTGGTTTATTTTCAGTCTGGTAAGATAATGTAAATTCATTTCTATATAAGAGAGTTTTCTTTGGTTCCCACTTGTGGATCACGTAGTACAGTATTGTTCTACATTTTTGGCATCTGAGCTTTAATAGTGTCCAACAAGGCATGAGCAAGGTGGCCACTGGTATTTGTGAGTCCTCTGCAAAAGGTCTGAAACTTCAAGCAGGTGACTTAAGAAAGATCAATGTGTTTTCCTTGGTGATGGAGCTCGTTACTTCGGACTGACACAGGCAGAAATTAAAATAGTCCAGATCAGCAGCGATGGTTCTCATGGCCTGGGAGATTTTCAGCTGCGTGCTGGAGGTGAGATCCAGAAGGACTAAAATCATTCCATAAATTTATGGAAATGTGAGAGGCCAAAGAAGCATCATAGACCATCTGCCTTGACTTGCTTCATACTTACTGCTATTTGAGACACAAACTAGTGTGTTTTATAAACAAGTTTTGATGCTCACTTAAAATAATCTGCAGAACCCTGCAAAACTATACCTGGGCTTGCTAGCAGCAATGCATCTTGATTCCCATTTTTATAAAGAAGTATTTCAGTTTGTGCCAGTTTGCCATAAATGGATGAAACAAAAGAATAATGCTTAGCAATAAAGCTGAATAAAATGGATTTATGAACCTTTGCCAGTAATTTTAGGATGACTCCTCTGTGTTCCTCGTGAACTGCACTCAGTGAAGTATATGCAAATAGTCAATATTTCTGGTGAAGCAGGCAGTTTTACTCATCTAGATCTTTGTAGATTTTGACAAACTGTCCCTAAAAAAATAAAAATAAAAATTTAAGAATCCTCCAATAAACCCATCGTTTTAAAAAGTATGAATTGCTTAGTTTTCACATTTCAAATCAACTCTTAATTTGAAACTGTTGTTTTATTATGCAACATACTGAAATACAAAAAAATTGATCACATTTGGAGTGAACATTTGTTTGGTACTGGCAATTTTGATGCATTTGAAAAGCTAATGAACTGGGAAATGATGACTTTATGTTCAAAATTATTTTTGAGTACCCTGTCATGTTAAAACAACTTTAATTTTGTATTACATCCACTGCTTCCCGAAGAAGCAAAAAATTCTTATATAGCCATTTCTCAGGTTATTCAGCATGCCAGGAGACATATATTACTAGTGAAGAAAAGCAGTAGGTTTTCTTCTAGTATTTATAGGGTATTTAATATAATGCAAATAGCAATCACTTGTCTTTCAAAGAGCCAGTTTATCAAGCCTTTAATACCTAATACATGTGTGTATGAGGAAAATATTCTTATTTTAACATAAACATGTTTACAATATATTCACATATTTGTACTTTAACTGTCAATAAATATGCAATAAGACAGAGAAAGAAATACTCAGAGCTGTGACTGTGTGTGCAAAAATGCACATGCTGCCATTTCAGCCTCAAAACCGAGAGTGGAGTATTTCCTGATGCTTGGTCCCATGAGTTGCCAGAGGATGTGAATGTCGATTTGTGATCTGTTTGAGCAGATATCACAGAGGAGTATGTCTTAGTGGCAGCACTTTAGCTTTGAAATAGATGCTTATAGACTAATGCTATTCCCCTTCATGTATTCCTGAGAACACTCTTCTTGCAATTATAGACCCAGTGTCAAATAACAATGAAAAGGTTTTTATTTTTACCTTTTCCAGCATTATTTTGATCCCATAATACGGGATAGACTAGACTAGACACTAATTGCAAGTGCACACTTGACTTTCCACGGAGCTCCTTATCATCTTATCATCATCAACCATAACCTTTTTTCCCTGGGCATCTGGACCCAAGAGTGATAAAACCTTTGCTTTTCCCCCCTCAAAATACAGCCAATTCATTTCTAGGCTGTCTGTTCTGTTAATAAACCACCAGGATAGACATGATTTCATTCTCCATGGATGAAGGAGCAGACTGTAACTGCGAGGCAAGAGATGAATGAGGAATGGAGAACAGAACTAGAACAGACAATCCTGGCAGCATGCAGCGGAAAACAGTGATCTGTTGGAAGGCATGATACTAGTGAGGGTTTGTAGTGGAAAAGTTCTTAAAAATGTTCTGACTTTCACAGAAATCAAATTATATCCAAAATGTTGGTTGAATCTATGGCAAGTGGACTTTGCAGGCCAGTTCTATCTCTGACCTGTAGGACTCCCATGAAAGGAGCATTCAGTTTTATTTTCATGGAGTCCAGTCATTAGAGAACTTGCTTTTTCCTTCCATCTTCTCTGTATTACTTACTGTGTCTGATTTTCTCTATGTATTCTTCCCTTTTCACTTGTACTGATTACCAGCATTTTCTTTTGTTCATGTAGCAGCAATTCAATCTGCCCATTTCTAAGGAAAAAACACTAATTTCAAAGAAGTAACCCAAGAAGGCTGCATAATGCAAGTATCAGATTGATTGGAATATTTCAGTCTAGCATGTCAGGCAATCGTGGTGGCTAACAGTACCTTGAAATGAAGTAACAGAGAATAATGAATGAACTACAATTCAATGAATTCTAGAATTAAAAAAAGTTGAAGCCTGAGAGACAATACAGTGGTGCTCAAATGTCACGTGTCAAAAAACTGCTGAAAAATGAGAAGCTTTGAGGTGAAGCTCTAAAAAACATTCTGTAAGACAATAGTTAAGGTTAGTTTCCTGACTGTTCATTCACTGGAAGAGGAGAAGACTTGAATAAGAAGTTACATTTGTCATAAGAAATATAAACATAAGCCTGCAGTTTTCTTTAAAAACCCCAAACACAAATGATGTGTGGGTGTGAATTACTGAGACAGGCTCTATATTTCATTTACACAGTAATTACAGCTGACAGGTCCCTTTTCTCATATCCTTCCCAGATGGCTCTCCTTTGTGTCTCCCTATCTGTCTCTCTTTTTCGAGTAAATTTCATGCCAGGAGACATATGGAGACAATAAGCAAGAATCCTCTTGCAGAATTAAGCATCGTTAGGTGTGATTGTTGTGGCAGCTTCATGCAGAAGATTCCAGTTAGCGTTGTACAAATACCAAATGATAATCAAGGTCAGGTACAGACTGTCAGGGCTACCGCTGTAATAAATGCACAGGATCAGAAAATGGCTTCATAATGAAGGGATTTATGGCCTTGTTCCAAACCCAAATTCATACCACCAGCAAATTAGAAGAGGGTAATTCAAGAGCATTTGCAATAGGCCAGAGGTATTGAATGCAAAGTGACATGTTTGCAATGATCTCATTATTTTTCTGTTTATTCTAATTTGATAATATACACACTTCTCTGTAAACATCTATACTTCTTCTAAACTTTTCTGGTGGTTTTTTTTTTTCCTAAAAGTTTGCAGGTTTTTCTTTCTATGTTGGACAATTTTTATTTCTTATATAGTGAAGAGTTTTTTGTGGAAACAGAGGATGCTGAGCCACAAGGGCCATCAAAGACGGGTCTCTGATCAAGACAAGCAAATTCTGACCTGGTGAAGGTAATTTTTTAGGAAGGTGTGGGCCTTTCTGTGTCTGAAGCATTGTGTGGGTGGTATGGAGATGAACTGTGTCTGCATCTGAAGAAATTAACTTAGCAGGCATAGTGAACTTGATGGAATTACTCTGAAGTGAGGGAAACCATTGCAAATAGTTGTAAGCCCAGGCATCAGTAATGCAATGACTGGAAAATATCTTAAGTAGCAATATAAAAAGGGCATTGGAGACAGAAGTTGCTTTTTCAAACTGATTCAGAATTGAATTCTCAGTTACTGGTGTGAGTGTAATGTTACACCTTCTGATGGTCTAAGTCTCAAGGACGTCAGACTGGTTTCTGTCTCGGGGCTGTGCCACTTACAGAACATGCAGCAGGTACTGAGGTAAATAAATTCTAGCTAATTACAAATTTACTGTGTCAGAAGAGGAAGGTGTATCTCAACGAAGCAAAATGCAGCTGTTTTCGGAGGTTCTTCGTACATTTTCCTCTTTATTTTCCCTACAAAATTAATTTTAATTTGCACATCTGATGATCACATGCATCTAGAATAGTCATCCACATGGCTACAAACTGAAAGTAGAAGGTACCCTCAGCTGACTGGCAGGAGCACTGCTGTGCAAAAACCCTTAACTTGCTCTGCTGACCTGTGCATGAGAGGGAAAATGACTGTAAATTTACTCCACTGACATCATTGAATGAACTGATACTTCGTGTAAAGAATCATGAGCCAGCATTCAAGTAAGTCCAAGGTCAGTTCATTTACATTTGGTAATTAAGAGAAGGCATATTGAAATGCTGTGAATCTTGAGGAGGATGTATGAAAGCTCATTTATCAGGCTATTATGACGAATATTTTATGCTATTAATGACTTTCCTTCAGACATGCTTATGCACTCGCCCTTCAAATCCTCTGAAATTTCTCTGCCTTGTAAGTTTGACTCTCTTATGAAAAACGCTGCTTAAAATTCCACGGTCAACAACATGCGGGTATTCAGTTCTCTGGTGTTCCCACAGGAATCTTTACTTATAATGCAACATTATTTAATCTCCTACATAAGCTTGGGTTAGATGATCCAAGTGTTTATTTTTAGTAGTTTATTCAGTTAATCATATTCTTCAAAGATTTAGGCACAAAAAGAATAATATCTTCTTTTCCCTTTCCTTTTTACAAGGATACATAGCAGAATATGGGCCTGAAGTACTTCCTTACAATTTTCTTCACATTTTTCTTATAAAATCTCCTCCAGTACTGAGACATAGGAGCTATGTGGGGAAAAGAATCACAATTTGCACTTAACAGCAAGCTTAAAGTCCTCTGCCAGTGGGTGGATATTAGCCCTTTCCCTAAACTTTGAAGTCTCAGTGCTTATACTGCTCATCATTACCACGTTCTTTTAAAAGAAGTAGGTTATTAGAATATGTTAATATTTTGTGAGTTCACAGACAGCAAAGGAATGTCTCAGCTGGAGTCCAGTGTCCATTTTTCTTGAGCAATCTTTATGGCTTGACTTCAGAGGCCCTCTTCTCTCATTAGAGGCATCAAAGAGTTTCCTGTGCCAAGAACTTCCCTGTATCATGGTAAGAAAAATTCATTCTCATCCTCATTTCAGTACTGCTAAGGAGACGGTTAATAAAGAGTTCCAGAAAACATGGAAGTGTTTTGAATATCACAGGTGGGTTTTGAGTTAGCAATACCCCACTGAAAGTGTTAATGTATACATTTCAATTAGTTTTAACAACATGTGCATGATCAGATGGGGTGGTCTTTGCTCACTCTGTGCATATAAATGCTAAATTGTTTAAAACTGTGCAGCTCAAGCTTTCTGAGGATGTCTAGTCTTTCTAATTTTTACAGTACACCTAGAAACATTCCTGCCTGAACACTATTAAACAGTGCTGTGTAGCTCCTTTCTCCCCTCCATGTATAGCTCTGCTTGCAAACCAGTTTCAGCTGTGTTTGACAAAATATGAAAGTCTCAAAAATATGAAGCAGCACAGTTATGTCCCAGCAGCACCATGGGGTGCTGGAAAGTATTTACTTGATATGGCAGCAACCAAAAGACAGCAGGTGATGGATGTGAATTTTGCCAAGCCTGGCAGCTTAAAAGTATGATTAGCAGCAGGTAATTCCTGCATGACTTCAGAAAATGCACGTTAGCAAAAGATAAGTTGAATTTCCCATCCATGGAGATAAGCTTCAGCTGATGTTCATGCATAACCAGAGAAGCTGTGTCTAACTCTAGGTCTGGATTCTGTGGGGACTGAGAAAACAGGAGTTTAGGATGTGACTTCCCCACAACCCAGTTAAATATGCTGTGAGCTCCAGGAAAGCCCATGGTTTGTTTTGGAACGGCAGTTTAATTTTATTTTTCTGAGCTTTATCTCTCCTATGTTCTCATTGAGGTTCGTTTTTCTACCTGTGCTCCCGTTTGCTGATATCACCTTTCACAGCTTCCCTCATCCTGTTAAGTTATGCTATTTGATGTCTCAAAACTATTCAGATTCCAACAAAAGGAAAAGTAAGAAGTAAAATGGAATAAACATGTCAGTTCAACTTCTTTCCATCTCAGCTGTTCGTCCTGGGTACTGTAGGACATCCACCCTAGAATCCCAGAAAGCTATGCAAGCCCAGATTAGGGCAATTTTCAACATAGCTGTGTTTTAGACTTAGGTGATGATCATAGCTGATGAATATGTATACAGCAAAACAGATGAGGCATAAACCTCTTGCAGAGAAAATCCCATTCAATCATTGATAATGGTGGCTTAATCATGCCTGATCACTGTTAGTGCTTGCAGCATACTGAGGGCATTAAAGGGGCTCTTAGCTAGGTCAGACTGCATTGTCTTCTCTAGATCTTCAGCAGGGATGGAAGCACACAGGGAATGTTTGTGTAATACAAAATCTGGGGTTTTTTTTAAACACTACTCGATTATTTGTCTAACATAAACCTAAAAGCTTTGTCACTACAGTATGGATAAATGGGTTTGTGCCTGGGAATATAGTTTTATTTTAAAGTTTAAGTGAAATGTTTACCTCAGAGGATCAGAAAAAATCTTCTGATTTGGAAAAGTATAGAAACATCTAGTAGGTTGTATTGGCTTGGAAAGTTACTGTTCTCTTAGGAGGCTGGCTTTTGATGGTATCAGTACTGACCTTAGTTACTCTTGTGATAATAAACTGTTTTTAACAAATTTTCATTTATCATTATAAGGAATTATTATCTTCCTTTCCCTACAGATAATTCAAGATAAAATGGAATCCAGTTATTTTGCAGTATAACAAATGTTCTAAGTATATCATTTAGTGGCAGGCATTACAACAACCTTAAGCACCTTAATTATTTCAGCTGTTCTTAGATGCTGCTCCCAGGAAATGTACCTTGGGAAGGAGATAGAAAAGGAATCTCTTACTGAAGGTGAGTATTTTTTGCTTGACCAATGCCCAGATGTTGCATCTGAACTCATAACATGGACTTGAAAGATCTTCTTTGGTGATTTGATTTCACAAAACCGAACTCTGCTGATATTCTGCTTTATGTAAATATGGCATGTAGATGCTGAACTAAAAGTAGCTTTCATAGGAATTCTCTACCCTGCTGCGTCATTCTCCTTATCAAGTTTCACTGGAGAACATAACAGATGTTCTGATTTCCAATGACATTGTACCTTTTCAGCCTCCAAAAAAACATTCACTTGATGAAAATCCATAGGTGTCCAGGTTTGACTTTTTCTATTGCTTGCTTTTTTTTTTTTGGTGAGTGAAAATTCAATATCTTACTCCAAAAGTGAAAAGTAACTTTTTACAATATCTGCACTTAGAAATGTAGTCCAAGTAAGAAAGTTTGGCAGTACAGCAACTCTTACAAAAGAAAAGAAACAAGATCGAGTTACCGGAGAAAGAAATAGAGGCGTTTCACTGAACTGGGTCCAAACGATGTGTTGCTGTTGCTCTTCCCAGGCTTTGTTGTGTTTGTATTATGGGATAGTTCTCGCACGTGTCAAAGAATATAAGTGCCACCAAACACTGTAACTCAGTCAGGGTTTCAGCTGAGCTGTATTTTACCTGTTCTTTCTTTGCAGTGAGCAGAACACCTTCAAGGCCAGGCTGGATGGGGCTCTGAGCAGCCTGCTCTAGTGGAAGGCGTCCCTGCCCAGGGCAGGAGGGTTGGAATGAGATGATCTTCACGGTCCCTTCTAGTCCAAGCCATTCTATGATTCTATCATAATTTGCCTCATTTTGAAAGCTGTAGTTACAAAATGTTGCACAAATTCTTTCAAAAGCAACCTGTAGGAAATGAATCCTCAGCAATTTCTTGTGTAAATCACAGTATATACTGATTTCACAATTTATGGCTTAATAGGACTTTCAAGATATTTCAGTTCTCAGTCTAACATATTTTATATTGAAAATGAAACCTTTTTTGTGGTTCTCTATCAGATCACCATTGTTTTCTAAGTGCATTTTGCACAAAATTCCCTAGAGTTACTTAGACAGTACTAAAGCTTTCCTTATTGCAGTGCTCATCCTGCGCTTTATGGCAAAGCTTTCGAAGTCGTGATGGGGTAGGCTGGCACTCAACTCCGTCTGACATAATGTCATCCACCTTTCTGAAATCTCCTCATTAGTGTTTTATCTCCACAGAAACCCTCTTGGAATATTTTGTTTCTCTAACTATATGGGGCTTGTGACTCTTTGTGTAATTTTTCTTTCAGAAGACGAATTTTTTCTGTTTTGTATGTGCAAGGAGTATGCATTTGTTTTATCTTCATGTTATTAATGAAAGACTGGAAGATAACTTTCAGTTGTTTTCAGCCATTTGAAGTGAATGACAGTTTGTGAAATAAATGTGAAATAATATTTTTGGCAGTATTTTAGAATGTTTTACCCAACTCTGAAAATGTATGTGGGCCTTTAATAGGATGAGTGTCAGAGCTGTAGAGCTCCTCATAGTGTGTGTTACAGAATTCCACTGATAACACTGCGTTTCTGTTGGAAAAGCATCCTTTCTCCAGGGGAGACACAAAGGTTAATTTCTAAGAGTAATGTATTTTTCACGTTTATAGCATATCAACAAACATGTTAATTATGTGTTCCACTTAACACTCAGAATTGATTCAAATATTTTACTTGGATGTATTTCTGTCTTAGGGCTTTTCCTGGACTGCTGATTTGCTGTTCTTTATGAGAGCTTGTAATTGCTGTCTGAGCTGCCTGCCTTGGCTTATGATTTTACTGTGCATCATGGCTGTTCATGTGAGAGACAGAAATAGGTACCCAAATTACCAGTGCTCAGTGTCCATTCCCATGATGTTGCTATAAAGTGTAGACTGAAAAGATCTTTTAACGCTGTATAATCACCATTGTAATTGTTACAGGGTTCCATGGTACTCACTCACCCTGTTAATGTGCTTCAGGTTTTCTTTCAGAAAAAAAGAAATGGAAAATCCCAAACTATAAGGTGCATTTATGTCTCCATACCTGGTGTCTCTTCATGTGGAATATTGTAGCCCATTCTTATTTGGTTCCCAGTGTGGGCTGCTTAAGTATACCCAAGTGACTGACTTCATTTTCAACTCTGTTGGAGTAGCATTTCCTATATAATCTTTTTGACCAGCTTTGATCCTAGAGAGCTTTGATGAAGCTACTAATTAGTTTTTTGATTCATCTGTGTTTAGGAAAGAGAGATTTATTATAGTAGCACCCGCTTGTGCCACTGATAATTAAAAGACTGTCAGCATTTTCATTATATAACTCTCCTTGCAGCAGAGAATCCCTCCCCATCTGACACTTTGGATTATTTCTGAATGACGCTGGCACTCAGAAGAACTTGCCACTTAGGCTAAAATTGAGAAGAGCATTCCCATGAACCATTCCAGCCATCGCTGCTGTGAGGTAAACACAGCCTTACACTTGTCTTTCCTGGAAAAAACAGAAGAAATTGAAAAATCAGGACATGATCCTCCATATTTGGAATTTGTGTGTGGTGGTTTGGTGGTTTTTTTTAATTAGGAAAATAAGCTGTTCTGCACATAAATTTAAAAAAACCAACAAAATAAGAAATAGATTCTCCACTTTTACAAGTTCAGCCTTGTGTATCTTCTTCATAAACCTATAGAAATAATCTGTTGTTGCCTTGAAATGAATTTTTAAACCCTGACAGTTTTGTCAGCTGGAACCTGTATTCCTCAGTTTTGGCACATGATCTGCTGGAAGCATGTTATATATCTGCTTTTTAAAATCTGATTTTCCAAGATACACATACGCCCTTTGCTCAGCCTAAGATGTAAGTGCCATTAATCTGAATTCAATTTAGAGTTGCCCCGGGCTATTCCCATGTGTGAAAAAACTCAGTTCACAGGGTCGGTGATTCTCCATGGGGTTCTAATCCCACACATTACCACATTGTATTAGAAAGGAAAACATTTAAAGGTTATCTAAAATTATCAGCAATTCTGATTGTGCAGCAAATCCACGAATTTGGACTGTGACCTATGAGAATGGAAATCTTTCTTTCTGTAATGAGATATTTTGGTGTCTTTGTGTGCCTTCCTAAAAGCCCAAGGTGAATCCACATCTCCTCATGTGAGTTACTCCAGAAGCAGCTCTCAGTGTTGCAGGCAAGGCTCTAATACACTCCTCTGAAAATTTATGTATGTTTTATAATGAGGAGGTAGAGAACACTCACAGACAGTATAAATTTTACTGCATAACAATAATTCAGTTTCTTTTCTTTTAAAGAGTCTTGAAGCAATACATTATTTTTACTTGGCTGTCAGTGCTTTTTACATTTATAAAAGTGAGATGGCAGGGGAGGAAATGGGATTGTATTAGACCTCTACTTGCATTTATGCATTTGTGAAATGCCATATGCATGGTTTATAAATTCTGTTAAATCAAATTCCTACCTCTTATCACAACATAAATTTATTTTTTATATCTAGTCTCATTGACTTTTCTAAATGGACTTCTCCCTCTTAATTTATTTTATCATTTTCTCTATTGATAAATCTGCTGTCAGAAATAGTATCTTCTCATCAACTTTCTCCATCCTGTAGATTATTTTTTTAATAAGCAGCTTTTAATGATCATCTTTAATGGAAACCAAATAGCAAGGTTTTATAATTGGGGAAAAGCAGGCACGGTGTGTTCTGTCACATTGCTCCTGCTCTGCAGATCTTGGCCTTTGGAGGGCAGTGACAACTCTGCTGTTGGGAGTTCTAGAAAACCCGTAACACAGAACACACTTCACGTCAGGGCTTGTCAGAAGGGAGAGAAGGACGGGCCCTTGCCTTTGGACTAGAAAATTGAAATTGTGAGCTACTCCACTTTCTCAGTTGTCTTTGACCTGGAAGTTGTGTTTTCTGCTAAGCCACACTGACTCTTTGGTAAGCTCTTGGATTTTCAGCATAAGACAGAAAATTGTCTTTTAAATACTTTCTCTGTCCTCCCATCTCCCAGAAGGCAGCAAGCAGGTTGTAGTGGATTCTAATGGGTGTGTTTAGCCATACAGACTTTTAAATCAAAGTATGATATGAATGTGTTCTGGAATAATTGTTTTCTTACATTGTAAATACAATCTACTAACAAAAGACAACTGGTATTTTCACATTTTTTGAAAAAGTAAAATGCAATTAAAACCACACACGCACTTGCAGTTGCCCAGTAGAAAGAAAAATTACCATTTTAATGCAATGTGGCCATTAAATTCAGAGGAGACAGGAGATGACATGCCCAGGAGTCACTTGAGGGAAGTAATGTGTCACAGGCTTTGTGGATTTTAGTGTTGTTACTTTTCTCGTTAAAATCCTCTGCTACCACTTGGCTGGGCTTAATTAATGGTTTTGAATTTTGCTGAACTTCAAAGACTGGGAGGTGCTTTCAGATCTGATATGTAAAAATGAGAAATGATGTTGGAAGTTATTCTCAATCAGATAGAACACACACTTACTGTCTTATTATTGTAGTGTAATATATCATCAAAGAACAGATAAACAAACCTCTTCTGATTAGTTTCCACCTCATTTATCTACTTTGTACAAATTAACTATTGTCCTTGACATCTAGAGGTGAAACAGTCAAATTCTAGTGCTTACAGGCAATAATAATGATATTCTGTGTATATCAACCCTTTCCTGCTTTTGCACATCACAAATAGTTTTTTACACAAGTGGTTTTATTATGTGTGAAATAGTTCATAATCCCTCTCTACTTTCTCCTCGCCTCTTGTAGTTTATTGTCTTAGGTTAGGAATATACACATGACTTAAGCTACAAAATTGCTTTTGTACAGTAATGAGCTACTTCTGGCCAGAATAAAACACTGGTTAGTCAGGCAAAGCCACGTTACCCACCAATGGGGTGGAATGAGGGGCATAGCCTATCCAGTTTAAACTGCTAGTAGGTATTTTCAGTGGGTATGATGTAATCACTTCAGAAGGTACAGTGAGCCTTGCCTGTGGGATATATAATTGTGTTGGTGGCTCCAAACTGATGTGTCTTGTCCACCAGGGTGGTGCCACTGGCTGTGTGTCAGAATTGATGCTGAGTGCCCAGCACCCCCTCACAGCACTCACCTGCCTCCTCCCACCAGTGCTCTATCTCCAGTACCATTCCGAAAGTCTCCAATTTTTGGAGTACGTTTTTTGGGCTGCCTATCTTATGGCCATTAAAGATGAAATTTCCAACTGGTGTTAAAAATTATTTGAACAAATTCTTATACTGAAATTCAGTGAATTTATCCACCCTTCTGCTTAATGAATTTAAATGTATGTTTCTATGCCAAAGTAGTTTAGAATGCACATAATTCCATGTGCATTCTAATTTACATGGTGCATCTCTGGAATTATGGCCATCTCTGCCTCACAAGACAGCATTATGAAAACAGCAGAACTGGCATTGCTTTGTGCTAACCAGTAATTCCAAGGAAAATATCATGTACTTGAATGCAGTCCAGAAGCTTCAAACTGTTTCTTTCGTCCTGAGTGGGAAGTGACAAATGTGGATTTCAAAGAAATGCTGCCAGCACTGATCCGGAATTGTCAAAATGGATCCTTAAAATACAGTGGTCTGAAGGGGCTGCACTATGAGTTGGAGATTTCAGGATGATCAGATCTAGTTTGGCTTGTACACGTTGAGCAAGGGCAGTCACTTTAATTAGCATGTGAGTCAGAGCATGTAGAAAAATCTAGGATTAGTGTCTTGTGTTAAAACTTGAAGGCTATTGCAAAAAAATTATTTTTGCCGAAATTCTATTTTGGCCGTAAAATGTAATGAACGGGTAGAGGTAGGATGTATCTTTTGCATATTCTGTACAACTTTAGAGTATAATTTATGCTTCATTTTATTGAGGCCTGGAGTACGTGTAGCTGCACATGCCTATACTGTGCAGGAAAACCAATACTTTCTTTTAGTGGTGAAGAAACTGCTTGAAAGAAGTGTATTTTAGAGATCTAATCCTCCTTCAAAGGCATTATGTCTTTTAAAATTAATCAAGTGTACGTTAGATCGAAGATGATACTTATCGCCATTCCCTTCGCTGTATTTGCCTGTAAAGGGAGATTTGGTTTCACATGAACTGGTGATTTGTATTACTGTTATCTAGACTTGTTTGTGGGGAGGATTTTTCCTGTGAGAATTGTCCAATTCTTTCTGTGATAGCAGTGGGAATGACAACTGGATGTAGGAACCATACCCGGGGTGCTGCTCTGCCCCCCGCTCAGGCAGGGGCGGTGGGGCTGTGGTTGGTCTGTAGCAGTTCCTCACCCCCTCTCCCCGCCCCGCAATTTTTCCCTGCTTTAGTGCAAGTCCTCTCCACACAGCACAGCTCCTTTGGGAACTGTCCACCTCCTGTGCCTGCTATGGGGCTGTCTGTGGGCTGCAGTGGGGTATCTGCTCCACTGTGGTCTCCCCACAGGCTGCAGGGAATCCCTGCTCCAGTCTCTGGAGCTCCTTGTCCACCCCCTTATCCAGCCTCAGTGCTCAGAGCTGCCCAGTTCCTCCTGCTGCTCCTCACACTGTTCCTAATGCTGCTCCTCACGCTTCCCCTCCTGCTTTCCCCTCACTGCAGGCAGTTTTGCCCTTTCTCACACGCGTTCCCACCGTCCCTCTTCCTCACAGCGTATTTAAATGTACCTCAGGGAAGATTGAGCACAGATTGACTAAGGGCATTCAACCAAATGATTGATGCTCGCTATAAATTGCTTTGCACTTTATTTCCTCTCATAGATTCTTGACAGTAGTTTAGGACTCGCTTGTATTTCTCGAGTGGTAAAAAAAGCAGAACAACAAAACAAAACAAAAAAAAAATAGAAAAGGAGAAGGAAAAGGAAAAAGTCCAGCTGCTGTCACATTTCTTATCTGTACATGTAGTTCCTGGGAATGGGACACAGAGGACTGGACCTGAGCAGATGGGATTTTTGTGGGGTCATTCTGGGAAAAGCCTCTGAAACTCCGCAATGCCCTGTATCTGACTGACTTTCCCAAATATTGCATGGAAAACTTTTCACTAGAAGGGGAATGCTGGTGGTGATCTGCTATCAAAACCAGTGTTCTCCAAAGATGAAGCCATCTCTTCCTGGGGCTCCATTCCTCCTGCAGCCTCCCAGGAGTGCACAGGGAGGAGACTGTGAGATGGTGTTTCCTATTATCATATTTTCCCTCTGCTGTTGAACTAGGTTTTGCTTTTATTGATGTGAAAGAAAGCCAGCAGGTGACCTTTCTGTTCTCAAGTTGTTCTCAGGAAGCAGAGGTAAAAGTATAGCCAGCAGTCAACTGCAGTGACATCTGAAAGGACAGCAGCGAATGTCAGTACTGAAGGCTGGTACAAACTCCTCATAGCTTTTTCTACTGCTCCACTTGTGTGTTGAAATACTGACCATTCACCTTCAAAGCAGTCACTGTGTCAATAAACATTTTGTCATAGCAGTCTGAAAACTTTTGTAATTGCAACAGATGATAAAGCATCTAGGGTTTAATTGGTTTTTTAGTATATTTCTGGTAAATGTTACTAGGAAAAGCCTGGTTAGGAAAGTCAAATGAACACTGACATACCTGACACAGCAAAGTGGCAGAATTCCTATGGCCATTAGCTGAAAGAGTAAAAGGAAACAGCTCCTACATATTTATGAGGAAAAACAAATGCCTGTTTGGCTGGCTATAGTCTTTCACGGCCTGTTGCTTTATTTTGTAATTACAGCCTGTCCTTATTGTCTGGTAACTATAGGACAGCCAGCCCTTGATTGTCCCTGCAGCCCTCCTGACTGTCCTAGGAAGGGACTCCTGGAACAAGGGCTACCTTGTGTCACTTTGGCAAAGAAAGTTACCAGCCAATGCCAGCAGCTGGACCAACACATTCTGGAACAAACCTTGTTCAAACCCCAGGCAGGATAAGTCTGATCCCAATTCCCAGTAACTTAAGAGGAGAAGGCTTCAAATGGAGAAAACATGCCACTGGTACAAATTTTTAATAAGCTAAGGATGCCTTTGTTTCTATTTCTTCTGGAGTAGCTGTCTCTGATAAAAAGGTGCAGAACCCCAGTCATGTTGATAAATATACCTCAAGAAATGTTTTTCACAGACTATCAAAGATTATCAAATAAACACACGATCTTGACATTGATTCAGTGATTTAGGAATGCAGTAGCTCTTTTCTTCCACTACATGGAAGGGCTCTCAAGAGAAATGAAAAATTGAACTGTATCTTCAACCCACTTGAGTTAAGGTACAAAAATAGTAAACCTTGTAGGAGAGGCTTTTGAACACAGGTTTTTAATACTTCAGAATCATCAAGGTCAAGTGTGAAGTCTTGATTTTGCTCTGAGGTTTCACTTATCTAAGCAGAAGCAGTGGTTCTGCAGACTTCCAAAGAAAAAGGATGCCATGGGCCATGATGATCCCTTCCCTTACCATTTCTGCTGAGTTTAAAATACATTGATCTTGACAAGGGAAGTCTTGGAGGCTGAGGTCTGACACTGGGCTCTTGGGCTGAGGCTGTGCATGGGTTTCTCTCTCTAATGCTGGCTGTACTGACTGACTCTCCCTTCTGCATCAAGTACTTACACTGATCATGTGCATCCTGAAGTTATTAAGGGTGGATTGAAAGTAAGTTTTTGATCTTAGATTGCAGATTAGCTAAAATATTTTGCTTTGTTGAGTTTGAGTTTTGTGGTTCTGAATGGTCAGGTCTCTGTGCACACACTTTTAATCTATTGTGCTATGAAAAACACGCCTGATTTACATTCATTTGTGTCTAAATCTAAACAAATAACGTGAAATAAGAGGAAGTGATTAAATACAGCCACTCTGGTTTTCACTGGAAAATAGGTAATATCACTAATTGGGTAGAACTGTGGCATCACCTGCTGTAAACATATTAATTCTTGTAAACAAGATACAATTTTTATCTGCTCTCATCACTTCTGACAATGTTGAGGATGACTCAAAATCGAGGACTGTGATGCCTGTGCAAGTGATTCCACAGAGAATGAATGAGCTGGGGAGAGGAAAACCTGGGCAGGTGTCACTCAGCAGCAGCTGCACCTGCTGAAGGCTGCAACACGAGTTCTTTGGCACCCAATTCTTAGCCCAGGAGCTACAGAATTCCTGAAAGGTTGAGCAGAAGTTTTGGTATTTCACAGGTTATGTGTTTGCATGGTTTCTGTTTCTCCATAACAGTAATGGATGACAAAGCAGACTCTAAACTGTCTTTAAAAACTGTTTTGATTTTGATTGCCTAAAAACCTTATTGGGTATGGAGATCAAGGGTTTTAAGTTCTTGGCCTTGTGAACAGCTTTTACAGAAATAGAAACAAGTAAGTGAGGATTATTCAGGTTTCTTGCTCCCTTCCTTCTAACTTTGAAATTAACCTCATAGTTCTGTTTCTGTCCGCATTTTCTTTTCTCTCTTCCTCTTTATATGTAGTAGTAAAAATGGAATATTGGTTCAATTTAAGCAACTTAATTGTTAATTTTCTATTATTTGTACTTTGTATTATGAAGATAGTATCAAATTTTCTGAAATGGTAAGGGGTTTATATCCACCATTGTTTTTCTTTCTGAAAAGCTGTTCTAAATTCAACTAGCAATGTTTTTTGTGTTGTACCGCTTCCTATTTGGCTGCATTATGTGTAGAAGGGCCAAAATACATGTCTTTGATTTATGTGGCAATGTAAAGAACAGCTACAAATGCCATGAGGCAGAGAGTTTGAGTCTGTCCAATTGCTAAGTGTTTCTCTGTGAAAAATGACTCCTTGTTCTTTGGATCACAGAGATTGTACAATTACAATTTTAATCAATCCGACACAAGATTCATTGGTTCTTACTGTGCAGAGCACATAGTCACAGTCCAATAAATCTGCTTCTGGTGTGCAGATCCAGACTCCTGGAGCCTCTGGAGACTGTGTACAAATGACAGGCGTGTCTGCCTTGCCTGTGGACTTGCGTGGTGTCAGCGGTAAGGAAGGTGTGCTGCTACTGTTCTGACTTCTAATGTGGCATTTTATGGTTTGCATTTGAACGATTAGAAACGATGTGCTCGACCTGGTGGATGCAGGAGGTGTTACTTATTCCTTTCTCTAGGTTTTTTCTTTCTCAAAGTGAGATTTTTGATGCTCTTAGATTCTTTCGTAGTGGTTTAGCTCTGGGTGAATAAGATCTTCATTTTCCAAGGGCTGATAAGGCATTGCAATAACACTTAAATTGGTTATATATCAGGGAAAAGTTTTTCACCCACAGGGTTGCTGGGCTCTGGAACAGGCTGCCCAGGACAGTGAGTACAACTGCAAGCCTAGCTGAGCCCAAGAAGCATTGGGACAATGCTCTCAGGCACACGGGGGGATTGTTGGGGTGTCCTGTGCAGGGTGAGGAGCTTGGCTCGATGATCCTGATGGGTCTCTTCCAACTCAGCTTATTCTGTGATGCTTTGATTCTAAAGTCCTGCCTGATGTGGTCCTTTTGGAAAAAGCACTGAACTGTCAAATCCTGGGAAGTGAAGTAAGTGGTGGATGGGCTAAAATACATCTGGCTGAAAGCAACACGAGTGAGGAGAGTGAAGCTGTCCCAGCATTCCCCGTGATACACAGAAATGTTTGTAAGTTATACATCACCAAAAAGAACTCCCAAAGACAATGAACCATTTGTCCTGAAAAGCAATTATAGATCTGAGGAACGCGAAGTCAGCAAGGAGGGGTACGTCCTGGGAAGCCTCTCTGGAGAATTTAGACAAGCTTTGAACTTCTGAGACATTCCACACATGATCCATACAAGTTTGTTAACAACTGCTACCTAGACTCTTGGAATATTTTGTCTTTGCTGAATGTGGTTAGCACCGGTCCTGCTGATGGGTTTGCTCTACAGCATCCCAGGACTGAGAGACAATAAACATGCTCCAGTGTGCAGGAGAAAGTTATCAGGAAGGCAACTCTGTGCTGCTGTATCCAAATTTATTGGCTGGCACAGCACCTGAGGGTAGACAGTGTCTGTGCTGGGCTGACAGTCTGGAGGCAACAGGAGACACCTGCCTGAGCTGGATGTGAAGGAATGGCAAGAGAAGATAAACCCACAGTAACTTGCTGGTGAAGGAAAGGGCAGATAAGAACAGAAAACTAAAGTATATGATGGGTGACAAGACAGATAACAGTGCTGAATAGGAAACCCAAGGATCCTGTGGAAGGAAATAGTAGCAGGATGTGAAGAAAGCAAGAATAGAAATAGTGCTGCAAAGGAGAGGGCGTGGGCTGGACTGCAGGGCTCGTGGGAGCAGTGCAGGGTGTGGACAGGAGCCAGGCCATAGGAACAGCGAGGAGAAAGGGACACAGAGAAATAGGCTGTGCCATTCCTGGCATTGCCTTAGGTGCAGCTGTGGGGTTTTAAACCACAAAATTCTTCTGATGCAACCTGGGTCCTTTTGGATTCGATGCGCAAATATCTTCTGACTGTCCTTTTAGTATTTAATTTTTTACTGACTGAGGAAGTAAGAAATAACTTAGAAGTCACTGCAAAAAATATAGACTGAAAAAGGCGTCTAGAAAATCCAGAAAGTATTATTTATCTGTCTTTTAAAATGTTTGTTAATATAAAACAAACTAGCAAACAAGAAGCCATAATTTATCATTGACAACATATGAAGTTTTGTTAACATCTTTTTTGATAACTTTAGCGATGTTACAGCAAAAGTGAAAGAAAAATAAGTAATCTGAAGATATTTTTAGTAGGTTATTTTCCATTCGTGTATAGATCATTCTGAGGGTAATACTGCAAATGTCATTTGTGAAGGCTTTATTTTGTAACAACAGATGACATGATATTGAAAAAGAACATAAAAATTTGAGGTTTTGTTTAAGAAAATGTTTTTGTGCACACCAGGATCATGTACAGACAATTTGGGATTAAGAATCTGTGTTTTGTCTATATGGAAATCTACAGAACTTCAGTTTGGGAAATGGTACTGTGCTTACATCCAAATGTTGCCTTCCACAATTTGTGCAGAGATTTATATCTTCTTCTTAGGAGCAGCAGCTTTCTTTGTTTCCAAAATATTTTTTGTTGTTCATCGTAAATGCAAAATATTTTCACAGCTCTGCTCTTGCCATGTTTACATTCATGAATTTGCTTTCTTGAAATATGTGAGTGGTGGTAGACAGTACATACTGGCTGTGGTGCTTGAGAGAACATAAAGAAGTATTTAGACCCTGAAGGAACAGACCCAATATTAATCTGAAGTCACATTTCACTTTGCAGTTTGCTTTCCAGCCTACATTCACTGCTCCTGTGCGCTGCTGATATTCTGCCTGCTGGACATAGTCCAGGGAAACAAAGCCTCCAAACAAGAAAGCAAGGTTTTAGCATCAGGATGATTTATTTTGAGGAGCCTTTCATATGCTCTATCAAAAAGGAGGTAGGATTAGTTACTAAATAAATCGTTTATGATTCAGCTGCATAATAAATGTCTTTCTCCTCTTACTTGTCTTACTTATGCCTCAGTGCAACCTGGTCATGTTATCACTGAGCAACATTTTCCAAAGATCTAAGTCTTGTCAAGCAGCCAGGCTCAAGCAGGAGAGAAGCAAACCCTTGCCAGAGAGAAGGAGATGCTGAGAGCCAGGGATTACAGTCTCATAATCGAGTCATACCTCTGAGTGAGGCAACCCAATTTCGCTGGGATGTGGAGACAAGAGAACTTCACTGTGATGCTGTAAGGATTAGGTAGTTTTGGAGGCAGGAAGTACCATGAGCTGAGAAGTCAGGCTTTAGATTATACCCCAGGAGGCCAGTGCAGGAGGGTTCCCAGAGCTCTTAAGCATTTCTGGAGCCCAGTAATTCCCTGGAGCCCAGTAATTCCCTGGAGCGCAGTACTTCCCTGGAGCCCAGTACCTATCTGGTTGCTTTCTTCCAGACAAATGTTATCAGTAATGTAATCTGCCTATCTTTTTAGAAGCTTTAGAACACAAATAGCTTTTTCAGGCCTGAAAAACCATTTCATGATTTATTTCATATTCCAAATGGAAAATGGCATGGGAGGCTAGCATTGTTTTCTGACAGATTGTCAAGCCTGAGGCTAGTGTGCATGTCTGGCTGCGCTGAATTCAAAATTGGTATTTTTTAGAGGAGGATGGCTGACTGAACTCCTGCTAGATTGGTTTCTTTTTAGAAATGTTCTGTTCTGTTCTCCTGTGCTGTGATTCAGATTGTCTTTTCCTTCATAACAGGCAGTGACAAGTCCTTGGGGTGGCCTTAGCTTAGAATTCCAGGAAAGTCACGTAGATAACATGGCACATAGAAATTCACTGAAGCATGTTCAACTTTTCTCTACAGTTATGTTTCCACATGTGCTGCTCTCAAATACCCATTTCTCCCTGTAAACTGTCAAGAAAGACAAGGCAGAGTAACCTGCTCTGAGCAAATTCAGAGCACGAGCTTCATTCCTGGGAAGTCTGAGGCCATGCAGATGATTTGAGCAGAGAGTTCTTTAGGATTGTGAGGGTTCTGAAAAGGGGGCCCTTGCTTTTAGGTGCACCAAGCCCCTCCAAGTGGTGGGAGGACATTGTAGCTGTCAAAGAGAATTCTGTTATGCCAAAGTTGGTGCAGATTTTGGCCAATAAGGACAGAACAAAGTTTTCTAGCAAAGAATATATGTGTTTTGCTGTTACATCACATTTTGGTGTCTTCATTAAACTTTAGGTTGTGTGATTGAATTAACTTAATTTCTCTCCTTTCCTCATTATGATGGCATAGATTTTGTTTTTCCAGTGTTTTATAAGAGGATTATGAATACAATTCACGACAATTCTTTCACTTTACCTTTTCTCTTATGCAATTAATAATACTCCAAATGATGTACTGGGCTGTGATTCAGCAGGCACTGGGCAGGGAGAGTGCTAAAAATGAGAAAGGTACTCGTTTAGCTGGGTTGTCATACCACTTCCCATGAGGAGGCAGATGGTACAGGTGAAAAGAATTTCCTCTGCAGACTTTAGCATCTGAAGGCACACAGATGTGTCTTGGCAGCCAGTCCATTAGTCTTTAGCTACTTTGGTCATGCCTGGTTTACAGCACCAGTCCAGCAAATAACAGAGGAGAGGAGCTGAAGCAGTGTGGGTGAATTTACTATATTGAACACAGTCATCTGTGGTGGCTTCTGCTGTCTGAAAAGGCTCTAAGAGGCAGAACAGGCTAAAAAAAACTTCAGGAGCCAGAATACTGCATGAAACATTTGGGGCATGAATCTATGCTCTCTTGATTTCAGTTATTAGCTGAATCAATAATTTTCCTTTCCTTTGTTTTTTTCCCCCATCCTTCTCTTATGTAACTGTCCCCATCTGCTCCATAGCTGACATAATACCTTTATTCCTCTTATTTTGTTTGCATTAGAAAATGCAGTGCCTGCGACATGACAACACGTGCTTTTGACCTTGCAGTGCTGACCTTATCAGTAGAGTGTTTCATAACCTCTCCCACTGAAGAAGATGAGGTTGACTAAACTGGATCTGTCTCGAGCCATCAGGCATTCATCCACAATGCTAAAGCCAATTTCAATGAGGTCACTTTTTCACACGGCAAAACTATAATAGTTTTTGTCTCCTACTGTCTGATTTATTCTGCTGGCAAGGACTGCTGGTTTCCCTGAAACTGAGGAGGCAGTTTTTATTTTTTAAATTTTTTTTTTCTCTAGGCAGGAAAGCAGTATTTATTTTTAAGAACACAAGTTTTTATATATAATACTTTACCACATCTCAGTTGTGAGATTACTTCACAATTTTCCTTTTGATCTGCCTGCATTTTATGCTCCTGCAGGATTTGCATTGTGAACTGTACCCTGTTGCTATACATACAATGCAAAGTATTTAAATACTTTCCTACTTTATGGAGATAATTATAAGCTCTATTTCTTGAACAATGAAAGCAAGACAAATGCTTAAGTCTTCACATTTCAATTGTAATAAAGCAGATGTAAAATGAGTTCCAAGGGATTAAACACCCTGGATGTACTTTGGATTGTCCCATTAAACACCTTCTCCCAGAGAGCATTGTAATTACCACATCTATGTGATAGTTTCTCATTAATTACACTGCCACTAATTCTTAGTATCCTGTGTATTCTCTTCTTCTCTTGAAGTTCTCAGAATGAACTGAAAGGTAAGGAATATAAATTTGTGTGTCCTAGAGGAGTTATTTGGGTCATATACACGCTAAGGTTAAAATGGGAGTGTAGCTCCTCACTGGTCTGGATGGGTTTGCCCTGGTGACAGTGGGGCAGGGGAATTGTATGTCTGAGAAGTGTTTCTGCAGCCTCAGACAATGGCTTGGCACTGTGTCTGTGCTGCATAAATCAGCCATGGATATTTAGCAATGGGCTGGAGGATGAGGAATCAGAGCAGTGGTTAGGCTCGTGTGGGTGCTGTCCAAATAACTGCGCACAGACTGATGCAGGTGTAGGCACCTGGAGGTGTAATTATTGTCCTTGAGGGTACAATTGCAAATACACAGCTGAGCAAGAATGATCCATTACTGCATGTCAGATTAAAAAAAACTTGAGTTTTTCCTTAACAAATGGTAACTGTATTTCTTAAAATGTTAGAATGTGGATACCTACTTAGGCTTGGGACAGTCAGTCTCTTTTCAGTATAACCTCTTGCATCTTTTCATCGTTGTCATCTGCACAAACTCATCCCAAGCAATCATCCCATGTCAAGAGAGCTACATTTCATGAGCCTGTGAACCTTGGGTCAAGTATGCCCATAGGGTTAATATAAAATTAAAGTATGGTTCCAGTTTATTCATTGAATTGATGTAATGGAATAAGGTTGGGAAAAGAGAGAATATTAATTTTTTCTTGACCAACAGATGCCAGTAGAACAGACAGGATTTCAGACATGCCATCAAAGGTACAAAAGGATGCTATCAAATTTATTTCTTTTACATGATTACTATACTTTTCTAATTAAGACAGGTTTTTAAACATATTTCAAATGAATGAATTTAACTTTTGTCCTACAATAATCTTCTCGCTTCCATGAACCCATCACTGGTTGATAAAGGAGGGAGACGTATTGGTGTCATGTGATAAAATGATGAATTTCTTGCTTATGGTCAAATCTGCAGATACCATCTCAATCTAGAGAAAAGGAATGATGCCATTAGTTCTGATATCAAGGTAGATTCCTTGGCTGACTTCTACTGTAAGTCATCATGACCTCTGGATTCATCGCTCCTCCTGAGCCTTCTCCTAGTGGAGGAGTCTCAAACGCAACCAGTAGCAAATTAACCTTTCACCTGTCATTCAGGAGGAATGGGTTTCTAAAGCTGCCACAACAAAGAGACAACACATCTTACTGAACCACGGAATGATGTGGAAAGTGTTGAAAGGCCTCACTGACAAGCATGGCATAGAACAAAGCAACCTCCAAAACACTGATGGTGAGGGTTGCAGTAACAGTTGCAAAATGGCACAGATCTTCATTAGCTTTCAGTGGGGGAATTATTTCAGGATACTCTACTTCTGCTGTCATGTCTGGATTTCCACAGTTGTGTTGGTATGTGGTGCTGTAGTAGCATCTGTCTTTAGGGCACAAATGTTCCTAGATTTATAATGGCACTGGTTTAGGGCCATGGTAGAATTTTTCTTATGTTGCAGAAATGCATCCCAGTCTTTCATCACTGTGTTATAACGTTCTCTAGGGTAGTGTTTCTAGCATTGCAATTTTAAACTACAGCTCTTTCTTACTACGAGCTACCTCCAAGCAGGGGTTCCCATTATTTTAAGCACTATGTTATGCCTCCAGAGGAGAATTCCTGAGCCAAACCATAAAATTATCCCTTTTTTTTCCTTCTTTTTTTCCAAAATAAGAGATATTTCCGGAGTTACTCTGACAGTACTCTTACATAATGCAGCTACCAGCACAAGATTCCCAGCTTGCTCTTTAGAGACATACTTACATCAAAGAACACACACAACTGATAAGGCCAACAGCAACATATGACAAATGTGTATAAACATTAATGCATCTGTCTGTTTTCCCTCCTCTCAGACATTTAATACCCACGTGAATTTCTCCCTCTTGCCTTTCCAATGCGCTTAATTGCCATATATTCTTACTGTATTAATTACTTCTGTCCACTTGATGACTGCATCACAGGGGGAAATCACGCGAATAAATAGCCAGTCAAGCTAGAGCAGGGTTAGTACATAAACCAGATAAATGAGTAGTGAATATGTCTTCAGTCATAGCAAGCAGCAGTTTTGGACTAGCACATCTTGCCATTTTTCCTTGTAGCGTTTGGTGTTCCAGCACTTGGGCAGGCCTGACAAATATGACAGCAAAGCAAGATTTGTGAATGGGATAACAAGTAATTACACTGCATAAATTCAGCAGCAATAATGCCCTCTTTGTTTCAATGTAAGAAATGCTGTCTGGGATCTAGATGTATCTAGGAACACAACCATCAACACAGACGTTAATACAGAACAAACACTGGTAACTGCGGAGTAAAAATCTGGCATTGGTGTTGAGATTTACTGTGCTTGTTTTTTAATTTTAGTGAGGCTTTTAACTCAAATGGAATCTGTTTCTGAATTTTAGCAATACTCTCTGTAGACTAGATTTTTCAGGGCATGTGAACATGATGTGTTTCCAGGCGTAATGACTTCTGAGCCCAAGAAAGCCCTAATGTTCTGCATTTATCAGGGTGAACTGAATGCTGCCCTGCTTTTATTCCTATTTAACTGCTACTGTCAGATATGCTCGACAGAGTTGAGCATTAAAATAAAGCTGGATTAAAAAAAACCATAGGATGTTAAAAATAATAATCAGAATCAATTTCTGTAGTTTTCTGGGCTTGTTCAGTTATTTGAGGGGAGATCTATTAGGACAGCTTATCTTGACCAGTACATTAACAAATCTCTTTCTGAATAATTCAGGCTGTGCTTGGAGAAGGCTCTTTCAGCCCTGCCTGCAGACTGTGGTGCTGCAGCCACCTTTGTGGATTTGTTTATAAACCAGGTTATGGTGAATCAGCCACTGCTGGCATCCAGAGCACTGGTGCCACAATGCAGAGCTCTGCTAGAACAGGCTGCATCACACCTGCTTTTTTGCAATAAATACAAAAATATACCTACAAAGGTATCTGAGACAGTGCAGGGTGAAGGAGTTGATGAGGTGTGAGGTCTTTCTGTTTTACAGATTGCACTAGTCCTACAGCTATCAGTTCTTTTCCAAAGAAGATTCTTTTTGTAAATAATTCTTTTCTTGGACAAGAAGGGTTAAATTATCAGGATGGTGTACAGGAAATTAGGCATGTGACATCTGCTAAAAAATAACAGGAGCAGTGTGCTTAATTTGCAGTGGACATTTGCCATCTGGTTCAAGAGAGTTCAGTTTTTGAATCTGAAGTTAAATAAAGTGGTTTTTCAGCTGATGTGGGGAAGTTAGAACCAGAGAGCACCGAGTCACAAAACTGCCTGGAAATTTGCTGTCATCATTATTTGCCTTCTAGTTGCTTTCTTCAAAAAATGACCATTTTTTCCCAGAAGCATGTTAGGGTACAGCTGGCCAGTAAACCCAGAACTACCCTACTTCTGGTGAGAAAAAAAGGATGCAGCAGAGCACAAGGTAAGGCATGCGTTGGAGCAATTGCTTTGAAGCTTTTTCTGTCACAGGCAGGATAATAAAGAAAGGGGCCCATAAGACCAAAGATCAGGCACAGCTTGTCTTTATCTAATTCATGCTGCAGCTGGCACTACACCAGGGCTGTAAAATGCTATCAGCTCCACTGATATTAACTGGAATCCATTATATGATGCTGTCTCAAGAGTTTCACTTCTCCTCCTATGAAAGGTTCCTGCCCCTTCCACTAGAACCTGGCCACAAAACCAGTCCATGAGCCATGTGGCATGGCCAGCAGGGATGGAGGTCAAAGGGTTTAGGGTTTCAGTCTCATCTCTATGGAGTTTCACAAGTGAGCTCATGCATGAGTTATCAGGTAACTCCGCTGTCAGTAATGTTTTACTCAGGAATGGTTTGAATTTATTGTGTACAGAGAATATGAGTACATTTGGTATAGAATATACTACAGATGTCAACTTAAAAATTGGAGAAAGATCACCGTAAGTGGTTGTTGGGTTGTTGGGTTTGTTTTTATTCATTACCTGAGCAGACTTTTTTTATAAGAGAAGAGGCCATCTGCCAGAAGAAGAGTTCCTGAATTTTAAAAAGTCTCAATGCTCAGAAAAATCAGAGCTTTTCAACTGAGTGTATCTTATGTATATCTAAACCCAAGCAGCAAAAAAACCTGGACAGCTACTTCCAGGGGAAAAAACTATACTGCTCATAAAATAAAAATCACTCTGGTAAATGTGACCAGTATAAGCAAACACTACATGTATATAGAGGCACAAGGTTAAAAAATAGATATTACCTGACTTAATTTTTCAGGTTTTATTCATTTAGTTGTGGCCTTCAGCTTGAGGGTGGTATTTGTTGCTGGAAGTGCATAGATTTTTCTATTTCCCTTACACTTCATCAATTTCCCTTGACTTTTTTGGTCTAATTATCTACTAGATTACACTTTATAGCTATGTTGATACTGAGTATTTAAAAAGATGAGTTTATCCACTCTGGTCTGTAAATTTGGATTGGTTTCTCTGGACTGTGTACCAGCAGCACCTATTAGTTAGAGGATATTCATGTCTTTGCTAGTTACAGTAGGAACAGGATGAGCAGCCTCTTCCCCACTATACTTTGTGTCAGATCAAAAGCTTGCCTGCAGCAGCAGCAATTTGATAATGGTCTTCGTGAAACTACTACAGAACTCATTACTCTGGGCAAATTGCTTTGTGTGGTATAATGTACTGGGCTGGAGTCTAAGGGGACATGAACCCCAAACAGTGCTTAATACAGACCATAAAATATTTAAAGCCTGATACATTAGTTTTAAAATGCTTACAAAGGTTACATTTTATCCAAAAAGAGAGGAAAAAAATGCTGTTCCCATTAAGTCAGTGATTTAATAGAGTTTTCAGTACAATGCATTTACTCCATGATAATCAATTACCTCCAGCAAATTAAAATATAAATTAGGTTGTCTTGGAGAAAAGGAAGCTCTAAATCAGTTCTTTCTGGCTGCACATAAATACAGATTTTAAAGTTATGGTTTCCTAATGTCAAAACCAACACATCATGACAGAAAGATATTTTTAGCCACTGTGATTCTTAATGCATCAACTGTATTGATTGCATTTTTGTCAAAATCGGGATTATCAAAATATACATAACCTTTAGAATGTTCCTGCATTTCTCCATTATGTACATCAGGTATGCATGAATGGCTTGAGCAGCAAGCATTGTATTTCTACTCAGCAAAATACTCAGAAAAGCTCAGGAGGCTTTCTTTGGCTTTCCTTTTCCTAGTGGCCAAACATATTGAATTGGAAATTTCATTTCTATTCAGAACTAGAGATGGTAACTATATTCAAATTAAATACTGCAGCTGATAAATGAGCTACTAATACCATTGCACATTGTCCTAATTAATACAGCATCATACTGAGTAATATCAAAATACATGGGGGAGAAAAAGGGTGATTTACACTGAAAGCTGTATGGGTACTTCTGGATTCCCCAATATCTGTTATATTTTTACATGGTTTATCTATAACTCCATGACAAGAGGAAACATGCTGGAAATACGTCGAGGGGACATAATTACATCTCAGTGTTGTGGTTGGTTTGTTACCCCCCTGTCGCCGTTGGGGCAGCCAAAACAACACACATGCACACGGATAGTGCCTCGATTAAGGGCCAAAAAGCCGTTTATTAACAAAGCAGCTTCTTTTTATACACTTCTATGTGTTATCACTCGTGTTACATGGTCATTGGCTGCTAAGTTACTACAATAGACTCATTAGCTATATTAACTACAATATAATATACTACCATTGGCTACCCATAGCATAAGGATTCAAGAATGCAGAAAAATACCAGGTGCAGAAATGTTGCTGTTTTTCTTCTTCTATTGTTTTAGATTTCTTGCTTCTGTTGATACGACATTTTCAAGGGTAGAATTAATTATTTTTCTTCTCACGGGCTTTTCTCACGAACAGAAGCTAACCATCTCCAACTTAGGATGTGTGAAGCCTTCAGACTAGCTGTCAGCCTCAACAACCCCACTTCTCTCATGGGTTTGTCTGTAGGGTCAGAAGCAAAGCTGCCTGGATGGAGGAGGGGTATTTGGGGTTACAGGGCTTTGCACTACCTCTTAGCTCTAGGTGAGACTATGAACCCTATATAATTTTGCTGCACTTGTATTTTTCAGCCGTCTTTCATCACTTTTATCTGCAAAATGCTAGAAATCCATGTGAGGTGTGATACAGGGCTGAGAACAGAGAGGTCATTAAACCCTGATGATTGTCTAAGCAAATTAAAGAAAGCTGTGCGGGCAAACCAGCTTGTGAGGAAAGATCATCTGACACCCTCCAGGGGGAAGTGCAAGGTTCAGGTGCAGTTACTGCACCACCTGTGGTCAGTTCTCCTTCCCAAGTAAAGGACAAAGGTGTTTGGAAACTCCAGGGGTTTATTGTACAACACCATGACCACACATGTCTAGGAAGGTTAACTGAGGTCTTCAGACTGCTGATGGTTGGAGCTGCTGGAGAGATGTGCTCAGGTTGAGTAATGCCTTGGGGACAGGCTGGTCCCTGCAGTGAAAGGCTTGGGCTGTGCATCTCCTCTTCTGAGGGTGCCAGAATCCTGCATGGTGCTGCAGAACGCCAGAATCCCTACGGATGGCTTTGGGAGCAGCAGCACGTGCCCTGCCTTGGCTCCAGCGACAGTCAGGTTGTTCCTGTGTCACAGTGAAGCAGGACAGTCAGTGTTCTCTCCTGGCCTTACTTTGCTGTCCGTGTGAGCCTCATGTTCTGGGCTTTGTGTGAGATTTTAGCCTTACATCCACAGCACAATTTAATTCCTCTTACAATTGATTTTGTAGGATGGTTCTCCTCCCATCTCGTGCTTGGCTACAATAGGAAGAAGATATGTTTTAAAATGCCTTTTTGAAATGTATGGCCATTTTTAAAAAGGACTTTTTTTTTTTTTAACTGTGCTGTGTGGCTCCGTGTTTTTGAAGATGATAAATTGTGGCTAGGAGTGACAAAAATCAATTTTGCAGATTTGTTAATGTAACAAAGATCCCTTGTATTCTACAGGAAGAATTGATTCTTGAAATCAGAGCTAGATATTTTAAGCTTGCACTCCTGAGGCTTGTAAACTCTTGTGTTATTTAATTTTTATGTATGAATGTTTTGTTGGGAGTTTCTTAGATCATAAATAAAATCAAGATCATGCAGCAGGAGGCAAAGGTTTTTCTTACGAAAAATACTTTCTTTCTGACATCCAATACAGCACAGCTGAGTGAGTCTTGAAAAGAAATTCAAACATAAAAGCCCCACCATGAGCCAGACCTGCTTTGTGATAATTCTGTGATGGCTTGATTCCATATCAGATGAACTAGAGATTGTGTCAGTGTTGTTCAAAAAGAATTGTGAGTTTGGTTTTATGAGTTGTGGTTCTATGGTCTCCATTCTAGTTTTTCTGTGGTATTAACCATTTGATACAGAACACATTTTTAGATGTTTATTCTACCTGATATTAAAACGTTATTTTTGGATTTAAATTAAAGGTATCAACAACGCTACATCAAGGCCATATTTTTAATACACCAATAATTAACTTTGACATCAATAGGCACTAAATTATTGTGAATATTTATTTAGTGTTTACAAAATTATGACAATCCTCCAAGAGCTTTCCACTAAAAAGTTTTAAAAAAATATTTTTTCCCAGTGCAAAAAATATTTTTTTCTAATAAATTCTGGGGTCTTGAATGCTGTAAACAGATCTTCCCAGAGGAAACTAGGCTGAGTTGGTCCCCAAATCCAGAGAAGTTCCTCTTGAGCATTCCTGAGCAGTGAATGAAGGACTTCTGCACTTCAGTCCCAAATTTGCTTTGTTTTCTGTTTGTGTGTCTTAGCAGATCCAGTCTGAGAGATGAGACTTGGGAATGAAGGCAATAGTACCAAATACATACAAGGCATGGAGAGATACAGTTCCATATTACAGGCTGAGTTAGTTATTTGATCTTCTTAAGTAAAAGCATCTTATATACGTCTATTAAATGCAGTATTTAAATATGACCTGAAGGCTCATGGCATCTGCCAGTCCCCACAGGAGGAAACATCCGTACCATCGATGGGAATTTGAGAGTGACAAATATTGATGTGAGACCAAGCTCGTGCCCTGTCTGTGCCTAAATATATTGTACAAGAGCTGCTTGGCTCTGCTCACAGCCTTTGACAGGGCTGGCGAAGTTGTGAGGGTGCTGCCACAGCCCGCTGTGCCCCCAGGGTGGGGCAGGGGGTCCAGTCACAGGGCTGGGAAGCAGCAGCTGGAGCCAATTCCCCAATCGCCAGATCGGGATTGGCAGCACCTGTGGGAGCAGAGGGTTTAAAAGGAAGGGGCTGTGCTGGCTGGGCAGTCCGTGCTGGGACGTGTTCAGGAGAAACTGTGAGTAATGGTACAGTTGTTGTTTGATGTCTTGCTGGAGTAGAGCACTGCTCTGAGATGAGTGATGAGTTTGGGGTGAGTGGTCCTCCTCTGTCCTAAAGAGGTGCTGAGGCTGAGCCTGCTGGGGCCATGGATTTGCCTGCTCCCGGCAGGGGACTCACTGCTGGGTTCCATCTGCTGTGACTTCATGGCACACACCTGCTGAACCTCCCCAGATGGAGTGTGAGCAGCCAGAGGAGCAGAGCTCTCGCTGTTGGTCTGGTGCCGGGTACCCATGTGAGAAAGTAAGTGGTGATTTCTGTTCTAAAAAACTCTGATGTCCTCTTGAGACAGCAGCTGAAAGGTCAACTTCATATGGGCAGAAATACTTCTGTTGTAAAAGATGTTTTTATGTCTTGTGTGCTGGTGGGCCATAGGGTGAGCAGTGCTGTGGGAAAGCAGCACAGGCAGAGACAGTCAAAAAGTGTTCCCAGTTTCCTTTTTGCTGAAAGAACTATGGAGAGAGAAGCATTTGTCATGGGGGGAAGGCCAGGGCTGTCTTGGGGAGAGATGCTATGGGATGCAGCCTCCTGTTTGCAACTTTAAAACTTTATCTGCTGCTGTTTTCCATGACTTAATTGGGCACTGCCAGTAACAGGTGGTGTGTACCCAGTGTGGCTGGGCACTGAAATCTGAGTGCTGACCAAGGTGTGTGGCTGCATGGTGGGTGGCAACAGAAAACTGGGCTGTGGAGGATGGAGCTGTGTTATTTACCAAACACTGCATGGTGGCACTGGTCAGGGTTGCCTCATGCCGTGGTAACAATTGTGCAGGCTCCTGTTGAATGAAGTCAGGTGGTGGTGGTGGTGATGGTTAATCAGCAAATGTTAGCATGGGATTAAGTTAGTGCAAGTGAGCAGCAGTGTTTATGACTATACTTAGCTTGGGTTTGCATCTCGAAAGGCCAAATTCAGATACCTGCTCTATAAATTGAATAACAGTGCTCTTGGCCGTGCTAACAAATTCCTGTCCCTGCCTGTAAGTTTAGGCTGTGTTGAATGCATCTGCTAATGGTGTATCTTTGGCCTTGCTGCCTCAGGTTTCAGGTGTAACTGATTCTTCCTCTCTCCTTGTAATATAATTTGGAGATACATTTTCCCTCCTATCTGGAGGAGCAGCTGGACTCAATTCCCCAATCACCAATTAGCAGCAAGGCCTTAGCAGATGTGTGTGGTTAGTTCCCTTTTTTTTCTGTTTCTGGCTCTTCTGAGGATGCTGAGTGAGTGCTGCTGGTCTGGGGGAAAGGGGAAATCTGGGTAATCTGTCTTGAGATGAATGATAGAAGAGGAGACTCATCTTTCAATTCTGTGTTACTGTGGTAACATCCTGAAAATATTTTATATTCTGATTCTAAAAGATACTTTATGAATAGGAAAAAAAATCTATTAGATGCTGATCTTCACGGCTATGCCCCAACTATACAGAAATGAATGTTGTAGTGATTGACTCTTCCAGAGCAGTTCAGTGGTGTAAGAGTGTGCTCCTTCCTGTGCCCACAAAAACAGCTGTACCAGTGGAAAGTGTTTATCCTCAAGGTGCTGCAGCCTCGAGATTTGTCTGCTAATATCTCTTAGAGGGATTATTTTGAAGCAGTAACCCTCAGCTTCAGATGGCAGAAAAGAGTGTGCTTGGTTTTGATGGAACAGGTAAATAAACAAGCGTGTCCTCACTGCAGAGTTGACTGGAATGCTTTCCCTAGCCTGGCTTTTAACTCTATAGAGATTTTTTCCTTTAATAGTGACATTTTTAGTTCTTTGCTGACTAAAGCAGGAGTTAACAGAGCTTTTCAACTGTGAACACAACAGCTCTGCAGAGGCTTTTTCCCAAGTGTGCTTTTCTCATTTGAGCAAGTGTCCAGAGGAATTACTTTTACTGAAGGAAACGTTAACAACCAAAGGTACACAGTTGTGAAGCCCCAGGCTTTTAAGATGTGCACTTGTGATTCCTTGAAAATGAGCCATATGCTGAGAACATGTGAACGTCTGAGCACTTCATATGGGTTTTTGCTATTGGACACTTGCTATACATCATTTGGAAATGCATGCATGTATTTTTAAAAGGTTTCTTTTCTGTGGTGTGGGCTTGTTTGTTTTTTAAGAGCTTGTTCAGATGTTATTTTTCTCCTTCAGAAGTTTATTCTGTGTGACTTGCAGGAATCAGTTGCAAGCATATGAAGCAAATTGTTGTTTGTATGGGTGTTTGGAGCTCTGCAAAAGAATTTCTAAGCATGGATTTGGTTTGTTGCCTGTACAATGAGGTACTGCCTTTTCAGCTGCAGTAGTCTGTGCCTTGACATCTTTCAAACACATCTTTCATTTGCATCAGCGAGGGTGAGAATATCTATGGGACAAGGAAACGAACTGTCTTTTAATACAAATACTAAACTCAGTGGTGCCCTTTCTTATTATTTCATTGTCTTTTTTACTCTAGTAAAAAGTATCTTTTAAAAGTATCTTTAAAAAAAAAATTGAAGCACGGACTATGCTTTATGGACTACATTTGGGGACTCCTAGTTGTGTGCTCCATTTGACAGGAGATCTAACACTGCAGCTGATAGCAATGGTAACTCAAAGATTATCCAGTGGGAAGGATCCAGAGGTACTGTGTGTTGTGCCTGCAGTTGGGAATGGGATGCTTTGTGGGAGCTCTTTAAGAGGAGGAAAGCTGATAGCTCTCTGACAACTTTCCTGGATAGAATTAAAAATGTTTATAGAACAGCAAAAGTCTGTTTTCTGCAGATGAAAAGCCTGACAAGGTTTTCTTGCAACAAATCCAGTAGTTTGTTCTGGGCTCTGATCTCTGTGGTCCTTTGGAGCTGCTCGGGCAGTTTAGTGAGCGGAATCACAAGCATCTTGCTCTGTTATCTGGCACCTGAAGATAACCTCCAGAATCAGACAATGAGCTGAAAACAGGCATTCTCTTGCACCTCATTTACAAGCACGTGGCACTTCCCTGCCACAGTCTGAGCAGAACTGCAACTTCTCTGCATTTTGTGTGATCTTGCTCTTACAGCAGGGCCGGCTTATCTATTGTTTTTCCAGTTAAATTTCATACCTGCCTGGGCTCTTGTTCTGCTAATATGGAGGTAGAAACAAAATCAATCTTCATGAGATGGGAAGCGGGAAAATGGGAAAATATGTCACACCATGACAGCATCAAACTAAACACCAGCCCTGCTTTTAAACTTAGCAGAATGTCTTTCAGTCTGGCTTTGTCTCACTCTTTACCTTGACAGGACTAATAAAAGTCTGAGAGGCAGGACAGTTGCCCTAAGGAAAGTCAGTATTTCTGGGTTTCAGTCAAGACTTCCGTGGGTCTTGACTATAAACTATAAAATTATAACTAATGACCCTTGGCAGGTCCTGGTGATGCTGCTGGTTCCTGCAGTGTGCACTGTTTCCTTTTTGTACAAATGGCCAAATGTCTTTGTTCTCTGAAGAAATGTATATACCACTCAATAGAAGATATTAGTGACTTAGGCAAGTATCTTCTTCTATATATTACTCCCACCTAAACAACTATAGGAAGCAAACAGTAGAATAAATTGCCTGTCTGGTTCTATAAATCAAAAATACAATCTTAGTCCAGTGCAGCACAAGGCAAATACAATAATGGCAAAATCTATAGCTGTAGAGATGATAAAGTATCAAAGAGATCTGCCCTCTACTGAGGCCTGAGCATAGGATACATTATTTAAATGTACAGTAGGCAGTGAGAGTGATCAATACTTCACAAGCCTCGACTTCTGAAAAGTGGTGAATTGACTTGATCTTAACAGTAGATAGCTGTGGGTGCAGTAATAGGGATTGCTAAAATACACGCCATGATCTGCATTCTCTTGTTGCAGTCTTTGCATAGCTGTTTAAACCTGGGGAACTGAACGTGGCGGTGTTTGACTTGGTAATGAATAAACACACAATATGGGAGAATCTGGCTAGCATTTTGCATTCTCGTGAGATTATGGGCATTAAGCTCCCCTATAACGGTAGTGCCATTAATTCCACTTTTGCCAGTGCCAGTGAAAACAGGGACCCTTATTGTTCAAGCCTTTGGAATTCACAGACCGTGCTGGGACTGCCCGATTTGGGCAGAACTTGCCCTTGCTAAGCAATCAGGAATGCCTTTTGGTGAAGCCTTTTCTTTTCCCTGCTCTTCACTTTGTCTGCTCAGGTGGTTTTATTAGTGTTAAACGGTTGTCTCTGTGCTACTCATCTGCTGTAATATTCCCTCTGCTCTGTAGGCTTCAGGAAAACTCTCTTGAAGCATCTTGGTATTTTAGGTGACTGATTTTCAGTGCATCTGATCTCAGCTTCCTGAGATGCTAGAAATGCTGAAGACTTTTCTTGAAACAAAGAAAAATACTTTGTAATTGCTGAACTGCTTCAGCAATTTTGCATCGTGACAGTCTAATTAGTAAATGTTCTCAAGGACTTAGTGAATAGTGAGATGCAGTTAAAAGTCCACTCATGGTCGATAGAGTTCTGATATCCAGGACCACAAGCTTTCATTTTATTTGCCTTCTAATTTTTAGGATGCTTTTCACTTCATTATAAAGTGACAATTGATGCTAAGGATCTCTTTGCATGACAAAAGGATAATAACATTGTGTCTATGGTTATGGCTGTTGTATGTTTTTCCTGTAACCAATTTTACTGCTGATTAGTAGGGGTTTTTTTTACTACAATTGTTTAAGTGGTCTTACGCCAAAATGATTATGTGGCTCTAAATAGAAACTAGCAGAGCTCAAGAAATGGAGTAAAATACTCGGAAAACATGAAATTGGCACTTGTGGATTTTCCAGTGAGCTGTAATTGAAAGCTCCATTTCTCTACCTGTTACTCTTTGGGGTGTATCCATATTCTTTACTGCTAATGCCCTACTAAGCTTCCCCATGTGACCAGCTGCCGTTTTAGTCTCTTCTTGTGACAAAATGAGGATTTGGGGGTTGGTTGCTGAGAAAGCCAGGGCAGTACTCAATCTCCAGATGCTTAGAGCAACTTCTGTTATCCGTAGCTGCTACTATCGGAAGTAGTGAGGGGAGGAGGACAAAGCCAAATAAAAACCAAAACAAAACCTCAGTGGGATAAGTTTGGGTTTCTGCAACCAAACCCTTAATTTTGGGTGAATCGTTTGGAAGAGTGATCACAGCAGGCTGGACTTTGTAGCTGTGCTGTGCTTGAGTTTTCAAAAGACTGGGAACTCAGTGGGTGTTATGCTTAAGGATCCTATAATGAGAGATAAATGAAGTGAGTAGATTAACTTGAAAAGTATTGGTGATCTAGAAAATGATATGCTAATATGAAAAAGATGCTAATTCATAAATGTGGTGAAACTTCTATTGAAGATGAAATAACGCTAAAAATGTAAAGAAATTAAAAAATATGTTGGATGGATGGCAGGGAAGGGAACATGAGGCCCAGGTACTGCAGGGCTGAAAAAGGACCTTTAGGCCCCTCAGACACAGCACTCTTGTTTCTGAAGCAGGATCAAATAGCACCCCCTGTGCTATTCCTGTAGTCCTTGCCAACATTCTATGTTGTCTTTTTATACTGTTTATTTCTTATTCTGAGTATTTTTGCCACAACTTAGGTCTGCTGCTATTGTCCTAGTTCAACATGGACACAAAGGCAATGTGTTCTCTGCAGCAGATTTTTATTACCTCAGTTTTCACTTCTTCATGCTAAATAGTGTGTTTTATTGCAGTGGCAGATTGTTTGTGCTGAAGTCTTGGGCCTTTTGGTCATATGTTGTTTTCCAAAGCACATCTCCAATTTAAAATTACTGTGAGTTCTATCCAGGCTCCCATGGTATTTCCTGACCCTTCCAGCTTTGGTAGCTTGTAAACTGAATAATCAAGATCCTTAGCTCATCAGCCAGGCCATTATGATACTTGATAGGACTGACACAAAGGATTCATTGCTGCTGACTCCCCTTCAGTGCAGCCTTTCCCTCTGGCAGGAAATTGCAATATCTTCACTACAGGCTGGTCACGTACACAGACTGCTGTACACTGCATTTCTTGGAAGCTGTTCTGATGCCATAATTCTAATATTTTTTGTGCTTTTTTTGTCAAGATGTAGATAAAGAATTATTGCTATTTTATTTTTCTAAAGCATGTTACCTGTCTGCAGTAAGAGATTAGATTAACTTGATGTGTCTTTGTGATAAATCCTGCTTGCTGTTCTTGGCCTTCAGTGTTGTCTCTAATGCAGTGAAATGCAGTCATTATTTGCTCTGCTATTTCTCTCTGACCATCCAGCTCTTCCTCTTCCATAGACATGCTACACTGTCCATTCTTTAAGTTGAACCTTCTGCACTGTAGCCATCTCTCCTGAGCTCTCACAAATACACTGCTGATGGCTCTAAGGGTTTCACCAGCTAGTTCTTTAAATATCCTAGGAGGAAATTCACCTTACCATGTGGATTTGAGTGTTTGAGAAAACAAACCAACCTATCTTCCTTCCTAATGGTTTCATTTACCTCTCTTGCACAAAAAACAAATTAGTAATCAGTGCACACAAAAGTACAAAATTATGATTCCAAGTATAAGCAATAGGTGCAACTGTATGTAAAGTGAATTTTCACACAACACTTTTTGTGGAGGTTGCTGTTGGTGCAAATAATGTACAAAATGAGGTGAAATTAATAATGTACAAAGGCAGCAAAAAAGTCTTAATTTTTTTGGGGGGGAACTTTCTTTATTCAGTTCCTTAAAAATGTGAAGATAAGGCCAGTCAGGTGATTGTATGTATAATGCAGTGTCAGTGCTTGTTTCTAAGCATTAACCTTTTTTCACCGATGTCTTACTGGAGATCAAAATAAGTATGAAATAATGTGGCATAAATTTAAGGTGCATGGTGACACCAGCTGGTGGTGAAATACATGTATATAAAAGTGTGAGTTCAGGTCCTCCCACTGACTTGGATGGAGGAAGCCCTGGAATGCTGTTTTGTACCACGTCACCGCAGCTGTGTGATGGAGGAGTTGGACTCCTTTCCAGAAACTGCTGTGTGGTGAACTTCATTAGTGCTACACACGCGGCTGGGAGTTTGAGATCTACAGGCTCACAAGCCTGGCAGAAAAGGAAAAATCTTCAGTATCATTATTTAAAGCTCTGTGCACATTGAAACTCTTGGATTGCACCTTTCTTCCAGCACAAAGGAACAAGTGTCTTCAATAAAATAACAGTGTAAGATTACACACTCTTGGGGCTTCAGTATTGTGGACTGGCTAATCTCTTGAGGTAGCTGAATAAACTTGGGGTTAGCAGCTTATAAGGAATATTAAAAAGGATTGAACTCGCATATTTCCTCATGTAAAGACCTTCTTGGTTGTTGTTTGTGGGAAGGAGTGAATGCTGGCCCATTGCTGGTTTGGAGTGGAGATAATTTAGGAACCAGTGAAACTGGAGCTGCCATTGTTTGATCTGGAATAACATTCACCTGTGTACAGCCCTGAGAGTGTAAAGCAGGGACAAGCACTTGTGAAAGAGCAAGGTATTTAAAACAAAAGGAACAACACCCCAACTGTGTCTTCATAAAATACCACAGTTCTATTAGAAATGTGTTGCTTTTAAAGATATATCATCACTTAATCTGCATTATTGTCTTGAATTTATTAGAGCTTTGGCTTTGTTTGTTTATCTTATTTAAGAAAGAAAACATGGCTTTGAAATGTCTTGGTGGCTGTCGAGACTTTTCATCTCTGTGTGTTTCTAATGGAATAATTCAGTAACATGCATTATCAAACAGTGTATTAACACCTAAACAGCAGTCCCTGATGTGCCCTATATGCTTCTGTTTTCCGTACTGCAGGCTTGAAATACACGAAGCAATTTAATTCTCCCAAGCTGCATTGTTTTGATAGGATTTCAGTATCTGATATTTCCCCACCTTAAATGGCCGTGGGGATTGTCTCTGCTGAAGGGAGCAGCTGAGCTGCCTGTTAAGCAGTTTTCTTGGAAAACAGTTTTCTTGTGAAATGGAAAACCTTTCTTGGGCCTATAACATGTGGGAAGGGCACGATCTTTCAACATAATTGCCTCAAAGGCTCAATATACAGAAATTAAATATTTAATGAAAATGCTGTTTTCTCCCTTCAGCAAGAAGTTGTGTTTAACCTTTTATCCTGCTTCCCCCCTCTCCTTTTTTCCTTTTGCATTACTGAAAATGTGGGAGATTGGGAATATGCAGCCCAGAAAGTCAGATTATTTTTCTGTTTATAGCAGAGAATGCATAAATCAAATTGGCTGCAGTAGTATGCACTTCTCAGCTGCAGACGCAACTGAGGTGATGTGGGAGTCCAGCATACAAACATAGACGGAAATATTCTTCTTTAAGTTTTGATGACTTTAAAGAGTTACATTAATTCTTGTAGTATTGTGACGGTTGGCTTCTGGTTTGCTTTCTGAGAACAACCTGTTCTAAATTATGTTTGCTCCCAGAAATGGTTGGCATGACCCCAGTCCATTCTGTGATGTCTCTTACTGTTGCATCACTGTCTCTGTTTTTGAGACATTGACCCTGAAATGGCTCAGCTGACACCACTAAGGTGGGAAGTTGTTTCTTGCTAATCATCAGGTGCCAGAGTGGTTTGTGCTTTTTAAAAATAGGTTTCAAGGCGAACAAAAAATAATTAACAACTCCAAGCAGCCAAAACCTAAGAACCACAACCATTAAAAAAAACCTCCAAGCAACCCTCTGTGAAACATACCTCCTTTCTTGTGCCTCCACCTGAGCTAAAGCACCCTGCAGCTGCTGTCTGAAGAATGGAAAATGACTGGGGTTATGGTGGTTGTCGTGCTGTTATGACAAAGCTCTTTCAACTGCAGCCTCCAGCCTCTGAAAAGTGTTCAAAACTCTGGGCTTTGCTGTAATCAATGGAGCTCCCCTGAAGAATGACTTCAGTGTGGATAAAATTCTTTGATACTTAGCTGCAGATTATTTGGTTTTCTGTGCTTGGAGCTGTTCTTCTGCCTCTCTTGCGGAGTATCCAAGAGGAAGTGTGTAACTGCCGGGGAATTCCTATCAATCCCCTTCACCCACGGGCCCCTTTGGAGGTGTTTGGCATGTCAGCACTGCTCACTGCAGCTCTGCTCGGCGTGTTAGGGCTGTAAAAATCATTTGCCAATGACTCAAACTGCAGCACACCGGAAAGGTCAAAGCGGTGCACTTTGCTATCTCTCAGAGAATGCACAGGGAGTTAAAATTCTGACATGTCATTCTCATAAAACAAGGATTTTCAAAGCAGCATTGGTACAAACCTGTGGAATGGTATTTTTTCCATAAACACCCCTCATCCTCCCAGGTATATGGCTGATCTAGGACAATGTTGTATTCCTCAGTTTGAAATTAAACCCTAAATACGAAATGCAAGTGCAGCAGTGGCTTTACTGAATATCACCAGCATTCTTGCTTGCAAATAGCTGATGGCAGGACAAGATATATTGAGTCATTCATAGCATGAGATTATCAGTGTGCTTAATACAATGAAATGCAAAAGCACTATCAAGAAAAATACTTGATATGCAAATTATACAAGATAAAGTAGCCATTCATGTAAATCTGCGAAAATTACTGAGGTTATAATATCGCCTGGGGAGTGTATAAGGTGTTGGTAGCTGCTGTAGTTGTTATTCTGTCCTGTTCAGGGTTAGACTGAACTGGCCATGGCCACAGGCTGGTTTTGACCATTTGTTCTGAAACAGGCAGAAATTTCCCCAGTCCTTGTACCAAGTTATACCAGAAGCTTGCACCCACAGTGGTCTGTAGGCTATCTGCTGCTTCCCTGATAAACTGATTCCTTGTGGTGGCTTGCATTTCCTGTAATCATTTGCAATGATATGGAATTATCTGCCTCATTAAAAGAAAAAGTCTAGAGATGGTGGCAGTCCCAAAGGAACTTGTACAGTGAATTAATTTTTTGTAGTGGATTAAAGTGCATGGATTCTAATTAATTCTGGCATTACCTTCTTCATAAAAAGAACCATCACATAATAAATTCATAATTAAGAAGGATTGTGTGTGGTGAGATTGACCTTTGTACCTTTACTCCTTTTTATTTTAATGCAACTGTCTTCAAAAAGGGATTTGGGCCTTGAGTAATCTTAGTAAGAAAGTAAGTGGAATGGAAAATGTCATGAATATTTACAAGTACGTTGCCTTTTTGTTGCCATAGTTTGTTTATGGTTTGCTTATAAGCCCTCTTATAGGAGAGTATAAATGTGCTTTCTAGTGCTAATATTTTATTCATTAAAGATGCTGTTCAGACCTCAACTGAACAGTTGGGTGTTGTCATATCCCCATTAAATTCATTATTCAACAAATTTTTCCCTAGAGGAAACAAACTTTTGTGGCTTTTCTTCAATCTTTTCACCCTCTTCAATCTTCTCTAGGCTTAAAGCATCCTCTGCACCAGTCACTCCAGGGAGCCTGATGAAGAAAAAGAACTTAAATGAGGTGTGATCTGCCCCTTTTGAATCACTCCCTGCCCGTGGCTGAGCTCTGGAGTGGCACTGTCCTTGTGACTGGCAGTGTGGTGAGAGAACAGGCAGAGGAGAGGGGGTTTGTGCCGTGTGCTGGCTCAGGGCTGGAATGCTCTGCAAGTGCCAGGGCAAAAAGGACCAGAAAAGCTCAAGTTGTTACACGTGGCAAGTATTGACAGCAGGGAAAATTTGTCCTATGAAATGTGCTACAAAGCAACTGCTCTCAGTCCAGTTTTCAGCTCCCAGCAGACCCAGTGCATCTCCTGGGTGCTTGGTTTGCTGAAGAGCTCAGTGGGAGATGGAAATCTGGCTTTGAGCCAGCAGGAAACTAGGGAAATTTTTTTTTTTTTTTTCTGCTCCTGGGAGTGATTTTTGTCCCTTTATATTCTCTCTGAGTTGTCCTGCAGTTTGGTTTTATTAAGATACTATTTTAACCTGGTGCTGGAACTTGTCTGCTAATGACTGCTGAAATGCAGATCTGTTATTCTGATGAATAAATTGGATGACAGCTGCTAGGGAAGAGTGAATGGATGCTTTATTGGGAAAATAAAACCACCACTAAATAAATGCTACTAGGAATAGGAAAAAATATACACAGGTACATTTGTTTTGTGTCCAAAGACAAAACTTATGCATTATAAAACAACATTCATAAAAGTAAGTGAAAATCCCCCTATTCAGTCACTTTTTACAGCCCGTGTTCTAAAACAGTCCAGATTTCTAAAAATTCAGGAGACTTATTTTTTAGTGTTCATCACATTTTTGCCACAGCGTTGCCAATGATCTATATACTTTTGGTTTTTTTAGACCATTACAGTTATTTATCCACATTTCTTGTATGCCTCAAGATGCTGATATTCCTTGCAGTTGAGCTTTGGACAGAAAGGGCTGTCAGACTTGTTTTGATGCTCATGGAGGTGACTGTCATTGATCCCACTGAGAGCTGGTGCTGAGGGCTCGGGGCACACGTGGGATCTGGTTCTTCAGATGGACTGGCTGAGCTTAGCCAGGTCCCAGTGAAAGTTTGGATGACTGAAGGTATCCTTCCCCAGCTTCCAGAGGCTGAAGGCAGTGGGAAATAGTGCAAAGCTGCTTCTGGCTGTAAAAATACCTCGTGTTGCAGTGATATGGTTCTTCTGCACCAGTGCAAATGCTGAGAAGGAAAACAGAGGGTTTAAAATGACCTTATCACTCTGCCTTCGTAGTGAAGGTCTTGTTTTATTTCCAGGTTTGATTTTTGACTCTTCAGTGTTTTATTGAACATTACTGTTGTTTAGTATTTACCCAAACCCCTGCTGTACCGACCTTGGTGAGGAGGGCAGGACAAGGGGGTTGTTAACTCTGGCCTGAGGAAGGGAGGTCCCTCAGTGAGAGTATGGTTGTGGTAGTTCGTAGGGCTTTTTTGTTAGTCTTGCTGCTTGGTTTGGTCTTCCTCCACTACTTCTTGCAGTTTCTGGAGCTGTTGCTGCTCCTTCCTTGTCCAGTGTCCCTCGGGGTGTCCCTGCCTATTGTGCTGCCTGTGGGACAGGCAGGTGGGGCTGGGGGAGGCTTGGAGGACACCCCCAGTGGCACCTTGGGTCGGCTGCTGTGGAGATTCAGAGCTGCCTGTGGTTGAAGTGGGCGTATGGGAAAGAGGAACTTCCGTGCTATCCTTGGTTTTAATTAACCTTGTTCTGGAAGGGCTACAAACGGCAGTGTTTTAATGTGTTGCTCATTTATTTCAATTTATTTTGAGAAGCGGAAAGCAGAAAATTCTCTGGGAAGAGCCACAGTCAGGATCTCTGAGCTTTGTGTTTCTGCACACTCATGTTTAGTGTTGGTAGAACTTGCATTAGATAACTTGCAGCATGAATTGAAATAAAGTAAAACCTACATAGTTTATTTGATTTTTTTTTTTTTTGGTGGGATTGGCAGATACAAGATTTTGTTGAATAGGCATTACGTTGGGCTATATTTCATTAATACCTGGACTATTCACTCATACAATCAACGCATATTAATCAAGTTTTTTCTTTGCTTTTCTGTCTCTCTCTTCAGACTGTTCAGCCAATTGTAACACAGAAAGTGAGGGCTCTTAGAAACTCAGTGAAACAAAGCAGGAGCCCAGTATCTCTTTTGGTCCCATGTTGATGGTTTTGCCAGCCTCTTCTGGGAGGGGGCAGAGGACATGACGGAAGGAGAGCGCCTTTTCTCTCTAGCAAATTTATTCTGATTTCTTTTTCATTGTATAATTTCTGAGGATTAATTAGTGATTGTCTTCCACTCTGTGTTTATGCTGAAACATCTGATTTAGAGGCACTTTGCTGTTACTTCTCTAATCTACAGTAGGGTACAAGATGGCAGTATGTAATTAAAAAGCCCTCTAAATAGACATCTTTCTGTGTTCGCTATTTTGCAGTTGGGATGAAAATCAACATAGCCTGGGAGTGTGGCTGCACTGGTGTGTGGTCAGCATTTCCAGTAATTTTAGCCCTTGTCAAAGGAGTTTAAATGTGATTAAGTTTATCTAATTTCCCCTACAAAGTGTTTTAAGCCTGACATGTGTTTTTTCTTTCCAGAGTTTGTAAGATGTATTAAGGCATTCCTAAAAGTAGAACAACAGAAATACAATGAAGGGTTTTCTGGTGAGTCTGCCTTGATTTAACCTCTTTATGCTTGACTCGCTCAGTTTGTGCAGCAGCTCTTGTGAGCATCAGAACAGTGCAAGGTGTTGTCTGATTCTGATCATTTATCTACACAAAACCCAAGTCTTTTGAGCCTTGTCTTCTTGACCCTCCACCCGTTGATCCTGTATAGTTCTAGCACAGCTCTCTTTGTGTATATTTATAACAGAGAAATCCCTTGCTTGTTCTGCTTCACTCTAGTGCATTCTAAACATGGTATCAACTGGATTGGGTAGGGAAGGGGAATTTCCAAATCACACCTTCTCAACTTGTGGCATCTGGGTGCAGGAGCAAGGCTGAGATTAGCTCTCCCCAGGCAGCAAGAATGCAGGTGCAGAGGCTGTACTTGTGTGGGTAATCAGGAACTCAGAAAATCTGGAGGAGCTATAGTGTGTGACCGACTTCGTGGAGGTACCAGGAGAGAGACAGTGGAGAATTTTCTGCTAAGCATCTCTTGTACTGTGCCCGAATAGCAAAACATCCCACCTGATTTTTGCATCTTTTAATTGCATAGGAAAAATAAGCAGCATGAAGAAAGCCACTTCAGTCTCGGTTGCTAAGTCTGTCACTGGAGGAGGGCAATCATGTCACTGATAGACTGTCCTGAGGTAGGACTGCCTGGTGGCAATCCAGCAGTAAGAAGAGCTGTCACGTGGGAAAACCTCATTGTGGAAATAGGCTTCCCCCCAGTACCCAGATTAAAACATGGCTTCGAGTCCTCCTTGAAGGAGAAAGTTGCAAAAATCTTAAGGGTGATGCCTTCTTCTGTGCTCCTGGGATTGCTGGTACTGTGATAACACACCTGGAATCTGGGAGTTTTTAGATTAACGCTGTTCTCACATATTTGAAATAAATGTGAATTACATATTGCAACAAAGCAATTTTCTCTTGCTTTGGCCAATCCACAGGATGGCTACGCTACTCCAGAGTTTCTGTTTAGAGTTACTGTTGCCAACACTGTTCTTTGGTTTAACAACCCATAGAAGGATTATGAAGTAAGTTCCTTCTCCAAATTCTTTTCTAATGATGGTCAGTAAGAAGTAGGTTTTTGAGGTTTTTTTGCATATAGCTAAACATTTTGGTTAAAATGCTTCTCGAGTGATTGGTGTGAGCTGCCTGCAATGAGTTAATACACATAAATTGTGCAATTAACGATACAATTAGCTTTGCAGCGCTGCTTTATTGTGGAGCCCGCAGAGCATCACTAGATGGTGCTGCAGAGTAGGTTTGGTTGGGGCTTTGATATTTAAATTCATGGACCCAAATCAGGTGTTTAAAGCCCAGGAACCCCACCCAGTGCCTGTGCTTGTAGGGTTTTCAAAAGCTCTTAATTTGACTTTGCTCGTTTCTTCTATTGAAGACAACAGCAGGCCTTCCACTGAATGCAGTGACCACCAAATTAAGTGGTGCCAAGAACTTTTGACATTACTGTAGTTTTGAATGTGATTTAACACCAAAATGGTGGACAAGCATTTACTGAAACTTCTTATTCAGGGCCCAAACCTTTATTAGATATTTCTGACGGAACTTTATACCATATTGTTAAAGAAAGTGATGTGTTTTTAAAAAGCACGGAGATGGAAGTTGAGAGCACTGATGTGTCATTGCTTTATGACAAGAGCTGTGGTGCCTTGTCCATGCCACAGTGCCCTGATGTCACCTCCCTACAGCCCCACTGAGGACAGCTGCCCTGAAACTCCTGAATCAGGTGAAGGCAGAGGTTGCACTGGCACAGATCATGGTTTTACCTGTCTCTTGGTGAAAATCTTGATATGTCATCGTCCACCATTGGCTCTGATCACAGTTCATTTCAAAAACTTTTTATCTGCCCAGATTGTTTGAACATTTATTAAACAAATAACAATTAAAAAGTTCAGCTGCTGGTAATTCTGGCCTGCTGCCTTCAGCTATCCTTCAAATATTCTTTCCAGGTCATTTTAAACTACGTATCGCACATAAATTTTTTCTCTGCATTAGGCATAAATGACAACTTCTAATAGTGTAAAATAAGTCTGTAAGCTCTACAGTCTATATCCTGAACAAATACAGCAGATCCAAAACCTGCTGAAGGTTTGTGTGTGTTTTTTACCTAAGTTGTAGCATTTGGTGTTGTAATTAGGGATAGATGTTGAAAGTTCTGGTTCCGAATTTGAGCTTTTGTTTTGTGAGCTGTGTTCAGAATAATGACTTTGGAAAACAAGAAAAGCAGTTATTAAATACATATTGATGTATGTTTTTCTCTGTAGACTAGTGTTAAAAGTTCTGGTTGTATTGGATTTAATTTTATAGTTTTAGGTTTTGTTTACCTTTTGTGACATTGTGAACACTCGTGATCTTTGTCCCACTCAATCTCCCTGGTAAATCTGAGATAAGGCAGCCTATAAATGAAGGATTAATTTTGTTCTGCAAGAAGAATATCAAAAGTATTTTTAACAAATACAGCCCTTGTATTTGTTAAAATATCTCAGAAATAGTCACTATTTTAACACTCTGATGAGAGCATTTATATTCAATATATGAGAGAATACTGGGATGTGCTTAGAAGTAATTATTCCCTGCCTCGGTCTCCCACAAGTGCCTCTGAGGGCAGGCTTAGAGAAGATCTGGGAACCAGCTACCTTCATCAATGACAGTTTATTAGATTCACTCCCCCTTAATAACCGTATTCATCTTACAGCTAAGACGCTATGGCAGAGTTATCTGATAGGTAGTGGAAGCAGATTACCATCAGTGCCTTACTAATTGCAGCATTTTATTTTAAAGCTGGTTTCACAAAGGATGTGTTTCACATCTGACCATTCACTGGAATCCTCTCTTCTCCAGGCAGGCTGCAAGTGCTTTGTGTCTGGGCCCATGGATGATTTTATTTTTTCTAGGCTGTATCTTCGATCACGTCAGTTCTTTTACAAGGCTCATACCAAGCCGAGGAAGAAGTGGTTAAAGTGGGAGTTGCAGGATTTGGTGCATGAGTTGCACCACCAAGAGGTGACACCGGAGCGACGCTGCCCTGGTCACTGTCACTAGGTGGTACTGCAGAATCGGGAAACACCAGAGTGCCAGTCCTGTCCAAACACCGGAGGGGTGGAGAGGAGTTAGAGCAGCAATGAATGTACTCCCCTGAGCAAACCAGCTCTCAGATGGCCCTTCAGAAACGTCTTTTATGCTGCTCAGTTCCTTTTCTTTTTCAGAACGTGTGCAGCAATGGCTTGATGTAGTTGGGAGATAAATCATAGAAGTTGACATGGTTGGTGAACTCTTCCTGCTGGTTCAGGTGGTTTCCCAGCCCTGCCAGGAGGACTCTGCCCCTTCCTGCACCCTCCTGGTGCCAGGCAAAGCCAGTGCCCGCGGCCAAGGCAGGGGCAGCTGGGCCAGTGGAGGCTCCTGCAAGCCTGGTGGTGAACTTGAGCCACATGCTTTCACTTTATAGGTAATTGAGAAGGGTGAGGTAATTGAGAAATCTTTTCATTATCTACAGTGCAATATTTTGGCCAAAGTCTAGTTGTTTACTTGTTTGTTTAAAAAGTAGAATTTTTGCTTTTACCTCTTCCAGTTGCAACTGTCACTGTAATCCAAAGGCTTTAATAGCTTCCTTACTGATGCTGTGGCTCATTATGATGAGGACTTCTAGGGATTTTTCTGCGATAACTCCTGAATCCTTTGCTTGGTCACTATATCGCAGCTGCAATTAATTTTGCAGAGATTCTTTCAATGGGCTATGCAGTTTCAGGACCTCTGGTGATCACATAACAGAAAACTTCCCTTTTCCCCTCCCTTCTCTCTAAAAGTTTGCAAATCTGCTTTGGAGTTTTAGAGTATGGCTGTTGGAAGAAATGGGGGAGAAAAAGAGTAGAAACAAAACAAGAGCTTTCTAGCACATATCAAGACAAAACTGTAAGAGTTCCATGCCCTTTAACAGTCAGATGTGAGAGAATAATTCAAAAGTGATCACCTGGTCAACAAAACCAGCCACCTTTTTGGTATGTAAAAGGGAGGGAGTTGTATTTATTCGATTTTTATCAGGAGGAACTTATAAGATATTTCTTGATAGAGTGCACCGCATTATAAACCTGACCATAGCATTTGACAACATGGGTAAGTCTTGCATTTTCTCTTATGATGTGATTTGTTGAATGTAATTCTGCCTAGAACAAAACAGAATTTGAGCATGGAGAAGTCTATATCCTTTCTCTTCTGCAATTTGTCTGGCTTTGTGTAGTCCTGGCCAGCATCTCATCTGCTCTGCCACCTACATTCTGCTGCATGGAAGAGAAATTTCAGTGACTAACCTGGCTGGGATTTTTATCTGTCTTGTTATGACTGACCAGCACATAAAGTTGTTTGATTTTTTGTTTTTTTTTTTTTTTTGACTTCTTGCCCACTCTTTTTCATGTCTTCTAAAGCAATTGTGTAGGTAATATAGAAAAGAGAATAATAAAAATAATGGCATTATTTTATTATGCAGCAAAATGGATCTAAATTCCACAACAAAAGGCTGTTGTTTCTGCTTCACCTTACTAGAAAACGAGGATTTGATTTGTGACCACAGTAGCTTTCAAAGTCGAGTATGTTACAGACATGGAAATGGTCAGTCAGTGAGGGAGGTGTCGAGGACTTTGTGGGAGGTATCTGTAGTAGGTGTATGCAGGTATCAGTGCATGTGTTGTCTTCTAGAGGTTCATTTGTTTAAAAAAAGAAAAACCCATCTTATTTATTGACTGAACTAAGTCAAAAAAATTACACATTTTGAATTGCTTATATTTAAATGTTTGGACATTTGTTTTGGGGTTTTGGTGTATAGTGCCATGTGTTTGAGCCTTCCTTTTGTTTCTCATGACATCTGCCATCAAGGAGTGTTTCCTTTAGCGATTTTACACTAAGCAGTGATGACGTTCTCCTGTTCTCTGTGGCATTCTGTTTTCACTCTACTTGTTTGTGTGACACAAAGCTTTTCATGTAGTGTAGTTATGAAATAAAACTAATCTCAAACCCATGCTGATGTTAGCTCTATTTCAGATGTAACCTTCTCATTGAGTATTATCCCTACACGTAAGTTGTGTTGTAAAGAACACCTCCCTGGGAGCCTTATTCAGTGTGTGAGGATCTTGTGCCTGTCACTGGAGCGCTACTTTTTGATTAAAACTGCTGAGGTCTCAAGGTGCACAAGTGGGAGAATTCAGAATTGTGATAATATAGAGGTGTTGGTCTGATTGGGTGATTGGAGAAAAAAATTGAGAATTTTTAATAACAGATTTATCAAGCTAACAAAAAAATGGATTTTTAGTTCTATCGGTAGTATCCAATTAGAAATTAATTTCTTTCCCTGAATTAGGTCTTCAGCAGAGAAGTAAATAAGTGGCTCCAGAACCAGTAACAGAGACAATGAGTTCAGAAGTATTTTTATCACTTAGTAATTGAAGCCACAGGGCATCTCCTCAAGAAATGGGTGTGTTTTAACACCTTGATGAAGACAGATTTAAGTTTTGCGTACACTGAAGAAATTTCATAGTGTATTTGAAGAAAATTATATTGATTTTAAAACCATAAAAACCCCCAACCAAACACACCCCTTCTTTTTCCAAGTCCCTTGTGTGAACTGTTTTGTGCGCTTTCAGTCACTAAGCCTAAACAGAATATTTTAACATCTACCAATGCAGGTATCTTCATTTGTACTCTAATTTATTGCTCCTAGGTTTGTCTCACTAAGAATTTTGTCTTTTAACTTTCATTTGAAGGCAGATAATTTTATTATATGAACATTGCTCTGGATACTTTTCTGTTTAACTGGCAACTTTTCTCATTGATTTGTGCCTTTATTTCCCCACCTCTGGTAAGAGTTAGCCAGTTTTCCTCTCAGGTCTATTAAAAGACCATTATTGCAGCATTTCCTCTTGAGGTCTTTTTACCCTTATCACATTTGCTATAAATTCATGAACTCCCATTTCACTTCAAGATATTTATGCCATATGGGCCATTTTCTTTTATAATCAAAATGTAAAGGTAAGTTCCAATGTTAAGTGCCTGGTACAAACTTTTACTGTAGATGAATGATCTCTGCGATTTTTGCAGTTACTGCCCTAGAAGAAATGACATCATGATAAAGACATTGCTTAGTAAGACAGAAAATGGCAGTAAAAGCAAAAAGCTTGAAGGGGAGTTTGGCTTTTTTGATCCTTCAATTACTTTCTAAGCATAAAGTTCAATTTAATACACATTTTAATATATAACAGCAAACTGAATGGCAGGGCAAGTTCTACAGACAGCAGAGATTCTCTTTCATTTGAAATCTGCCCTTTTTACTCCAAAGGGTTGTATTCTTCTAATATCCCAAAGTGAATTGGGATACAAGACCTTAAAAAAAACTGAACCCCAAACCACAAAAAAATGGAAGAACCCAGGCAATGCTGTCCTGTCTTGGTGTCCTGCTGGGTGCCAGATGGCTTTATACAGCCAGAGGGGACGTTTCCTAGGTGAGCCATAGAGCAAAGGGATTTACCAGCAGCATCACCAAACCTTGCAGGAGGCATTTTGAGATTGAAATCTTCAACCTCCAGGAAGAATTTTTCAAACATGGTTACAGAAGGCAGCCAAAAATGTTTGAACCATCCGATCATTGAACAGGAGCCAGACTGTGTTATCTGACCCCAGATTTGCTGGGAAGGATGATCCAGTGGCCGTATCCTGGAGCTCACACTGTTACCTTGGTCTTGGGCTAAGAGCTGTGTTGGACAAGGCTGGAAAGCAAATGTGACAAAAGACTAAATTACTGTTTTGTTGTCATATTTTTTTTTATTTGCAGGCCATAAAGCAGGAATCCTTTGTCTATTGCTGAAAAAGGATGGTTGCTTTGAACTAATTAAAAAAAAAATCTTCAAATAATAGAGTCCAATATGCAAAATTCAGTGCAGTAACAATTCAGTTCTGTGAAATTGAAAGGATGGCTAAAAAACCATGAATTTTAAGATGCAGCAAATGCCTTTGTTGCTGAAGCAGGAAACATTGTCTTTGGATTTAGAAGCGGGTGGTATGTTCTCAAGTGCAGAAAATTTGGTCTGTGATACTGTAGTATTGTACTTGCTGGGAGAAAGAAAAACCAATAAAGGAAAGAATAATAGTACATTGATCAACCCTTTATCACAGCAGGGTAACTAAATCTGCTGTCACTGAATATATCACACAGCCACTTGATTAAACTCATGTAATTTGCTGGGATGGATGCAGGAGTTTAGCTGTCATCAGCAGCTGTGGACAGAGGCAGATAAGGAACACTGAAACTATAAGAGCTTCCAGCTGAAAATTTCACTTTGCTTTTCAAAGGAGGAGGGTGTTCCACTGTTGTTCTCCACGTTAATAGCACAAATTGTTGTCTCCTTGTGTTTTGTAAGACACTAACACAACACAGCAGAAATACAACTGGCTTCAATCGGCCTTATTCAGTTATTGAATCAGCTGGGAGAAAGGGGTGGTGCTTTTTATTTAAAAATAAAGGAGAGGGTGGGGAGTTGAAGGTGAGGGAGAATTCCTGGAAGGTGCTGGGGCTGTGCAATGAAGCCTGAAGCGAGGAGGCTGGTGTTCCCTTTCAGCAGCAGAGGAAGCTTTCATGCAGTAAAGCCCACACTGAGTGAGCAGTTCTTTATTTTCCTGCTCAGTATTGAAGAATGGAAGTGTGCACTGATGGGGGAGCCTTAGGATGTGACAGCGAGTCCCTCCCACCTTAGCAAAATGTGACTCTTCTCATGAGCGGGCAAACAGTTGCTGAGGATGTGAGGAAGTGAGTCACTGCTGGAGCTGGAGGCAAACAGACACGGCTGGCCTGAGCTCACCCGTGGAAGCCGAGCTGGTGCCGTCACCCACCAAAGGCTCCTCCGGCTCTCCCTGCCTGGAGAGCTGACCTTGCTGCAGCTTTCCAGGTCATCTTTCATGCAACACGTCTGATTCCTGGTTTATGAGCTCTGCTATGATTATAAATCCCTACCAATGTTTATTTATGAGAGTCCGAATTCCTTTGCTTGTTAACAAACCACTAGAATTTCAGAATATCAGAGGATCGAGCATTAAACTAAATGTTGATTCTGCTGTACATGTTTTGAGAAAATGCGAGGCAGATTTTTACTTTAATGTTTTACTATTCTTGCACTGAAATACCATTTCTAACTGGTCACTGCTGCCTAGGTTTTGAACATCTCATCACACGCTAAGCTGAACTCTGAGGAAACCCCAAACCAGGTTGTTTATAAGCTTCAATTTGCCCACTAGGAAAAAAGCAGTGCATGAACATGACCATTAATGTACTGTAATAAGCATAAACACTGACTCAAGGTGCTTTGATTCTGGCACAGGATTTAAGGAGAAAATGCAAATGTCTTGGTATAGGATTGTTCATCACTTCAGAAGATAACGCAAGTGAGTTAAGCAACTTGCAGTTAAAAATTTGTGCAGCTGAATTTTTATAGGATAATACAATGGGTGATATTTGTGAGTGATTTATAGGGTGAGGATCACCCTAGCAATTGCTGGAACTCAGCTCAGCCTTAGTGAAAGCCTTTCTCATTAGATTGTTGGGAAGAAATATGTCCAAAGCATCGTGCCTGGTATAAGGAAAGGGAAGAGAAGTTCAGAGGTTATGAAAAGATCAGGATTCAAATTGCATCTTTGTGCCTATGAGAACTATAAGCTTAAAGCATTTAACTCTTCTCTGTTCTCTCTCATTAATACTTTGGTGGGCTCTTCCACTTTATTAATAAGAAGGTATTATATATGCAGTACTTCTCATCTGTGGTTTTGCTCAACATTCCCCTGTGTGAAGCTTCAGTTGTAGTTGGTTTTGTGTTTTCTAATCACATTACACTCCTGAGGTTATTGCATGGGATAGAAGAAGGCCAAACTGCTGAAGGATGTATCTGAACTCACGGATTATTTTGGGTAATAGAAATTAGTGGCTGTTAGGTTCTTGAAATGTTTTCTAAAGAACTCAGAAAATACGTAGTAAATAGATCCACATTTCTGCACTCTTTAAATGAGATGATCAGTCTGGGGCAGCCTGGTCAGCTCACACCATCTTTCTTTACTGATGGACGATGCCAAGTTACTGAATAAAATCCCATCTCCCATGTGTTCCTTCAAGGAGGATAAAGATATCATAGAAAATGACCTCATGATATGATTTCATGCAATAGCTAGGTAAGTTAAAGCAATGAAATACTTCTGATTGTTTCTTTAGTTCTCTTTTTATGTCAAAGAAGTTCATAGTAGCTCAAGGGTACCTTTCTAATTGGTTTTCATGAAGTTAAAGTATGATAAGGTTTTGCAGCTTTGCTATAGAAAATAGATACTTCATTTCTTTCATTTATTAAATCTTGTTCTTAGATACATATAGTACTGGCAACGTTTTCCACAGTTAGGAAAATTGTGATATTGAAACAGATTTTTAAAATTAATCTTTTTTGTTTATTTGTTCAGTATTGTCTCATAATTTTTGAGAGGAAACACAAAGTATCTGTGACTTTGAGTAACAAGCTTATGATTTACCCGAGCCTAAAAAGAGTTTGTGAAATTAAACATGAACGTGTGATGAAAGCTGGGTGTTAGTAACCTTGCTTTTTATGCTGGAACTTTACCAAAATATTTCCCAGTGCCTTTCCAAGGTTTTGTTGTCACTCTGAGTGGTTTATGGCATTGCAGGGCATAACTGGACATCAATCTTTACTCTGGGGGATCCAGTTCTTGTCCCCTGTGGAACAGCCAGGGTGCCCTGCTCAGACCAGGCACTGAAGGCCGTGTGTTTTGCAGCACCCTGACTCAGTGCTGCTCTGTCACAATTCTCTGTTTATGGATGTCTTGGTGAGCACCAGAGGACAGGATGCCAGGTACAGCACTTCTTATTGCTGCTTTCTGTCTGGACAATCAGTTGTGATTTTTTTTTTTTAAAATATATATATAGAAGGATAAAATGGGCCATGCAATCACTCCTGCAGGCTTTGGTGTTCTTTCAGCTATTTTTGGGTCTGTGCCCTTCTCCTCTGCCAGGAGCAGAGGAAACGTCTGTCCAAAACTTTCAGCCATGGGCTGGTTGAAATGAAGAGATTCCGGGGAGAGAATAAGGCAGTGACTTTCAAGGAAGGAGGAGCCTCTAAAAAATCTGGGAAAGACAAGAGGGGATGTCAGAATATTTATTTGTAGGTCAGGGGAAAGTAGGAGTACGAGTAATCTTCACAGATGTAATGTGTTGGGTGCTTATCCCTCAGCACTTTGAGTGCTTAGAACACCGTAAGATTCCCAATTTTAGCACAATAGAGCTACGGCTCCATTTGGAGAACCAAATGGTACTTAGGGAAACATATTTTGTAGGCAGTTTCTAGAATTACAATTAATTAGTGGGAAAGACACGGCTATGGTATGTAGACCATTCATTGCCATACTAGTGAAAAACTACCAGCTCCAACATGTACTCTACAAAACCCTGGTGTAATTAGGACTTAATGATTTTTCTCACTGAATTATTTGTTTCTAGCTTTCTTGATCTCCTTATGTAGTCCAACCATTTATTATAGGCAAGGTCTGAGGCAGAACTGAGGTGGTGGGTTTGCTGCATAAATATGAATCTGCCTCTGCACAGGAAGATGAGTATGTTGTGAATGCAGTTAGTTTCCTCTGTGTGTCAGCAGTTTTATCATCAAATCACTTTCCAGACTAGAGACTGCAGAAGCTCCAGTGAAATTCTGAGCCGAAGAGTAAAAGGTGTAAGAAAGGGTAGGAAAGGTGCTTCTTTCAAGCATCATCAGGTTTTGATTCAAGAACTACCAAATTTCTCATTGTTGTGACTGTGGTTTGTGGCATTTAGGTTTAGAATTTTCTTATGCAGCATTGTCTTGATGGACTGTAATAGCTTTGATAGAATTTGAGTACTTAGTGTGGCTGTATAAAATGTACTAAACTGCCGGGGAAACAAAGAGCTGCAAGAAGATGTTCTGAACAGGAGTCGCTTTTTGCCTGAGAGTTTACGGGGTTTTTTAATGCCTTTTTAATTCTTGGGTGGAGGGGATCTTACTGGTTTTGTTTGTTTTTCCTTTTCCATACATAAACAAAAAATATGCTAAACCTGACAGTGAGGTGCAGTCCTGAAGGACGCTTGTCAGTGTCTGCTGTATTTGGGGAACATAATGTGCTGTGTAGAGCAATGCCCTGCTTTGCTGGGAACTAGTCTTTGCCTACTCTGCAGTTGAGTCATCTATTTTGTTCTGCAGTTTTCAAGCCCTGAAAGGATGATGTTTGTGTACTTACCCTGCTTTACTGCAGCAGGGCCTTAACAACGCAGTGAAAAAGGAGCCCTCCATCCGAAATAGAGACAGATGGTGCCTGCCCTGCAGAGCTCACAGTCTGTTTCTGAGCCTGCACTAGTATTCCCAGAACACTTTAAAGAAATCCTTGGTCCCAGTGTCGGGCAGCAGCGTGTCCTGCCAGCAGCTCCGTGTTCCTGTCCAGGGGGCAGGCAGCTGTGGTGGGGCTCGCTCAGCCTGCCCGTGCCTGGCTGCCCAGCTGGAGCTGTGCCACGAGGAGCAGCTGCCCCAGCTCCTGCTCTCAGCTGTGCTTCCCTCAGCAGCCAGTGCTCCCAGCACCTGGGGATGCCTCGTGTCCCTTGTGTGCCTCGGGCCACAGTGGGGAGGAGGGCAGGGGTTGACCTCGATGCCTGGTTTCAGCAGGAATCAGTTTCTCTGGACCTTACAGCCATTCAGCTTGAGGGTATTTAAGCTTTCCTATTCTAACTAATCCATAATATCAAAACAGAAAGGGTCTTTTCTCCTTTGTGCAGTACTATATGTCTATTTGAAGTCATAGGGAATTAAACATCTTTTGGGGCTATGAACCTAGGTATTCAATGCCACAAGAACAACAGGAGAGGACAGCAGGGATTGCATTTTACCTCCTCTGTACAAAACATTTTGCTCCCCTTCCTGTCTCTTAGAAGAACATAGTGACCATGTCAAAGCAACGATTTATGTTTTGTCATCATATCATGATTGATTTGTTTTTTGTTGTTTGTGGAAAAGAAAAATACTGTCTTGGCTTGGGCTAGACGTTCACATCCTGTACTGAGTTTTCACCTATGACAGATGTTTCAGATGGTGCCAGACTTTAGTTCCCCTGCTTTGCTTTTAATTGCCTACAGTCTCCTACAGAAACAGTTAACAAAAATTTAAAACTCCAGAAGCAATGCGATGTTAATGGATGGAACAGTCTGTTACTTGCTTAATTAGTTATGTTAAACAACTTGAGCTTTGGTGTTAACAAATTCACTTAATCGTAGTAAATAATGAGGATTATAATTGAAATTGTGACCTTTTGCCCCTTGCAGAGTCACTAAGTTGTGCCAAGTCTGCTTCACACCTGCTCAATCAGGGCTGATCAATGACAGGCAATGGCTGGACATAATAATGTGTTTGCACCTCCTAGAAACGCTAGAGGAAGGAAAGCCAGTTCAGTATGCTTTGAGGATCTGGGAAGGAATGTGACCATTCTCTGCTGTGGGAAGCCACTGCAAAAGTGGGGAAGTGCTGGTACGTGTTGCTCATGCAAATACAGGGTGGCCAACAAAGCTAATTTTGAGGGCAAGATGCTTACAGCATGCAATCAGGAGCTCTTCCTGAGCCAAGAGGAGTCAGGGGCATGTGGAACTTAGATTTGTTGCCATTGTTTTCTGAAACTTGATTGAAAAGACTAAACTGGAAAAGTTCATAAAGACTATGGAAAGCTTTGGAAGAAGTCAGAGTCTTCATTATGCCATTGTATAAAGGCATGTCCATAGCACATCAGGTACAAAAACCAGATGGGTTTGAAAAGATCCTTTCCAGTGGCCAAACTCTTCCAGGGCTGTACAGTACTGGCTTCACATTTTGCACCTTTTCTGCTGTCCAAGATCAATGAGTGCGTTTCCTCTTGACAGGTCTAGTGACATTAAGTACATGTATTCATCCACAGCATGAAAATATCGAGCCAAAATACGAAAACACTGGCTTACAGGGGTCCAGAATGTATTTATAAGCAATTGGCATGAAAAGACTTTGTTAGGATATATATGTTCTGATCAGGTAAGTGAGGAGAAAACTTTACCCTTAGTTTTCCCTTCCTACCTCCCTCTTTTGCTCCTTACAGCTGTAGTGCACACTACCTCTCATGCAGCCTATTTTTGCAGTTGCCCACCTTCCCTGTGACAGGTTGCTTTAGTTTCTGTCTAAATAAAAGCCAAGTGTGCCCATCTGTGGAGGATGAAAAGGGGAAAAAACCCAACTCAAACTTAGCTTCCTAAGGTAGCTGCTAATTGCAAGTTTCCCAAGAACTGCTGTGTGGGATGGAGCAGGATAATGCAGGTTCCCCTTGCCTCAGACCTCTGTGCCAAAGGACTATTCCAGCCCTATGGGGAATGCAGAAAGGGAGTGTGGAAAAATGTCACTGCTCAGGAGTATTGGGCTGCTTGGAGCAGAGACCTCCACATGAAGAACCTGCACTGGGAGCCAAGCCCTGCTGTGGGAGGATTAGCCCTGCTCCCCTGAAGAGAATCAGCTCTTCTGCAGCCATTGCTCTAGTAACAAGCTGTAGCAATCTTCTCTGGTGTAATTACTTTGGGAAAAGTATCTTCCTCTGCTAAAAGCAGGACCACCAAGCACGCAGCTAAATAGCTTTGTAGATTGTTTCCCTTACACTAAAACGACTGAGATTGCTGCAGCAGACAGCACTGGGTGGAGAGCTGTGCTATTGGGAGCCTCAAGCAATAGGAGCAGCTGCAGTCACAATCACTTGGTTTAGTTCAGAGCCCCGAGTTTCCCATGTTCCCCAATTATTAATAAAATTTAACGCATTAGAAAAAGCCCTTAGCAAAACACCACTACCACAAAAAAAGCCTGAAACAAAAAAAAACCCCAACAACTCCCCCCACACAATAACAGCAAAAACCAACCCTAAAACCAAAAAAGCCCAAATCAACCAACCAAAATCCCTATTGACCGTGGATGTCTTTGATGGAATCTGTATAATATTTCCTGGATCTGGGGCACTTATTTTTGGGAAACGATGGATAAAGCCAAGGAAGAATTGATAATTCTTGCTACAAAAAAGACTTTGAGAAAGATGTTATGAAAGACTTCGTGGCAGTTGCAGATTGGGGACATGCTGGAGCTGCTTCTAGTGTACTTAAGTGCCTCAGGCAGAAAATTGTTTGCCTGCAGAAACTGAACATTAGAGAAAGAAGCTATAAGCTATCCACTAGTGATAAGTGAAGCACTAGGAATGAGTATGTCAAACCTGACTTGTAATGAATCTACTGTGGAGCCTATGATATCTCTTTAGATATGCTTGGTCTTGTCTGAGATAGGAATAAACTTTTTGATGAGTATAATGAATGCCTGTGAATAAGTGAAGGCCTCAAGTTGCCCAGGAAATGCAGCGATGAGAAATAAATAGCTATTGCAGTCTGGTGAGATTTAACAGCTTAAGATGCAATCTGCAATTGTATGTCACTGAAGCTGGTATCTGTACACATTAAAGCAGGATCCTAGGAGCAATTCCAGAATGGTGACAGAAGCCAGTGGAATTCATTATCCATTTCTAGACCTGAGCATAGGAGCCCAAATTTTACCCCAGGACCCCACTGTGGTAGGTTCTATTTAAATGCAAAACCTAAAGAGATTTTCTCCTGAGAAGATCCTTCTGTTCGTGTTGTGAATGAGACAGATCCAGTTTGTGCTGCAGTGTGAACACATTTATGGTTTATTTAACATTTACACTGATTGCAAACAGGTTGAGCCCCACTTTTATGTGCAGCTGAAAAACACAGAATGAGTGCTAATGCTGTCTGAAAGGTGTGGTGAGAATGCAAGAAAAGCAAACAAGATGGATAAACAGCAGAAAGAAACAGTGCAGGCAGTTGGGAAGGTGGTCATGCTGGTGTGCTTTTAAGAAAGGTTTGAACTGGGCTTTGCACCCCTAACTCATGGGAGCACTTTGTGCAGACCAGCTGGTGAAAGCTGCTGTAAAACTGCTCTTTCTTGTTGTTCACAAATTGTTGTGACCTTCATATTGCACCTAATGAAGGTTGTTGATATTGACATGTGCAAAATCAGGCATAAAACTTGGACCAGTTCTTGTCAGGAGAAGCTGGAAGTGAATTATTAGAAAATTGCTTAAAAGGAAAGCAAGAAGTCTAAACCTCCTATTACTGTTCCTATAAAATCTTGTCATTTCCCCCGGATGAGATACCAAGTTATAGAACCACAGTATTATAACATCTATAAACGTTTAGAATAAATCAAATATTCTCCTTTTGGTTTGTTTCAGATTGCTTTATAATTAACTAATGTGCTTTCCTGAAACCAGTTTTATATTGTCCTAATGGCTTTGGCTACAAAATGAGATAACCTACTAAATGACTGCCTAACCACAAGGACCTTTAATGGTCTTTTAGGAAGCTCTGCATTACCTTGGACTGAAAAATTTTGCTGCTGCACAGTAACACTTACATGCACTACAGAATGTTCATATTGCATAAGAATCATGGTAATGAAATTCCACATACGAGTATTCATTTCTGTGTTGTCAATACTCCACGACAGTTTCAGGAACAGGGGTTTTTTTGTAATTTCTTTTTAATAACCTGGTTCAGCAATGTACTGAGAAAGCATTTAAGTCCCATTGAGGTGGATGCTGAAGCTCCATAAATGTGATATATATCAGCTGAGGATTTGTTCCCGTGGCACTTAAGATATAGTTACCTGCTTTCCTAAATTGAGACCACAGAGAACTACATCACATTAAGGTGGTTAAGAGTGCATAAAATATTTCAAGGGGGTTAAAGTGAGAGTAGGGTTGGTGATGGCTGTTCTTAATAATTTAGGGAAAAAACAGAAGCAACATAAACACAGAAACAGACTTTGCCTTCAGAGATAAAACCTTTTAATAATTAAACTTTTATCACAGGAGACGTTTGATATCATTAGTAAATCTTTTCTCCCCACTGGAGGAATTCAGTGGTCTATAAAGCAATTACAATTCAGGATCATCATTTCATTTAATAGCCTGTAGCATTGTTCTTGGGTTTTGTGCACTCTGGACAGTGTAAGTTTAATTAACTCATGTAGTACCTTATTGGGTTTTGTTAGAAAGAAGCTACAGGTCACTAAATGCAGTCCCTTCTACACACTTCTACTGTAGTGTGGTTTTTTGTTTAATTATACCTATCCCGTTTTGCTTTCTTCACCCAAACTGGGTCCTGACAGCAGTTAATTTATTGTATTGCCATCAGTGAGTGTTTTTATACGGTAGATGATAATGCAGGAATCATTTCAGGGGGAAAAACAACCAAGTTTTATAACTTACAGCAACAAAAATGTCTCCTTCATTCAGTTTTTGCGGAGTAAACTTGATTAGATCTTAATATTTCAGTGAAATGTGTGCAGTGAAAACTTGTTTATTGGGTTGTCAGCAAAGAGATGTTTCCTGAATGCTGTTTGGATCTGAGGTGTGCACCGCCTTCCTGCTCTGTCCTCAGAAGAGTGATGTACAATGGCAGGGACCACCAGGCTTTCCTGTGCACCCTTCTCATGCCATGAATCTTATCTGAGCTCATCATTTGGAATTCCTGGATGCTTTTGGCTGAGAAAGTTTCCAGGAATTACCTGGAAAAAGCAGAATTGTAAAGTTTGACCTGTTGTCTTTAGGAAGCAAACAATATCCCATATGGAAGAGCTTTGTGTGGTGTAAATTTACAAGAGGAGGCTACTTCAGAAGTGACTTACAAACAATATTCAGCAAGAATTAGGAGCTTTCTTCTGAGGAACACTCCATGTTCTGAGGGTGTTTGGTTGCTGAAGGTGGCAGGAATATTCAGGAGATGAGTCTATGATCCTGCCAACAAACGTTTTCATCTTCTGAATATTTTGATAAGAACTGAGATTAATTATTTCAGTCTAAATGAATTTAACTTTTATTCTAAAAAAATCATGAAGCAGAATCTGGCAGGAAAAGTAATGCCTTTGCTCTTAACAGTCCTGTAAAACTCTGCTAACTATCCTTTAAGCAATGAATTCCTTTTCATGTCTGTTGAACAGCTGCAGCGAGTTGTCTGCATGATTTATAGGCTACTTGCCTGACAATTCTGGAGTAGTTAGTTGGTTTCATACAGTTGTACCATTTTGTGAATATATTATCAGTTGCTGAAGTCTCTGTTCTCTTTGGGTTTTAATGTTGTGAAGTTTCTGAAAGGACAAGGAGGAATGAGATGCTGGAGGAAGTCAGAGAGTAGCGTTGTCAAAACTGTCATGCTGACACAGTTCCATTTCCAAAAGCAGCTTAGCTTGCTCAGGTGTCAGGAGACAAATAGGTTTCTGAAATCAGGTTCCTGAACACCTAAATCATTCTTGACAGCGTTTAAAACTTCTGCATGTTGAATGCACTTAGGTTCCCCCCTTCTTGCATTTGGAGTAAGTTTAGTTCTTTCAACTAATCCATAGTAAATCTTTGACTTCAATAGAATTTATTTCTTTGTTTAATTAGATGTGTAAGCAAACATCATGAAGTCTAACAGGCCATGTGCAGCACAGAAATGCTTTCCTTGGCTGTGAGGTTACCTCATGAGTTTTCTCAAATGTAACATTGAATTCCAGTTAATATAAGTGTAGCAATGTCTGAAGCACACCCTGTTTGCTGAGCTGGCTTCTATTGAGTATAGCTGGAAGTGATCTAACCCTCTCCTTTTTGGGGACAAGATGATGACCAGTGTTTGATGTGGTGCTTAATTACCTCTGAATATTTGTGAGCTGAAGATTACCCGTGGCACAGACACCCTCCCCAAGCTCTCAGAAGTTTATTGGGCTGGGTACAGCCCCTCCCAAGCATAGCAGGAGTGTCACCCTTAGAGCAGCCCAGAGAATCTTGCAGCTCCTTTTGCTGTGCAAACACTCCTGGCTGTGTTGGTTCTGTGGCAGGTCTGTACAGAGTCCCTTGGGTGGCTGTCCTGCACCCCTCCTTGCCTGGAGAGTACAGGGGGGTCTCATATACATGCACAGGGAACAAAATTAGTAGGGGCTAAGATATAACTCCTCTTAAATGTAGAAGTGATCATTAGAATGGAGATTATTTCCTGCTGACATAGTCAATAAAATTCTTTATAGAAGTGGCTGAAGGAGGAGTAGGAAATTACGGCAAGCACAGAGCTGCAGTGTTATGGCTCAACATTTAAAATAAGAGTCAACAAATGCATAAATTACCATGGTAGTGGAGTGCATTCTGCACCATAAAAATTTTTGAAAGACTTATTTATACTCAGGTTGACTGAGCTAATGTTTTTGCTTAATATGAGTAGCATGAGTTTTCAACTGTTTGCATTTAACATTCTATAATAAGATTTTAGTTGTATTTATCTTGAAAAACATAAAGAAGGGTGCTGGCTTATTCCTGGTGTAACTAGGCACTCATTGCTGAAGGTGTTTGGAGCCCTTGGTATTTTCCACTGCTGGTTCTGGTATCCCAAGGGTGCCTGAAGGATCTGAAGGCAGCTCTGTCCTGCCAGGGCAGGAATCCTGCTCCCTGGGTCAGGACTGGAGGGCTCGGCACCCACGGGCCATCAGCAGCACCCTCTGGCTCCACCTCAGCCCACGGGTGTGTGTGGAACCACGTGTGTGCCACTGGCGTCTCCAGAGCTGTGTCTGGGGAGTGTCCTCGAGGGAAAGTGGAGCTTGGAGTGTGTGCTGGGGAGGGGAAAGAGGCGAAGCAGGGAAAGGAAGAGCCCATTTGTTTATTATCTTTTGTGTGTATTTCATACTGAGTGTGTTGCTCTCTCTCTGCTGTTGATGTGCCCATGCTGGGTGGCAATAATGGAACCAGTCTGATGATTGTATAGCACAGTAGTTAAAATTTTATTGCTGAAGAGATAAAGCTGGGCTACACACCTCCTGTTAAGCCTCAATCTTGCCTTTAAACCTTTCAGCTGGTGTCAGACCTCAGGATGGTTCTATATAATGAAAAGTTTTTTCCAAGAAAAACAAATCTTTTCCCAATTGAGGATGAAATTGGGAGCCCTTCCATACCGCAGCCTGTTGTAACCATGCAGGTTGCTACAACAAGTGTTTCACTGTCACACAGTGTAAAGGAACACACCTTACAGGTAGGAGGTCAGGACTGCATTCAGGACAGAGCCATATAATGCCACCCAAACTACCAGAGTAGGTCCTACATTTTGACTTTAGGGTGGCCTTGTTTAAGGAAATAACTTGGGCACTATCTTAAATTCTATCCTGGTTTACAACTAATTGAAAAATATGCATGCTACACTTTCCGAGGCATTTCCTGCTCTCTTGAGAAAGAACTGGGGTCTTGAGGTAGCCTGATTTCATATACGTATGCCCCTGTTATCATGGGTTATTCAGTTTAAAATACAAGTCTATGTTTTTTGGATTCCCCAAAAACAAAAATCACTTTTCATCTTCAGTGCCTTGAAAATATCAGATCAAAATGCTGACAGAGGCAGGAAAAAGTAGAATGTATCTAAATTTACATATTGTTTTATTCCACAAACAATGGTATTCTCACTATTCTCATTTAATTGTCATTCTTCAAAGCATCATAACTCCTTTCTTAGTCAGCTCAAATCAGATGATACCAGTTGTGTCTTTGTTGTATTTTTCATGCAGTAATTTACCCCTTGAGTTACTCCTAATGTACCTTAATGAATTAGAATCAATGCAAGTGTTAAAGTTGACCTTTAAGTGTGTAGTTTAAAGTTTAGTTTTTTCAGAGTATTTTTCTCAAGGTCTCAAATGGCCACAGGGCAGGAAGAAGTAAAAGTCATACACCTGAAAAGAACCCCGAGTTGCCCTTGAATCCTTGTCAGTGCTTGTGGTGCAGCATTCCCTCTGTTTGGGAGGTCCTGCCTGTGGGAACATCAGCAGGAGCTGTGCCCTGGGTGTCCCTTCCAGGCAGGGCTGGGAGCCCCTGGAGTGCCCTGGTGGGACTGGATCTACGTCTGCCAGGACCAAACGAAGGGGTTTGAAGAAAGGCTGCCAGGGTACGTTCACCTGCTGAGGGAGCAGCACCACGGTTGAGTCTCTTGCATTTTCTAAGGGAAAATTCTGATGCGAGGGCTGTGATTTTTGGAGAAAAAATGCATTTCTGAAAGAAAGGAGAAGGCAAAGACCTATTTCACCCTTGGTGAACCATCCTATCTGAAAGGGTATGGGATTTTTTTTTTTGCATCTGTGGTCTACAATAACACCTTCATGCTGAGGTGCTGAAGGATGAAAACCCTCTCCCTCTGGGAGGGCAATGGGGGTCTGAATGAAACCCCAGCTCCAGGAGTGGAGGCTGATGGAACAAAGCACATGGGCACAAGCTGTGTATTATTTTACTGTAACATGACTGGCATTTCCCTCTAGCCCTGCCAATCCTGGGTTACAACAGATCTCCAGCCGGGACCGGAGACTGCTCTGATATTTCCTGTACTCGGTCTTTTGCTAAACTGAAAGTAAACTACTCAGATCTAAGTGAAGCATAAAATATTCGATCTTTATCTTGTTTCAAGCATTTATTTCATGTATTCCCCTGGTTAGGTGTCTAGAAAGGATCGACTGATGAGCTCAGGGACTCTTCAGACCTAATAGGACTGAGGTTAATCACCTATAATGAACTGTTAGAAAAGAGTGAGTTGTTAAATTGCTCTATCATGTCATGTTAAGTAAAAGTTATTATTTTGAGTAGAATGAACATAGTTTGAGACTATGGGAAAGTTTTTCAAAGCTATCAAAGTGAAGGACTGACTTAAAATGAAAATATATTTAGAGAACAAAAAAAGACCAAAGACAAGTTGAATGTGAAATAGAGTGGCTGTTTGATCTGAAGAAAGTTTATTGTTTCCAAACAATGATCTACACACAATGATTGTTGTGGTCAAGTAGACTTGTAGCTATGTAAGACTTTCAGTCTTCTGTTTGAATAGATATAGAAAACTGGTAGACAAAGCCAGTTGAGAAGCATGACAGGAGTTCTAAAAGTGATATTTTTGAACATGCTATTGGTAGAATGAAATGTTTCTGTGAATACTGACCACAGACTATTCTGACCACTGTCAGAATATTACAGCTATATCAATTTTTTTCCTTGGAGCTTTTGTCACTCTGGTTTTAGACATTGCTCACCTAAAATATCCCACATAATAAAAGGAAGGTGTTTGGTTTACATTCTCTCCTTGTTCATCATCACCCACAGCTGCTGCACTTTGGAAAAGCGCATTCAGCTTATTGACAATATTCCTTCTTATTGTACTTGATGTGTCTAACGATAAAGGCTGCTTCACTCTCAAGAGATTAAATTCATGGTCTTTGTTACGTCTTGTGTATCCTAAAAGAAGAAATAAGTGTGCAGTAAACAATGAAGGCCAGTGAGTGGGGAGGCTCAAATGGTTTGCCAGACTGAGTTGTAACCTTTCTGGTATTGTGAGTTTTAGTGAAGCATAATAGAAAAAGGATGTCCTGTTTCTCCTGTTTTGAAATCTTTCCAGACCTAGGATGGGAGGTTATTTTCAAGACTGAATATGATTTGTGCTGTGTTATTCCAGGGGTCAGAGTTCAACATTCTTTAATAGCCAAATTTTCTATTGACTTCAAAGAGAGCTTTGTAGGGGAAAGGACTGTGGGATTCAGCTCACAGTGATTTCTGTTCTGTTTTAATAAGGAAAAGTCTTGGCTGGCTAAAACTGTGCATTCCAGTGAGATACTGGTCCATCATTTGCAGAGTAAATGTACTGTTTAATATTAAAGAAATGATTCAGTCTTTTAGTAGCAAAGTTCTTTCAGGTTATTGAAGTAGCATTATAATTTCTGTTCTACTGGTGTCACAAATGAAGTTCTGCAGGATGGTCGTGACCAATTAGCAGTAAGGTGAGCCTTAAAAAGGATCGTTTTAATCACTTCTTTCTATCCAGTTTTCAGTTTTTCAGTATTGAATGAAGGTTTGACACTCAGTAGATTATCACTGAGTATTTCTCGGTTTTTTGGGTTTTTTTTACACACTGCTGAGCAGGCTTCTTATCAGTAGTAAGGTCTCTTCCTGATGTCCTAATGTAGTGTTCATTTCTTACATGTGTTTCTTCATCACTGTGGTGCAGAGTCACACAAATAGGTGGCTTCAGCTGAGCAGGGACCCAGTGAGATTTGGGAAAGAGGCTCTTCTAGAACAAGTTTGTAGTCTAGGTAGGCCAGAATACATCTCTGCACACTGGAAGGTTAATCAGCTAGAAGAGAGAAGAGGGGGTTAATGAAGTTAAACGGGTTGTTGACAAACCTTTATTATTAGAAAATGGTAATTATTTGATGTTCTAACAATGGCCTTCTGTGTTCTAGTATGTTTTCCCCGTACTTTCATATTTTACCATCCTTGTTTAAAAAAGTTGCTTTTCTACAAGCTTACATCATAATTAGTAGCAAATGTAGTGACACAGATCATTCTAAGTATCAGAATATGAAGAGAAAAACAAGGTTGAAGGTACTTGTAAGATTTGAAAATACTATTTAACTTCAGAAGAAAGAGTTTGACTGATGTTCAGAGCTGTTTGCAGGGGAAGAAAGGCTATTTGTCTTGGTTTCTGGATCCAGAAATTAGCCAGGCTCCCTCCTCTTACAGCTGTGACAAATGTTTCTTACAGGAATGCTACTGGGAATAACCTATTTACAGATAATGTGAAAAATGAAAGATGATAAATCACCTCTTGATAGAGGAGCTAGAGAAATTTTAAGCCAAAAATGAAAATGGGTATTTATGATGGTTCCAGGGACGCTTTTAATAGCTGTCTGTTCCATTTTCCCCCTGCTGTCTAGTGTACATGATGCTATAAAAACACACGGGGATTTTTTGTGATAGAAGTGTCATTCAGAATTAAGAGATTTCTGCATGGTTATGCACACTCATGGTTCTGTGGCTGGCTGGTGGCTGGAGTCTTCATTTCCTGACGCCTTCATCCTTTGAGTGCTGGATTGTTTGACAAGCCATATGCCCATTTCCTTCTATGTATTCAAGTGGTTCCTCTTTTCCCCTGTAGGTACTGTATTGCTCTCTTTTATAGATTCGTTAAAAATTCTATCAGCATGATAAATTTGTCTTTATTGCTGTTTAAATTCAGTATTAACATAAACACGATCCCAGAGCAGAACGTTTTTCAAGAAGGCCAGTAAAACCTTACCTGCAGTGGGTGACCTTGGCTGTGTCCCTCCCTGAGGTGTGGGAACAGCCTCCTGCTCCTGCTGTGCCCTGGGAGAGCAGCATCTGACCCGTGTGCAGAAGCACTGAACGGTGCGTGCCGCTGCTCGGGCTGCCACTTCCACTAAGCACTGCTCCTCCTTTCCTGGCCTGTTTGCTATGGTGGATCGCCTGCAAGGCTTCGTTCTGAGTCTGAGCCTTCAGCCAAAATCAAAGCCACAGACACATCAAAGGACTTGCTTAGAGCATCACCAAATACTACTTTTAAATAGAACAGAAAGAAGTGTTTCTTTTGAAACCCTAGGCTGGGCACGGAAAATATTTTGTAAAGGAGAAATTTGGAAATCCTGGGGAAAAGTAATTGTGTTGGACAAATAAATGTGGTCGCCAAGCTTAAAAAAGGACGTCTGGGAGCAGTATGCTTCAGAAGGGCCTTCAGCCACTACAACTAGATTAATAGAAATGATAATTGCAGAAGGATTTTGTGAATAATCCAAAACCCATGGCACTGGCAATAAAGCTTGTGAAGTGCAAGCAAGAGATTATTTTGTAGAGCCTGACTGAGAACCAATTTGGACTTGGAGCAGTGAGTTCCCCAGAGAGTTCCTGTAACAGTAATTAAAGGGAAATTTCACTGGGATAGTGGTCTGGTGAACTTGGTGGTTCAGTGGTTCGTGTACATCCTCTGCTGCTGAGCCAGGATAGTGCTGGGAGTGTGCAGGGGTGTGATGTGAGGGGGCAGGGTGTTCCTGCCTCAGCCCAGCAGAGGCTCTGAGCAGTGGTGCAGCCTGCTGGGAACACAGCGGTGCTGGGGGAAAGCACCATAACCCCCAGCAACGTGGTGCTGTGCAATTCCTAGAAATAACTGCAGCAGTTTAATCCAGGAGGGAAAAATGGATATAATCTGTCCAGGAGAACTGAGAAGAGGAATCTTAAGAGTTTAAAAGTAGAAACAAATAGAAATGCAGTTTTTCTTGAGAATTTTCTGTTGTGTGACTTTTCTCACTGACTCAGTGCACGACACTGTATTAATTCTCCAAATATTGAAGAGTCCTTCTTTCTTTTTTGTTTGGGGGAAGGAGGGGGCAGGGGAGGGTGTAATATAAAATATCTGCAATTACTTGTCTGTGTCGTGACAAAATAAATTTCCAGGACCCTGCTGAAGAAGCCTGGCTGGCTGCAGGCTGATATTACCCTGGGTAGGCAGAGGAGGTGCTGAGTTTCAGAGGCTCTGGTGTAAGCCAACACTTGAGCTATGGACTGGCTGGTTTTGTTCAGTGTTGCTAAGTTGGTGTCAGGCAGCAAACTGAGATCTGTCAGACTTCTTAGCTCTGAGGGATTACTGGGCAGCACAGAAGCCTGGGAAAAATGCGTGTCTCAATGCTGAGCAAGAGACAAATCCCACTGATGCACCCCTGCTCATATAATTGGAGTTTTAACAAGCTCAGGATCTACCCCCTCAAGAGTAGGTGTGAATCACATCCTCAAAAATGTTCCAGAATTAATCTGCCCACCGATGAGCTGGTCTCCCCTTGGCTGGTGTCTGTATTGAGCTGTCCTGTCACTGCTGTGATCCATCTCCCCCCGAGTGCGAATCGCTGCGCCGGATCGAACTGTGCACCGCAAACAAATTGTCAGGCAAATGTGGATCAAAACAAATACTAAAGGTTGTGGACATCAGTCTCGGATCTTAACTTGCCTAAATATTTGTGAAACGCTTTTTCTAATTATGTTCCCAGTGCTGGTAAAAATATAAAAGGCTCCTGAAGATACTTAACAGGTAGTTTTAGATATCTGCAGACTCTGCTCATCTTTTTCTTTTGTTCATCTGCCTGTTCATAAAAATTGCTCTTCTGTCAATTTTTTTCAGATGTTTCCATTTCATATCTAAATTTTAATATTTTTTTTCTTTGTCCTCTGGAGAGTGTAGAGCCCCTGGTACCTTAAACTGGCCCACTTTGATGTGTGAAGGTGAAACATTTTTCTGCAATATTAACAGCAGTGAGGGGGATTTAGCACTATGTAGCACTATAATACAGAGAAATAATCTTCCCCAGGACACATAGACTCGTTTTGTATAGGGTGCTGTCTTTTATATTGAACTATCACTACTGCACCCCAGAATAAACAGCTTTTACCTGCTAATGTATAACTTCAGAGAATCTGAGATTAAATTGGAGGGAATATACACTTAATTTATACAGTTCATATTTATTCACAATATTTCTTTGGAGGCAAGTTTTAAACATGATAATACAAAAATATTTGTGTTAAATTGCTTTTCAATATGTGCTATGAATTAAAGTCTCTGCTCTAACCACAAACCCAAAACACGGGTTTGCTACAGTCCTTAAGGCTGCAGATTTAGGTTTGATACTTTGATTATTCCTCCGCGGAGGATTTACAATTTTTCAATTTCAAATGTATTCCTGGGAAAATATTGCTGATTTCACTGTCACAGTGAGGAATATTTGTGGTATGCAAGGTTAGAAGAAGATTTCTTTTTGTGTGAGTAGGTAGATTACAAAACCTTGTTGTAATTCGTGTCTAGAAAGTTATTACAGAACATTCTAGATTAAGAAGAAAATGTTAGACCTTAAATTACTTGTGAGAGCAGCTCTTTCCCAGGAGAACACAGCAGTGCTGCACAGTGCAAAGGGCCTGTTCTGTTCAATTCCTGTTGAACATGAGTGTTTCTCTCCATGGCAGTTTGCTGAGTGCTCTTCCCCTTTGTTTACAAAAATCTACCGCAAGACACTTGATTTTTTCAGATTTAAATGCACAGCTAAGCAGCCTGCTCTGATTAAATAATTATTTTTCCTGAGGGTATTTCTCTTTGGTACTTCAAGAAGGATTTAAATGTCTCTAACCTGCTAGTAATGCACATGTGGTATCATCATGCTTAAAAACCCATGTTAACAAATCTGTGTTGGCTGGAGGTTAGGCTTTTGCAGTTTGCTGTCAAGTGTTTTGGGATGTCTTTTGTGACTCACTTGTGGGTTTGCAACTCAGATTACGCAGGATCTCAAATGTGTGCCGTGAATTTTAATTCCTTTTTACGCTCCTTCTGTTATGGGTGTGGAATGAGGAGCAGAGCGAGGAAACAGCAGTAAGAGGCACCGTAGTATGAAAACATGCTTATGAGTTATTTGATGTAAAATTGCTACAGATTCTGCAAAATAAATATTTGTGAGTGTATTTTTAAAAACTGTAGCGATTTATATTTTTATTTTCATGTTTGAATTACACTAATTGGTTGTGTTCTTATACAGATCTGTACCCATTCATGGATACTGATCAGTTGTCATTATCCTAAGCCTTCAACAGGATGTTTGCTACAATTAACTTCAATACTCTTATTAAGCTTCATAGCTTTTAATCTTCAATATTTAAGTTAGTTTACTCCCTTGGATTTTAACAAGATGGGGTTGCTCAGAGCCATGTCCAACCTGACCTTGATTGGGATGGGGCATCTACCACCTCTCTGCACAACCTGTTTCCAGTGAAACTGAAAGGCTGCAGTAAGGTCTCCTCAGAGCCTTCATAATACATTACGGTTTCTTCAGTGCTCTGGGTTTATTTCTGAGTTTTTCTACAATTTCTTCTTTCAGCAGCATTTTGTGGTGCTTTTCCTGTTCTTCTCTTTGGCTGTGCTTGATCTTGTGTTAAATAACTTTCATTTCCCTGTGTTAGAGGCACCATTTCTGTCTCTATAGCACAGAAGAATGTAAGAAATGGCAGGAGGTGAAGGATCTATACCAGCAGCCTGTGTGTGCCACCGCTGTGAGTGCACTGGAGAGGATAATAGGCAATGGGAAATATAAGTGATCTTTACTTTCCTGGTCTAGACACTGCCCCGGGGAGGTTACATCCATACTTTGGAGGCTCAGTGGGAATGGCCTCACTGAGCTCAGCACTTAACAGGAAAAGCCATCCCCTTCCCAGTAGGGAGAAAGCAGACAGGAGCTGTATCTACTGGCTGCAAGACAGGAAACAAAGCAATTATTAAGTTTATTACTGTGCTCTTCTGTCCTGCCCAGTGGCGTGGATGCGTTGTTGGGGAGTTTACAGGTGCCCTGAGCCTCCCTCACCAGTCCCATTGCTGCTGGGGCAGCCTCTGCCCATTCCCTCTCATTCTGAGCCCTCCATGCTGAGCACCAGTGCAGGCAGCCACCAGTGCTTTCAGCATCTGCCAGGGAGGAAAAGCTGTGCCACAAACCACATGTCCAAAGGAAAAATTTGAAAAGGGTGATTTTAATGGACACTTACTGTTTCACAGTCTTCCCCTCTTTACAAAAAAATGCATGAAAATGAATGATGATGTAGAATTATTACATCCCTAATTGAGCACACTTGCAAACATTGGCTATCTTTTGTTCTTTCTAATCTAAATTGAATCTGTGAATAATAATGATTTAATGATTATTATCATGAGGGGGGGACAAAAGTAACCCTTATGAGCAAAGTGTCAGTACGTGAAGTCTTACTGATTAGAGCAATACTTGAGTAAGCTAAATGCTGCCTGTTTCACTAATATCAGAGAACAATACCCGTGCTCCTTGTTCCTGAGGCCAGTCACTGAGTCTGTCACAGGGGCTCCAAAATTGAGGAATTTGCTCTGATCAAGGCTGTGCCCAGCTGTATCCTCAGTCAGTGCAGGAGCTGCAGTGTCACTTGCTGTTGCAAAAGCTTTGATCAATTTTATTTAGTAGCTTTCTTTCACCGTCAGTCTTACATTTGGTTAAAAAAACTGTAGAGGATGCATAAGGAAAAGGAGACCTTAACTTGTGGTAAGGAGCCACTATTAAGAATGTGAAACACGTTTGAAATGTTAGTACGTCTTAGCCAGATGATCCAAGGGGTTGTGCAGATCTGTATCTTGAACAATCCAAGCTCAGAAATGGGACCCACGAGGTTCCACAAAAATTAATTATTAGTCATGTTTGACATTTGTCTAGCAGAAAATTACACTGTGTTCCATACATTAGAAATGATGGTATGGTACATTCTCTCTCCTCTCCTTATGTGTTATATGCATGATCTCTTCTGGCTAGTCCTGAATGAATAACTGTTACAGATATTGTCTCAAAGATCTGACTAATTCTCAGTACCTTTTCATTTTCCTAATCTTAATTAAATCTGTGACTGAAGAGGATGCATGATGAGAATGAAAAAAAATCAGCTTGTATAAATCAAAAGCAGTGATATGAAATCAAACCGATCAGGATAAAAGTGTCTTTTGTATATAGGCAATTAAGGGCTTTTTCTTTGCCCTCTTGCCTTTTTGTGTGTTAGATTGAAGGGACAGAATTGCTGTTCAGCTCCTGGAGCAAACAGAGGAGGGGTTTTACAGCTCGTACAGAGGCCTCTTGTGCGGCAGGAGCTGCCCCGCATCTGGTTTGCTGAGAAATGCGCTGTGCTTCCAAAACGCTCCGTCCTTTTTCCTTCCGCCCGCCCCGGCTGAACCACTCCGCCTCCCTCCGTCTGTGCCATGCAAACCCCCCCTTCCTGCTAAGGTTATTTTTAGTCTCAGTCCATGGCTTGGTGTGGGTTGCAACCTCCCCCGGTGCTGGTCAGACCGAGTGGAGCTCCAGTTCCAGAAGTCCTGGATAAATGTAGAAAGTTTTCCCTTTCCCCAGACACTTGTCAACAGAGACAGGGTCATTGGGGCCACGGGATGTGGTACTGGAAAGGTCTGAATTGGTACACACTCTTTGGCCAAAGAGCTCGTGCTCTGTGTTGTATCAACTGCTTTGAAAATGTCAACCTTTGGCCTCCTTACAGCAGCCAGCATAGAGTGACGGGGCAGCACTGTCACAGTAGGGGCTGGGGGGAACAAGCAGGGCTGGCAGTGCAAACCCAGCACCTGGCTCAGCTCAGCACAGCAAAGCTCCCCTCGCTGGCTCGGGTGCGGTGTCCGACTGACAAAGTCATGTTTATTTATGGCAGTAGCTGGGAACTTGTTGGAGTGCCCTAGCGTCTGTAGGAAATCACTCCGATTGTTGATTCCAGTGCATTAGACCCGCGAAAGCCTGGCTTGAGTAAGAGGATGTGTAAGAGTTTGCAGAAACTGCTTTTCTTAATTTGACAATGTCTTTCGATAAACTGATGCATCTGTGGTGCATGCTCAGAGCTGTCTGTCGGTATAAATCAGGCACTACTTCATTAGTCTAGCTTGAAACCAGTGCAGGAAGGGCAATTTTATGCAGTTCTGAGATTCTGCAAAATTTTTGGGAATTAGGGTGGGAAGTGGTTTATTGTAAATCAATTTGGCCATATGCTGTTACAGTAAGTAACAAGCAAAGTTTGCTCGATGCACATTTAAGCATTGGAACAGAAAATGAATAAAAGGAGATGAGATGGTTTAGTATTTTACATATGTATCAATATATAACCCCTCATATTCAGTCAAAATATTGAATTAACCTATTTTTCTGTCCATACCCTTTAAAACAGAAAGAGATTCAGACCTTGGGGCAATTTGAGTAGTAAGAAGTTGATTTAGTTTCATCTGTTGAGGTCTTGGGTTAAAAAAACCCTGTTCAGGTCTGCTGATTTTTTGGCTTATTCTCTGTTCAAAGTTTTTTTGGCAGATTTACTGTGGGCAGCTTTTGGCATAATTGAATTGATAACATGGACTGAATTGCCCTATGAAATTAGGAAAATAGAACACACATTCCGGTAACATCCGGTGATGGAAAATTCTGTTTTTCTTAGGAGTCTGACTGACAGTAAATATTCCCTTGGAGAGCTTCAGAAGGGCTGTGTGGCACTTGGCAAATATTTTGATCAATATTAAAATTCTAGGTGCAGCTTTCATGCATCCAGAGGAAGACTAATCCTTTTTTATTTAAACTGCCATGGCTGTGTTAACTTTCCCGTCGTGCAGATCCCCTCTGTGCAGCCCTATAAGATACGGAAGCAGCAGCTGCAATCTCTGTCGCTCAGGAAATGTATTACAAATGAAAGGAATTAATGTCTTGAGCATTTTGTCCTTGTGCTATTTTGGTGCAGAACATCACACATTTAGTAAATATGTGAAGATACGAAAGCCACAAAGTCACTGCTTGAGATCTCTGAATTTTTGTTTATCTGGGTTCAAAGTCAAGTATTGCCTGTGAGTATGTCTTTTTGAATAAAGCAGGATTTGCATTTCCCAGCCCAGGAAGCATTAACAGAGCAGGGCTTGGCTCAGCATCAGGAATAAGGAACAAACAGACTCCTTGCCCCCAGCCTCTCCCAGTCCTAGGGAGCAGGCAAGAGTGTCTTCTGATAAATGAGCATAAGTGTGAATTGCATAATATTTCCTAGCAACTCCAGATCCAAAGGTAGTCCAAGGAGAAAGTTCTTAGAGTAATTTAGTTTCTAGGAAAAAATTTAATTTTAAACAGACTGTAATAAGAAATAAAATGACTATTAGATATGTATCATTTTATAATCAGCGTCAGCTTAGCCACTGCAAATTAACAGCTGTTACCTACCTGCTGAAATTCAGGGTTGAAAAGGCTTATTGTTGCTCAGCTGACTTCCAGAAAGCAAAGTTGAAGTAAGTATATACAGTATATGGATACTGTACATGCTCTGTTTTCAGTGCTGCTGGGTGTCTGTATCTATGTAAGTGTCTGAAGGCACAGTGCCCTTAATCGGATGCTTTAACTTGCTCAGCCCTGAACTGGTCAGGTAGTTGGACACGATGGCCCTTGGAGGTCCCTCCCAACCGAAATAGTTCAGTCTCCTACTCTAAATGCCTGTCAGTACTTCCACTGCTGAACTGCTCCTTAGTTTGGGGACGAGGAGCTAACAAAAGCGTCTAATATGAGCTTGCTGGGAGAAGTTTAAGGTAGGCTTTTTGGGAGGATTAATGTTGGGTTGTCCTCTATAGGTCAGTGTAGGTGTTGGGGATTTGATATTGCACTGCAGCATTTCCACTCTGGAGCAGCACGTCGTAATGCCGCGTGGGTGTTTTCTCAGCCGGCTCAGTGACTGTCCTGCAAGGGGTTATTTTGCAATGGCAAGATGATGATTTATTCTCTAGGATCATGTACTTTCCATCTTTCTGGACTATTTTAGTGACTCTCCTCACTAGTGAGCAGAGTTAAGAGTCAACTAAGGGGAATTTTCTCTCAACTAAGAGAATTTTGTTTCACTTCAAGTCATTCCAGCGTGCAACAATCGAAGACCCATAGCCAAGCACTAACCAAAGACGGGTTTGGACCCAGTGCCTTTATATTTTATAGTGTTTCTTTGGAACAGTTTTCTGATGGATTTATTGTGTTTCACCTACTTGGTAACATAGACTGTATAAATAATGAAAGACACAAAGAAATGGTTTTTAAACTGTGAACAAGATAAGTCCACACACTGCGTTCTGTTTCCCCTGTGGCAGTATCTACACCTGAGTGATTCCCTCCCTCTCCTTCTTAAAACTTTTGAGTGATTCTGTCTTGTAAAATTGTTCTCCAACACGGTTTACAAAGGAGAAGTTTTGTTGAAATCAAGATGGGTTATTTTGGGACTGAGATTTGGTCCCAAGAGAGAGTTTTTTTCAGAAAACAACACACAAAGGCAATGACTCAAGAAACCTTAAATTTAATCGTGAAGTGGCCAGAGAAGTATATTTTTTCACTTGAGCTATTTTTATAAAAAATAACTGTCTACCTTTGTACTTCAAAAGCATCAGCTGATGTGTGTTTCATTCTGTGTTGAAGGGGTTTTATTGATTTTTATGGACCTGTGGCATTGTAGATTTTATATTCCACAGTTTCTTTCACCTCAGTTACTGAGCATATGTACTTTGCTTCAGCAGAACTGTGGTTTTCTTTGTTATGATCTGGTGATAGCAAAAATGTGAAAATTTGCTACAGTTTGCTTGTATTTCTTATTCTGCTGTAAAAGCCAATCTATTTGTGAACTTGGAACACTTTACAACTTTAAGATGTATTTTAACTGTATGCAAGGTTGTTTGTCAGAGTATTGTATGGAAGTTAATGTGGCTGTTGGAGAGAATTCACGCTATGATCAGAACTCTGGAAAAGGCTGTTAAAGAATGATGGAATTTATGGCAATACAGTGTTAGTAGATGGTTTTTTTGGTGGTTTTTTTTTGTCGTTGAAAGTTGTCTTCTGGGTTAATTGCTATTTATTTTTTTAATTGAAGAAAAATGCTTTTCTCCAGGATTATGTTCATTAAGAGCATGTTTGCTCACTTTATAGACTCTAAATACTGTAAGGAAAAGAGGAGTAGCCAGGAAATACTGAAGGGAAGAGACTTTTTTACTTCTTTTGTGGACTGAATTTACATCTGTGTAACATTTTCTGTTTCAAACAAAATGCATCAGAAATTCTGCAAGACCAGGCACAGCCAACAGCATGAAAAGTGATGCAGAACAACCCTACCTGAATACCTGCCCAGCATTTCTCACACAAATGTCTGTACATGCACAACACGTGATACTAAATTCAGTGTGATGATCAGTCCACATCTGGACAGTATTTTGAAGCAATTTGGGACCAAAAGTTGTTTCTTTAGTAACTTTACAAACTAGGAGCTGTTTCATAGTAAACTTCATGTCACACCGTGCCCTGGGGCTTGTGGAGCTCCAGTTCCAGAAGTCCTGGATAAATGTAGAAAGTTTTCCCTTTCCCCAGACACTTGTCTACTGAGAAACTGAAACAGGGTCACCAGGGCCACGAGATTTGGTACTGGAAAGGTCTGAATTGGTACACACTCTTTGGCCAAAGAGCTCGTGCTGCGTGTCATATCAGCTGATTTGAAAATTTCAACCTTTGGCCTCCTTATAGCATACAGCATATAGAATTTCCTTTAAGAAATAAGCTTCAAAAAAAATTTGATTTCATTTTAAGTTGGACTGAAGTCAAATTTCAGGCAGGGTTTTGCTATGAATGAAGAATTCTGGCCAGTTTCATCTCCAGAAAAACTCCTTCACAGAAGATTGCACTCCTCTGCCATCTTTCCATTACTGGCTGGAGTGATTAACATGCATAGATGCTTCAGCTAAAGAATAAAAGGCCCAGACCTTTTAATTTTGTAAGAAAATTACATTCAGTAGAAAAACATTTGTCTGTATTGTATGGTGTGCTGGTTTTGTCTGAGATTAAGCCAGTTTTCTTTGTAGGGGCTGATATGGGGCTGTGCTTTGGCTTTGTGCTGAAAAGAGCGTTGATAATTCGGGTCGGGGGTGCACAACACACTGGGAGAAGACACTGCCAGGGCTGCTGACCCCAGCTGACCAAAGGGATATTCCAGACCACCTGGCACCATGCTCAGCATGTAAAGTCGAGGGGATGTTTGGAGTGATGGCATTTGTCTCCCCAAGTAACCACCAAGCATGATGGAGCCCTGCTTTGCTGGGGATGGCTGAACACCCATGGGAAATGGTGAAAGAATTCCTTGGTTTGCTTTGCTTGTGTGCAGCTTTTTCTTTATTCGACTTTATCTCAGTCCTGAGTTTCCTCACTTTCACTCTCCTGGTTCTCCCCCCCATCCCAAAGGCACTGAGCTGCTGCGTTGGTGCCGTGTCACCAGCTGGGGCTAAACCACAGCAAAGATGTGCAAGCGCTCGTGAGCAGCGTGGAAAACTCTGAGTCTTATTTCACAAACGGTTGAACTTTTAGTGAAGTGAAGAGACTAAAGCTCTGCAGGTGACTGATTAAATGAGGAAGGCACAGTTGATTCATCTCTGGGAGCAGATAACTCACACAGATGAGGCCATCACTCAGCTCAGCCAAGTGCTAAGCAACATACATCATTCAAATCCTTGGGAAAACTGTCAGTTTCCAGGGATAAAATGATAACTGTTTGAAAACTGACCTTAGTCCTAAATATTGAAATTGAGTACAGATAGAAGCAAGATGCCAACAGTTACAGCCATACAGTTTAATGACAAACATTCTTTGTGGCATTTCATCAACTGATGCACATTGTAGCCAGTGTGGTTTTTTTTTTTAAAGATTTTTGGTTTTCCAGGACTGGATTTTGTTGGTGGTCATTTGAACAAAGACAGAAGTGTCTGGATAGGTGTATCAAACAGTAACTGCTGTTCTGCAGAGAATCCCACTGCAGGGGTGGGCAGCAGCTATCCAGGGCACTGTTTCCAGTCAGGAGGGATTGGATCCAAGAGTCAGTGAACTGGTGAAATTGTGTTTGATAGACCCAGTGAAATGCAGAGGTGTTTGGACTAATGTCAGAGCCTGATCTGGACAGGCTCTGAAGCACTTGAAATTTGCAGTAATAAGAAATGAGGGAAGAACCGGAGCTTTTAAAATGAACAGGCATATATTTCTAGTCTTGCAAGTAACATTTTTAAACTTTATATGCTACCCTGGTGGGTGGGTGGCAGTGGGAAGGTGGATGAGCCGTTCTCCCTGTGGCGGAAGGACTTATGAAGTAAGGAAACAGAATTCCCAAATTAAATGTTTTAATTAAAATAGCACAGTTTTGCAAAGAATTTAGCTATATCTCTGATCTTTTCAGGCTTCTGTATGTGAATAAAACATTTTAAAAAAGCCAATGAAAAGCCTCAAACACCTGGATCTGAGGCATTATCTCCCCTAGGCAGAGACTGGCAATGGCTTTTTCTAATTTCTTAGTTCTTGTGAGATAGTGAACAAAAGTGTATCAGCATAAATAAATGTTAAAGAATCTGAGGCAGGAAGACTTGTGAATGCATAACACCATACTGGGCTATAAATTAATTTGGGGTGCTATTTCAAGAGGAATATTCAGATAGAGAAATTTATTATAGTTCAATAATTTCAGAATTTTTAGTAATTAATATATTACAACCAAATTACTTTGGTGACATTTTGGGGACCAAATTAAATAAAATGTCTCTGGTATGTTAATTTGAGCTCATAAAAGTCTAATTTGAATATGTAATTTGGATCAATTAGAAGTCTCTTCTGAACTTTAGTGATAATAGAAATGTAAAAAAGACTGGGAAGCTGTTAGGATTAGGAGTGATACATCTGGGAAAAGCAAATTACAGTGTCGTTTTTAAAATGCAAATGCGGCTTAAAATGTAAAGATAATATGCATATATATAAACATGTGCAATATCTGAAAACCTCATAGTTCTTTTAAAAATAAATCTCTATAGATAGTGATTTTTTTCATCATTAATCCTCAGTTTTCCCTGCAAAATATCTAGACTATAGTTACATTTTTACTTCCAAAGAAAATGTAAGTTTGGGAACTCTCCCAGAAACCCAAGTGCCATTCAATTGCTTCGGAAAACTTCAGAATAAAAACTGCAGTCTAATTTTGGTCCTTTTGAGTTGCCACAGTGAATTGAAACTGGGTTTAAGTCGGGGTAAATGTGATTAAAACCTGCTCTTGGAGTTTCAAGAATATATACAGGACATGTAACAGAGTTCCTTGTCAACATACTTGAGCCAAAAATGTGTGTGAAGCCGGGTTTCTGGGTTTTTTGCTCGCTGTGCAGTGGGAGGATCCAAGGGACAGGCAGGATTTAGGCCATGGCTCTCCCTCCCGTGTCCCCTGGCTGTCAGTGTGTCCCTCTGACCTTCCCAGCCGTGTTCCAGCAGGAGCCCATTTTCTGCTCCAGTCAGGAGCAAACAGCCCACGTTGGCAAAAGAAGGAGTGACCAAAGCACTTAAAATCTCCTGAGGTCTCTAATTCCATTTATTGCAAGCTGAGACGTCTCTCTGCCTGGAGCAGGAGCTGCAGCACGGTCGTGGGGATGCTCGCCTTGGGCTGGGCCAGCAGCTCCAGCTGCCAGGCTGCTTCCTGGGCATGTTCTGGTGGGCACATGTGCCCTGCTAAGATGCTTCTCTGCAGATGATGGACTCTAACAAAGGTGCTTGTTGCCTGACCCTTTATTTGGGGAGATAGCTGAATTTTCCTGCCAGCAGTCCAGAATATCGAGGTGCAAGAGGGGTTATCTGCTGCTTGTGTGGTAAAGGCAGAGTTCTGGAATGAGCCTTTTCAAGATAATTAAAAAAAAAAAAAAAGGGACAGGGAACAGATTTTCTTACCTTCCATCAAAATATAAAATCTCAAATTGTAACTGTCATTAATGAAAACCCAAAGGTGTATTTGGAAGTACAGTGTTTTGCATGGCAGCTTTATGCATTGCTGCTATACCACTAGGCTTGTTAAATTATAATTATCACTTGAAAAAAAAAAATAGAATAGGGCAAAAAAACCCTACAATGTTCATTTGAGAAGAGACAAGAATAATTAAACCCACAGATATCGTCAATGGACTTGAGCTTTGGTTAATTTAAATCCACACTGGGTCGTTCCTACATACTGCTTTCCAGAAGTTACATGAAAAACCTGATCTTTATGCTGCAGGAGAACATGATTAAGATCTCACTACCCAAGAAGTTTGTTTTAAACTAAATTGCTACATGTTTATGGGAAGAAACGTGTTTGCAATCTACAGCATCGCATTAAGCGTAGCTGTGATTTCAGTTGGCTTCTTGCCCTGAATTTAAAATAATTTCCTTCTAAACCACACATTACATCAATTCAATTGTATATTAAGACAACCCCTGCAATATTGAAATAACTTTTACCAGTGCAGATCCACAGTGAGTGTGTGTACCTGGATATCTGACTGCCTGAGCCATGTGCTGAAGAAAAGAGGGATGGGCTGAACTACAGCATTCCCACTAAGGAGTGTTCCTGCTACACCACTTTAACGAGGGCTCACTTGTCCATTCACCTCCACTCAGCTTGATTCACTGGAGAGAACTTTTCTGGTCTTTGTGTGTTGCTCACCCATAAGAGCAAATAGAAATTTAAAATTTTTTTTTAAAACAGATAACATGATCTAATTTTACTCTAAAGCTCTTGTGTCTCTAAGCTGTCTCAGTGATATTTCCTTGCAGTTTGAGAGCACCAGTGACCAGCCCGTCTGAGAGCCTGTCCCTGACTTGTGTCAGAGGAGCAGTAAATTCACAGAGATCCTTCTATGGACCCAGGCCTGGGCTGTCAGAATTGCAGCCCTTATTGATGCCATGATGATTTTTTGCTTTTTCTTTTATACCCCTTTTATACACTCTTTTATATAGCTTTTATGTGTTCTTAGTGCTTTTAGCCCACACAGTTATAATTCTTTAAGTTTGATCCCTTCCCTCACACCCAATATCCCGTTAAGCCAAGAGCCCAAACACCCTGGAAACCCCAGACCCCGAGGGCCTCTCCAGAACACATTCTGTAAACAAAGCCAGGCCCAGCCAGGGGAAGGTTCCTCGCTGAGGGGTCTCGCTGGAGTCCCTCCCTGGGCAATCTTTGATAGATGTGCTAATTAGCAAGGCCTATAATTGCACACACATCACATCGTGGGGGGCCATTTCTTCGGGGGGCATTTCGGGGTGCATTTCGATGACATTTCGGCGCCCCTGAGGGTCCTTCAATAAATACCAAGGTAAAACCCTTTTTCCTCTTAACTGTGTTCAACTCTCTTAATTTTAAGTCCAGGAAAAGGCATCATTATGAATGGGTAGGAACTGATGCTTTCTCTTTAGGGCACCTCTGACAGCCACTGGGTGATGCAGCAATGTCATGTTTGCATTTTCACCCTGCTTGGGGACCATCTGAGAGATGGGGGATATGTTAGTTCTTCTAATCAGCCTGGTAGTGCAAAAGGGCTGAATTTTGTTTTGCCCATTAAGAGATAGCATTAATATAAAAACAAAGTTGTAAAAATCCTATTTGGACTAAAATGACTTCTGGGAAGTTTTCTAGTCCTGATTACCTAATCCAAAATGTAGAGTTGGTGGAATTCTCTCTTTCTTCATGGCACATGTGCCTCACTCTCAAAACCAATTAGAACTGATAGTTTAAATTCATGGCTTTCCCTTAAGTAAATTAGCAAAAGTCCTAGAACATTTTCATTTTAACATGCAACTACTCATAAATAAGTTCTGATAACTTCATATGTGGGCATAATTTTTTTTTATATGCATGATGCATTTTGAAGTTTGATCAGTAGAGTTTGGAAGAAAACGTTGAACAGAACCCAAACAAATCCTGCCTGGTCCACTCCCATCAGCATGTGGCATGATCTGAAGGCCCATTTTCCCCATAGATTAAGCAAACATGGAGAGATGTTACAATATAAGTGTGAAAGGAAGGCTGTAATCTGTAAATGCACACCTCTGAGCCTCACAGTTATCCACTGTGGGGGCGAGGCAATAATGTCCAAACAGTTCAGCAGAGATGTGGAAGAGCTTAACAAGCAGCAGACATCTGGCCAGAAAGTTATGCTGTTAAAAAAAAAAAAAATCCAGAGGTTAATACTTGGTGGTGAGTTTGGGTCAGAAGGCAGTGAACAAGTTTTTTAACCCATGCACTAAGTTAGGAACACCCTTTAATGCTGAGCTGCTGAATGAACTCTATCTTAAATTACTTATCTTTACCGGATCTTTTCATTCTACCTCTACTGCCCCAGAAACCTGTCACACTGAGCACACCTCTATCTTTAGATAAAAGGGCTTTTTCAACTCAGCAAGTTGTGGTTGGTTGAGATAATGCAAAGTGTCAATAGGTGTAAAGTAGCCTTCGCAGAAACGAGAGACTTGAGCCAAGAATCTTCATCAAAAGTCACCTGCCACAGACTTTTCACCAGCTCCACTACTTTCAAGAAGACCACTTTAGAACTAAGAGGAGTTGGATGTAGGTTAAAACAGAATTATCAATTCTCAGTGTGGGTCTGCCTAGAGGAAAAGCTTGGAACCAGAAATCCATACTCCATGAACTGCTACCTTAAAGCAGCTTCTCTTTAAGATGGTGGTAAAATGCTGCCAAGAGCCATTAATCCTGGTGGTCTGAGTGTCCTTAAATTAATATCAAGAGCTATAAGGATCTGAAACACAGGATGGGTTGTTAGAGGTTTGAGGGTCAGATGAAACTCTTGTGATAAAATGTGGTGGTTCTTTTTCTCTTTGTCTGCCTGTGGGTCCACGACAGTTTCCCCAAAACTTTGACATCTCCAGAAGCTAACTCAAGATTTGGAAAATGCTGGCTCAGTCATTGCTTTCTAAAGCATTTAGTGCTTGAAAAGGGCAAAGGTTTGACAGGGGGTAAGTGGCCTCACCTGGGGGAGCCAGTTCCTCTGCCAGGGTTGCAGTCAGTATCTACTGATGACGTTCTGAGACTCCAATAGAAGTGCTTTGCCTTTTGATCAATATTTTCAATCAATTTTAATTGCTGAAGAAGGCATATTGTGAGCCCAACTAGGAACTGTATCTCGAGTCAATTTTAGAACTTTGGCATGAAAAGAGGAATTTTAACCTGATGGCCTTCTAAAATGATAAAGGTAGATTTAATCGTTGCGCAAACGTATCCAAACATCAGCTTACAATCAATCATTTGTTCACGGATTTTTGTACTTCAGTACACTTCCATGGACACTTGGAAGTATACTGAAGATGAGTGCCCTTTAATGCAAAGTGCTTAGCTCCATTACTGTAGGAAGATATATTTCAGAGCAGTAAATTATATATTTTATTAATTTTTTTCCCCATCTATGCCAAAAAATGAATTGACTTTTAAAATTTAACCTTGGACATATAGGAATCCCCTAGCAGAGTGCATGTGCAAGGGGGAAAACCCAGCAGTACCTCAGCCTGGTGGGTGCTTTGGTAATTCTTATGCAATACACCATCAAAACCTGGCAGTACATGGGAGCAGTACAGATAGAATTGTATCAAGGCAGGTGAATCAAAAGGCAGACCTCCTGTTTTTAAATGTATAAATATATGCTAATATATATTTAATATTTCTGGGGTGATGGAGAATTTTTCAGAATATGCAGTTCCTGTGTTATTGCATTGGCCTATGTACCTTCAGAAGACTTAAGAGTGCAGAAAGTTTATGCCGCATATGTGGGATGAAGATTCCAAACAAATTTACCTCTAAGAGCAGTTTTTTGCAATTTGTTCACCTCCATTTTCTGAAGCTGGAGGCTGAAGTGACTAGGCACACATGTCCTGAGGAAGCAGAATTGCATCTTGCATCTCCCTGGGTTTATAGAGTTCAAAAGGTTGATTATGTGTTTTCAATAGCAATTTTCCAGGCCAGTAGTTTACTGTATCAATTACTGTATGCTGGGAGATGTGTAACAGTTCCTGTTGCACAAATACACAGCAGAAATGATATCATAAGATAGCAGTTTCAGAACTACCTTGGTTTTTTTCTTGCTTCAGTTCCTATTTTTCACATTTCTGTACCAAGCATCTGGGCTGTTGCATCGGATCTGCTGATCATTAATTTGACTTTTCCTGTAAAAACAATAAAGCAATGAGCAAACACAGTGTTAAGGTACTCAAGAGTGTCCATTAAAGTGAAAGTATATTCAGTGGCAGCAAACGGTAAATTATTTAAAACAGACAAGATAATCTAGAATTCTTTGGAAATAGGTTTTTGCTGAGGCCAATCTATAAGGCTGCAGGTAAAGGAACAAGATGCTGCTATCTAGAATGGCAGCAATGCAGAATATAGGAGCATAGGACTTAAACCCTCTGATCTAAATCTCCCCAGGAGCTGTGCAAAAGGGCCTTAGCTCTAAAGAGCACAGTAATACCTACTCCAGCTCTTGCCATCCACTGCAGCCCACAAAGCCCCCCCCCAAGACTACAACAAACCTATGTTTTTTGGGAAAAGACCAAACGCCAAACCATGTGTTATATGATGAGAACAGCCTAAAAGCTTATGTTCTGCTCCTTAAATGGTTGGGGAATATGCTGAAAAAACCCCCAGATGATCCTAAGATTATGACTGTCCACCAAAGCAAAAGCCCCTTTTCTGGAGCTCCAAATGACTAAAAGGATATGTAAATAAAATGCAGATGTGAAATAATGAAAGAGAATTATTATTTTTTTTTTCCAGAGGACACTCTGTACCCTGTTATTCATCAATCTGAACAGACAGGAGGCCTTAATTCTAAAGAAAACAGGGAAAGAACTTCCAGAACAATTTGATGTCTTTGTGTCACCCTCAAGTTCTTTTTCCATCAATTATCTACAAGTAGATGGAATCTAAATCTTGCTGCTTTTTCTGCATAACTACCGTGAGATGATAAAGAGAGGTCTGGGGACTGCACTTTTCTCATCTCAGATCCTGCAGCTTACTCTTTGACTTGATGAATCTTGTTTAACAACCCTCTCCCTTCAGCTCTTCAGAATGCTACATGTGTGTAGCGAGTGATAATAAAAAGGAGCCGTGTTTGCTTTTGTAATATATGCCATAATTTACATGAGCTTGTCATTATCTGAGCATAAAGGATGTGTAGAAAAGTTTTGTGCTGTTCTATCTGTCCTTTACTCCGTAATTAAGAGTGCACTGATACAGATGTATCGTAGGCAGAAATTATCCAAGTCCTGACAAAGAACCAAAATTATTCATCTAATCTATCATGATGGCCATCTTGAATGCTAACTAGGGCACTTCTTGATCAGAATTGTCAAAAGACTCTTCCACTGTGCTCCTGCCAGGGAACATCTTTGCTGCCAGATACTGCCTTTCATATGAACTACAGATCTTTCCTGCTTCAGTTTGCATTTCTCTGGCCATGAAAAATCATAGCAGCATAAATGTGTCTGTTTTCTTCCTTCCATTCTCTGTTGAATTTATTTTTATAGAAAAGTCTTTCATAACTTTGTTAACATGCTTTTCTTGGCAGGGTAATTCTTAAAGCTTCGTTTTTTTGGTTTTTTTTTAATACATACAATTCTATGAGTCCTTCACTTCTGCCTGGGGGGTAGACAGTCTAGAGTGGAAGATCTAATTCAGTTCTTGGCATTTAGAGTTTTTATTCTACTGACTTCAAAGGAGTTTCTTATTTATCCTGTGGATGTAATAGCAGACTCAGGCTTTATAATAGACAGTAATGTGGTGTTTTTACATAGCTTAAAATTTAGTTCCACTGTAGGATGAGTGTGCAAGTTCCCACTGACATTGCACACACCGTGAACATCTTGGGGAGAGAGTTTGACCCCGAACAGGAGAAAAGATTCAAACTGCCACAGCTACTTTATGGGAAATTTGATCACACGCAAGGGTATGGAGCTTGTCACTTGGGAGCCATGTGCTTTGTAACCTCAGTGAGACACAAAAATTTATTAACTTGGCAGGCGTTTCCAGTATTTTATTATTCAAGGGGCAGGATCGGTTGCATATTTCAGAAGTACTGGCCAAGTGATCTACTTGGGGTTCAATTAGTTGGTCTTAAATTCCTGCAGTCCTGCTCTAGTCCCTGGTGATAACTCAATTTTTAATACAGTGTTTTCTTTCTATATTAAATTTTAATAAATTAGTGCTCAAGTTGTAGTATTGATTTTGAAAATGCTTAAAGTGTGAATCTTCCTGAATCTCATGTATTTTGAATGCTATGAAAGTAAAAGCTGAGGAATCATAGAGGCTCATCATGTGGTCACATTTGGGAGAATTTCTGAGCAACAATGCAACTAGTGAGAAATCTGGAACATTAAATGTAGCCAAAATTTGAGTCCCTGCTAAAGGGCACAGGTATTCTGGGCTAGATCACCTCAACAGAAGGGCTGTGAGTATTTTACCATAGGTAAAGAATGCATTTCTTCCTAAATACACTTCAGAAGTTTTCCAGAACTCATCTCTGATTTTTTTTAGAAAGCAAGGACTGCTGCGGATACCCAGGGTGGAAAAGTTCAGCCCACCAGAGTTACAAACTGCACAATGCTAGGTGACACACTGGGATGATTCAGGCTTCTGAAAGTCTAAGTACCACTGTCACCTCCATCTGAACTTAACACAGACATTCCTCTTCCAGAAATAAAACTGGCATGCTTCTTAAAGGTTTGAATGCCTTCTACTCCATCAAACACATCATTGTGGGATGATGGTCCAAGATGTCAGATGGCAAACTTTGGGAGATGCTTTCCCATCAAAGGCATCTGGGCTCATGTGCCAACAATTTGGGCAGTTCCACTGGCAGCTTGTATTTTCCTCTAGGTCATTAGTGTGGATAGGTTGCTTTCAGCTTTCTGGGCTGCTTTATTCTCCTGACACCATTTTTAACTTAGTTTGTACTCTGAAGAACAAAAATGCATTTTAGTTCCGCTTGTGTATAAGCCCTTGCATAAATTCATTGACAAGATTTCTTTGTAGCTCTTCTCCTTGATTCTGAAAGCATGATTGCTCCTGTTGTGAGTTATGTTTTCAGAATACTAAGTATGTTTGGGGTAGCACACTCTTCTTAAAGTATCCCAAGATCTACTTTTCTTTGAATTTGAAGAAACAAGACAGAACTTCTCATTTATAACAGTACATTCTTAGGTGCAAAGCTTTCACTGTAACAAGATCTGCTAAAACGTGTACATCCTCAATGCACAATACGTTGAATTTACTTTGACTATTGGATAAACATCGTGCTTTTTGTTCTGTGAACGTCTACAGTTTGAATTTTGTTTTGCTTCGCCACTTTCAGGCCTTTTTATTTAATCTCATTTTTAAATCCATGTGTGCTGAGAAGCCAGGTCCTGGCACTGACGTAAGGACACCTTGTGAGAGCTGTAAGATGTAGAACATAGTGCCAAGCAGCACCCCCCAGGCTTCAGAGTAATGCTCTTCTGCCTGTGGTGCTTTACTGTAACACCTTTTTATGGTCTGAGCAATTCTTGTAAGCGTCTAAAAATACCAATCAAATATTAATGACAAAATTCTGACATTGCTTTAAATAGATAAATCAATAAGACCAATGCTGTAGTACCCTGAAAGAGTTTCCGTTCAGCAGAAGCATGATTTTCTTTTGTTTTTTTTTCCTGTGACTGATTGTGTGTGAGGGATGCCAGGCATAACCCCGGCAGGGAGAAGAGGGACAGAGGCACAGGGCACTCTGGGGCACTGCAGCACAGCGGGCACAGCCGGCACTCCCAGCCGTGCCTCATCCTGCCCTGTGCACGGAGCAGCCACTGGAGCACGTGGCTCGTGTCACTTGCCCATTTTCCTCTCTTCAGCACCATCCTCTCTTTCTTTCTGATTCCCAGCAATAGTTTTATGAAGGCTTTCAGCTGCCCTGGGTGCCACAGGAGGCAGCAGGGTACCCTGTGCCCCTGCTCTGAGCAGCGGGGTGGGAGCAGCTCCAGTGACCCGGCCTGGTGGGCTCGGCCAGGCCGGACCAGAAATCAGCGGTGCCCGATCTGAGTTCCCCCCATTCAGTACAACCCTGGTGTGTGTCTGAGCACACCCATGAAAACTGACTTTGATGGCAACTTGATAATTTCAAATTAAATTTTAAAATGATTGTTTAAAGCCCCTGCTCAGCAGGGTGAAGCTGATGAGCTCCATGCAAACAAAACCCAGAATCACTGTTCCATATTTGGTCCCTGGGTGAGATACTTGCTGCTGGGCTCTTTCTAGAACATGAAACTAAACTTGATGCAAAGCAATTTTGCATTTTCAGAGGGGCGTGTCTTGGTCTACTTAGAGCATGAATAATTATGTTTTATGAAGGAAATACCAGTAGGCAGTGCAGCTGGTTATGAGCAGTGTCTGGTTTCTGCACAGGAACCTTCACTGGGAGATGTTTTTTTTCTCTGGGCCTGCTCTTATAGCCTGGGATTATTCTATTTTCCAAGGCCAACGAAAGAACTTGTTAAGGAAAATCCTGATAAAGTGTTTTGTTTGTTTTTTTCTTTAGAAAACGCTATTTTTCTGATATCAAAATGGACTAAAAAAGAGGTGACTTGGAATTACTTTTTTAAATAACTTCAAGGAACTTTTAAAATTACATATCAAGCATAAAGCTTGTCAGATCTTACTAAATATGCTGTGGCATAATTTACGAGGTAAAGGTGGAGGGAAGCGACATCAGAATGAAGTATTTGAGGAGTTTTTTATTTGATGAAGAGAGGAATGCAGTTTGGGGGCAACTTGGGCTGCAGTGACTGTGAATTGGCTGTTCAGGATTCAGACAAAGAAAAACAGAAGGATTCTGGCCTGTTCAGGGATTTTCTTGGAAGAATCTCGTGGGATACAACCTCTGAGTCTGAGCTGAGCTTTTGTCACAGCCATGAACATCCCTTATGGCTCAGCACCATGCCCACCTACTGAAGTGTGGAATTAGGAAGTCATTTTAGGTTGCAAAGACTTTGCTTAGGAAAATTAGCAGTGCACTGATGAAATTTGGTTGAAAGATGGAGTAATTATGAAAATTTATCTATTTGCTAGTTTTTCAGAGACTCAAGGTATGGATAAGTCACAAAGCTTTTAGTGTTTTCAGACGTTACTTTGAAATGCTGGCATTGCCAATCTCACTTGGCTGCCTTTAAAATGACTTTACTTTTCATTACTGGATTTATGAAAAGGTTCAAATGCATGCATCTATCAGTTCTTGAGTTCTAAGCAACTTGCAGGGGAAGAGGGTATCTCTGGGCTCAGATAAAGCCACAATCTTATTAGAGTTGTCTAGAAATAGCTTATCTGCTATTCTTAACTCCTAGCTGCAGACAATGTAAAAATAATTGTCCTGCTGTTGAAGGTGTCCATGATCTAATTATCTGTTGTAATTTTTAAGGATACCATATCTATATTAATATGAGATTATATTCTGTAAAGACTACTTTTTCAGAAAGAAAAAGGACGATCTACAATATGTTTGACAAATTTCCCCTCTACGACTTCAGTTGCTGTTGTAATTCATGTAGGAGAAATCATGGCAAACAGAGAGGGGAATTAGATTTTGAACACTTGTCTCAGAAGGTACTAGATAACAAAAAGATTGTTTAGGATAAAAATGAGGTGAAACAAAATCACACAGTGCTTAAAGAAACAAAGCCTGGGTCTTCTCATTGTGCTCTTGTCCCTCCTTGTAGGGTAGCACAGATTCTTCTCAAGACCTGCATGGATTCTGCTCAGGCCATACACATTTGATGTTATCCTGGCCCTGGGCTATCAGGGATGGTGTGTGACATCTCTAAGATCTTACCACACTTGGCCTGAGCTTAGATGGTTGGGTTTTTTGATTAACTGTTGTCGCTTGACTTATTTAAATTATAGTCCAAAGCCCTGTAAGCATGAACTTTTTGTGAACCCATCAGAAGTACGTACCTGGTGTGCTGCCTATTGACCATCACATGGGGGGAAATAATAAACACCTGCTTGGCTTCTGTTTCACACTTTGATGCTGTGTTTGTCTGCAGAGTCTGTTACTGCAGCTATGGCTGCTGTGGGCTCTGTGTTTCTGGACAGCTCATCATTTACACCCACAGAGGGATTTTCTTAGCCACCCTTCCTTTTTCAGTGAAATGAGATGTTTAATTCTGTGATCTGCTTCAGTTTTGACTGCAGGTAATTATTGTTCAAGATGGTTTGGTTGATATTGCTGGTATCTGATGATATCTGTGAGTACGCTGCCTGTGCTTGTGAAAATACTGGCATCTCAAAAGTTGATGCCTCTCTCTCTTTTACTGTTAGTTGGCTGAGGAAAACAGCAGTTGTGCCACTAATTGTAATTTAAAGTTTGTATCAAAAGGTCCAATATATGCAGTAGAAGCACCTGCTGCGTGTGTGCAGGGAAGGGGTTATAACTGAGCATGTGTTTCAGGCAGGGAGAAAAATAAAGCTGCACATTTCTGGAGCTGCTCTGAAGCATTAGTTGCTAATGTTTGACTTGTTGTGCACTCTTAACGTCCACGCATAAGGACAGTATTGGCATAGGATGTCACTTTGCCTTGTATTTATCTCATCAAAGGTTTTTAGAACTTAGCGATTGATCCTTGACATTAAGGCAGTTTGTTCTCCCTACGTGACTTTCCACATTCTCTGAAACTCCAGACAATATTTTAGGATGATTTTTTGAAAGTGTCAAAATCCTGTGCATGTGTCTGGTTTGAGTATTGCTTTCTTTTGTTCACCTGACTTTGTATTCTAACTTTGTGACAGCCCTCAGTGAGCACAGCTCACTCTGTTTCCCAGCTGTGATCTCAGAGTTTGCAGTCTGCTTCCTGGGACACAGCACTGAGCAGCTCCCGTGATTTTATGTCTACAGTGCTTAAAGTAACAACAATAACAATAATTGTAATTAAAAAAAAAAAAAAAGAAATGGAAGTGTGGGTTTATATATTGCAATCATGCATGTGAGAAATTCTGAATCTGCTCAATGCACTTACTGGGAATAATTATATGGCCTCCAGTCCTGATTGCAGAGTGTTTGTACCCATAAAAATAATTATTCCTATGAGTCATCCCACTTTCATCATTGATGCTAAACCCTTCCAAGGTAGCTAATTAGGGAAAAAAGAGTTTGTTCTTGTATTCCCTACACGCAGGAGTACCTTTCTAGACATATTTATTTTCCTTTGTGTTTAGGGGAAAAACAGAATTGCTCAGGAAGCTGGGTACACATTAGATAATCTCAGGCTGATAGTTTCTTTCCAGCAGACTAGCACTGGAAATAATAGATGTTGCAGTGAAGAAGGATGTCCCACTTCATGCAGTTTTGAGTCGTATTCAGCTCAATAAAAATTAAGGAATTGGTCCCACCCAGTTGCTTATTAGCAAGGGATCTTGAAAGTCATTGTCATTCAGTTCACAAACTCCACTGCTCTGGAGCAGTGCAACATTTTGTTTTGCAGCATCTTTCCTGTTTTAGCAAACAGAAGATAATTTGGGCTAGTGCTGAATTTTAATTTCTTTTCTGGTCAGTGATGACTTGCTGGTGTTGGCAATTATTATTGGGTAGTATTGCACAGTGGAGCCACCAAAGCCTGGAGGAAAACTTCAAGATGTTTTGTGTCTTACGTGCCAGCTTGGAATTTTGTCCTCTCTTCTTGTGAATGGCTTCAGCTGGGTTGAAATCAGTCTTCTCCTACTCAGGTCATGTTCATCTTTTCTGTAAAAAAGACAACTGGGATATATTGAAAAATGTATATGATTTAACTAGGATTAACCTGAATAAACCATTTTTTGTCATTGTGATTTACCACTGAGATTTTACCTGGTTTAGCATGTAAATTATGATGGCTGCTCCTGTACAGCCTTGTGTTTAATTATTAACACAATTTGACTGAAACTGCTGTCTATAACCTGGGGTACCTGACCAGCACTGGGGACTCCAGGGATGTGATGGACAGAAATCTTTGAAAATGCCTTGACAGCAAACACAGAGCTTTGGTGTCCTCAGAAATAGGAACAATCCTTTTTTTTTTGGCAATTGTAGCACAGAATCATAGTACTGTGATTTGTTATTATTTATGGGAGCAGGTAATAGATTCTAGCTAGATACATTTTTATTGTCACTTTTTGTTGCTGTTCAAAATGTCTATGTCACACAAAGGATTGCCTTTGTAAACAGAGAAAAAGCCCGTTTCAAAGGTCTTTGTATGCTGAGAAAGTTCTGATATGAATTTTCTCCTAAGCACATCCAAATGAAGCTTGGAGGGTAGGGCATTTTCCATCTATTGCTTCAGCTCAAAATTCTAAAAATATTGATTTTTAAAATTATTATTATTGTATAGATTAAAATGAATTTTACTCTTTGTTCAGCTGTATCATCTATGACTCATGTATTAGAGCAGGAATGATTTCCTAATTTGAATTCCAAGAAAAGTATGGATGCCAATGGTTTTATCAGTTTAATAAACTGAAGCAGAATCTAGGATTATGGTCCTGTAGTAAATGGAGAGGCTTCAGACTTCTCCTTGTAGCCACTGAGAATGGATATGTGGATGCTAAAGGAAGGAATCATTGCCTTCATGAGTAAGAATGGATGGCACTAATCCTTCTGTTTCTTTGTGAATTGGAGGGTGGGAGGGGTGAGATCTGGTACTGTATCCAGCATGAAAAGGACATTTTCATTGTCCTGCCTCCATGCTTGCCATGCTTAGGTGTTAAGACTTTCCCAGTCTTTTCCCAGGTCCCTGAATCCAATCAAAGTATACCAGCAATTGAAACATGCACATTTTAGTTATTTGGACACTTGGGAATACTTTTCAGCATTACTCACAGCAGTGCCTGCAGTCATGCTTTCCATCCATGCCTTAAGTGTGACATTTAGTTTTAAACTGAATTGCTAGGTCAGAAGAATTAGGGAACTGCTCTTTTAAACAACAAAACAAAAAAACCCCTAATGATGAAGGAAATATGGCACTTTAAAAATGTGAAAATAAGCATCCTGCAGACTCTGGATATGAAATTGTCGAGAGCAGTTTATGAAAGCAGCTTTGTCACTGAAGAAGTAAAGCCTAATAATTTTTAATAGGCCTATAAATCTCTCTTATGAAATGCAGCTACTGTAAACACCTCTTCCATATTTTTCCAAGTGTTTATGCAGTGTTGTTAAGTGTTGGTAAAGAGACACGATTGCCAGATGTGACCCCTGCCCTCTGAAGGAGTTGCCAGCTTACTGGGATGGCTGGAGAGAGTGGAGAGTGGTGGACAGGGCAGGGGAAGAAAAGTAAACTCCCAAATGGAACTAAAAGATGGATATTTAAACGATAACTAGTAGTCATGCAGAGCTGAGGGCAGAGGGGACAGATGTGGCAACAAATGCTGGTTTCTAGAGGCATTCTGAGCCAGTGTTTCTCTGAGCAGACCCAGCCTCTACCTCCAAAAATGTTTAATGAGCCCAAGTAATGAACGAGGGACAGGCACCTGAGGAAGCCTGTTCTGATCCCTCAGCTGTCCCCACAAGGAGAAGGCGGTTGTTGCTGGGAGAACAGCGTGTCCGTGCTAGCACTGCTCCAAAGGGATGTGGAAGTACTGAGGCTGAAGGGCTGTGCTGAGCCCTGGCAGGGCTGTAGCTCCCTCCCTGTGCCGGGTGAAGGGAGGCCCATGAGGTGGTGCTTGGAACTGGTCTGACAGGGGTTCACAGGTGCTGCAGTCTTTGTAGCACTGAGATTTGGTAGGAGATGCAAATCGAGACAATATGGATTAGGTAGATTGGTAAAGCCAGGCTAAGTTGTTTTATATACAACTTGATCCTGAGAAAGAATCTGATTAGATTAGAGGTAACATTCCTTCCTTGCATTCCTCTCCTGTTGCTTAGCATGAGTCCAGCTGAGTCTTGCAGGAGTGCCTGCTGAGCCTGTGACAGAAATGCTGCTAAACACAAGGCTGAGTCACAATCCTTTCCTTCCTTCTGTAGAGATCAAATAGCTCTGATGTTTTGGGAACTGGGAATTTCTAGTTTCTGTTTTGGGAACCAGAACTGGGTAGCATATTGCTGCTGCTCTTTATTTTGTACTGACCTGTTGGTCTGTCTTTTCCTGTACACAGGATTCTGGTATTTATTAGATGTGTTAACCTGTGATGCTGCTCTTACGTGGTGTGGAGTGAGGGATGTGAAATGAGGATTTCTGGGGAAGTCTCGTGGAACTTGAGTTTCAGGAAACTCTGTAATGAAGAATATAACAGATGTGTAGCAGAGAGTGATGTATTAGGGGACTTTCTGTGAAGGCCTCATAGCTTAGGGAAAGATTCTGGGTCCAGACCAAAATTCTCAACTTCCTTATAATGAGAAAATTTGCAGCCTGATTCTCTACTGTGATTCCCCTTTAGGCTTGTATTGGTGGATGTAATAATCTTGATTCACTGAAGACATGGGCTGCATAAAATATGACAGCCCTCAGCCCTAGCAGGATGCTTTGTCTCCCAGGGATGAATGTTCTGAATATTTTCAGGTAATGATCAAATGGATATACCTGTCATAAGCGAGTCACTTCTCTTTATGCCTGCAGAAAGAGTTAGTGCATGTTTCTGTGCCTGGTTTACTCTGGTGCTATTTATATTTCAAGGTCTTGGAGTTGGATAGAAAACAAGGAACAGGACAGCTTAAAGAATAAATTTCTAGTTTGGGGTTTGATGTTTTTAAAACATACTTCAATAAAAATGGTAAACCAGGCCTTACGGACCCTACAAATCCTATACATTGGGATTATTTTTATTATATTTTAAATATGAGACTATGAAAAAATAATTTACTGAAGATGCCATATTGCTCTGTACAAAGCACACATGGAGTCATTTCAACTGCTGTTCAAATGTAGCTGTCCCTTGTGTGAAGCACAGAAGCAAACCAGAAAATTTGACCGCACAAATAATGTGGTTTGAAACAGATTTTGAAAGAATAGCATTGAGCAGGGATATACATCTGGAACTGCAAGCTAAGGTGTGCTGCCTTGGAAAACTTGCTTGATGGAAGTACAAGGCCTCGGCACCCTTTTGTGCATGAGACTCTCCGTGAAGGTCCTTGATATTGGGTGAATTCCACTCTTGGGGGCTTAGCAGAGCCTGGATCTGTTTGTAGAAGAGAGAATGGCCATTATTTTAATGCTCATTTGAAAGAGATTCTGAACTGGGGGCTAAGAGTATCTATCACTTTGAGCACCTGTAAACAACCTCATGGTGTGCATTAAGATAAAGTTGCAGAGTAGCACTGTGTTACACTGTGCTCTGGCTTTCTGGTAGAGTGGCTGCCAAACCAGTTAATCAGATCTGCTGGATGAAACCCAGCTGTGAAAGGTGAAGATTTGCTCTATTTTTCCTAAATGAGCTTTAGGCTTTTCCTGCCACACATATTTTGTGGCGAGAGCTGTGAATTGATGGTGGTGGTGGTGTGTGTGAACTGTGCAGACCCACACCGGAGAAAGATGACATCAACTGTACAAACATGTTTTATGTGCTTTCCAACCAACACATAATGCTGCTTTTGGAACGAAACACAAGTAATGCAGGGCAGACCCCGGGTGTCTTAAATGTTAACAGATTGTTTTTCAGACAATAAATGATCTAAGGTGAAGCCTGAGTAAACATATAAAAATAACAAATTGTTTAAGCTGCTATTTCTTGGCAAAAAAAATACAGTAAGATTCCAGCTTTTTTTTATATATATATGTGTGTGTGTGTGTATATATATAAAACTTAATAATGAAATTAGTCCACTCTAATGCTCTCCACATCCTGACATGCTACAACAATCTGAAAGAAATGATGCAAATCATTTTACTTTTGCAAGCAGGAGTGAAACTCTGGCCCTATCCTAAGGTGGTGATATTTTTTCCCCCAAGAGCTTTGTATTTCTGAAGGCTGCATTGCTGACTATTTAGAATTAAATACTACAATTTTAACTGCAGTTTTTAAGGATTTATCCTAAAATGGGCTTTAAAATCATACTCAAAGTTAGAGAAGTTGTATAATTAAGCGCAGCTTATCAAAAAAGATAACAAAGGTCTAAATAACAACCAAAAAAAGGTCTTCAGTTCTCTTCAAAACATATTTAATCTTCCACATTTTTGTTAGTCACTCAACTCTGCTTAACCCACCACCGAGATTATTTCTCTCTTATCTAGAATGTGAATTTTATATTATGCTCAGCTATTTGCTGTTGTAGTTTTGGTCGTCCTTGGGGACACAGCAAAAACATAGCATCCGTCTGCTGAAAAACGAGCTGCGTCTGCATCGCATTAGCCAAGAGACACGCTTTTGTAAATTAGCTAAATGTGTTTGTTGATGCGGAGGGAAAGGGATCTCAACCCAGACGTCCGAGAGGATTCTGAATCAAGTAGGAAATAATCCCGTGGCTGAGTTTTGGTGCTGCCGCACGCCTGTGGACGCAGGCAGGGGGAGCCTGAGGACCGCAGACCCGCTGCGGGCATCGCTTCCCTTTCGCGAGCGCGGGGCTGCCGCGGATACCAGCGCGGCACATGAGCCCTTAGCAGGGACAGCGCTGCCCCTGCTCCCCCTGGGTTCATCGCTTATATTTCCCGAAAAGCCGTAGGAGTGTAAAAAAGCAGCCAGTCCTCCGAGCGCGCTGGAGGTGGCGGGGATGCGGCGCTGGGGTGACCGTGTGGGCGAGGTTCCCGTGGGCAGCATCCAGAGCGTCCCTGCGGGTGCTGGAGCTGCTCCCGTGCTCTTGGTAGGAATGCGGCTTCCTCCTGCTCCCCTCTCCACGGCAGTGCCGGGAGGTGGCTGGCAGGAGGCCCTGCCACAGCCACCAAAGCGGCCACTTGCCGCCATCCACAGGGACTGGTCGCAGCAGGAGGGGTCCCACCGCACTCAGCGTCACTCCTGGGGGAGCTCGTGTGTTAAAGTCTTTGGCTGAGACTCTCACATTTTTGTCTGATTTTCCTCGTGGTTTGATGAAGTGCAGTTTTGGGTTCAGAATACCTGCTTTTCCCCTCAGAACAGCTGATACTTGTGCTGTTTTGTGACATCACCCAGCTACACATTTGCCACTGTCAGCCCTAAGACAGGACCCCTCACGTTTCAAACGAATCGTACTTGGGCTGTACACGTGGAGTGGGAGGCTTGCTCTGGGTTTCCTTCTGCTGCTGTGTGTTTGTCAGAGAGAACAGCACAGAGGGGACTTTGGTGAGCTGGAGACACAGTGACAGAGCAAGTGTGGGGAGCATGAGCCCCAGGGAGGGAGTAAATACTTGGGTGGGAGACTGTAGGAGTGCCCTGGGGAAGGACGTGGGCTGCAGAGGTGGGACAGGGCATTTATTGCCTCCATAGCTAAACAGCTGTTAATTTTGGAAGTATTTGGCAACACTGCAGCTCCTCTTCCAAGTGGAAGCAATCTCTGAATTTCTTTCTCCCCAGTGGCCCAAAAGGCACAATGCAAGTTGAAACCTCTTTCAGGCACTTTGGCTAAGATCACAATTGCCAGGCTTCTTTATCAGAATAATTTATGCTGCAGTGTAATTCCTAAAGTAACAATAATAATTCAGATGGTGACAGACTCTTAATTAAAATCACTATAGAAGACTTCAGCTTTTAGCTGCTTCACTCTTCCTGTTATCAGTACATATCGAGTGCAACAGCCTGGTGAGATGGAGTTAAAACAGCCTGGTGGCAGCTCCGAGAGCTGAGCACACCCTGGATCTCTCCAGGTACATGCACAGAGCTAACTAGGGAAACAGTGAGCATTTCTATCAAGGTTTTACCTCGATTTTACTGATTTAAAGACATTTGCAAAGTATGGGAGTGGGTAGATAACCAAAGGAAAAATCGTAGTAAGGAAATGTGTGATCTACATCTTGGAAGGTTGTCCTCTAGGCCAGTACTGAAAATAATGAAGGAATATTGAACAGAAGGGGAAAAGTGGCAAGTGTGAAAAACTTCATTTGGACTACAGTTGGTTTTTAGCCAAAGCCACAATAGTAACCAACACAATTCAGCTCTAGACTTGCTTCTGGAAGGGGTGTAAACTCTCACATTTAATTGGAAGCAGTTTCAATGGGAGGATGTGTGGAACAGGAACATGACTCTCTTAAGTATTTACCCACCCCTTCCTGCTGCAGAGCATTTTGTTCCTTTCTAGGGCAAAGTGATAAAAAAGAATAAAATTGATGATTAGCCTGACTCCCATTGCAATGCCCATTGGCCCTGTGTAAATCAGGGACTGGAGCAGTCACAGGAACGATTTCAGTCCACTGACATAGCAAGTTCCTCATGTTTTATTTTACTCTGGAATCTGTTTCAGGCACAAGTAGACTGATAAGCAGATGATGATAAATAATTGAGTTAATCCAAGGAAGCTCCGGGGCTACATCTATCACAGTAGGCGTAAAAACAATGCATGCAATTTCCTGCCTGTATCAGGGGTGGATTATCTAATTATTCCAACCTTCCGAGGCATCCACTGGCTTGTGTCTCCTAGGTGGGATTTCTTGTCGTGGGAGAGAGTCCCTTTCATTAACTTCTTAAACTGAAGAAATGTAGCACGAAGTGTTATATGAGAATATACACCATTAGCAGTAGGAGTTACTTCTGATAGGAATCAGTTTCAACTGATGGAAATACTGGATAAAAGGGATGTTTTTTCAAGCATGTAAAAATGTAGTCTTTGTTATAATCCAAGTGTGCACGTCAGTGTAGGTGAAAGATGATCAGCGTAGCCTTGTCTTCAATTCATTATAATCATGTTCTCATATATCTATATATATATGTAAACCTTATTTACTGTTTTCTAGATGAGTCAGCCAAGGTAAAAATAAAAGTTAAACAAGTTGGAAAGGAAGGATCTTGTTATCCCTCTATTTTCCCTTTTTAGGAAGAGTTTCAATACACACTTTAAATAGGAAACTTGAAGAGCAGAATCTCTTCTGGTGGTAGAGATCCATTAGGAACCTTAATAATTACCATATTTGAGGTTTTCTCCGTACAGGAAAAATCCTTTTCATCACTCTGGTATCAGGCAGATACCAGATATAATGTTGGTCATTATTATAGCAAAGATAACAGGAAGATGTAAATTAAGTTCCTTGTTCTTCAGAGGTATCAGGAGGATCTCTATCTCTCTCCTCTTTATGTGAGTCCACATTTATACATGTAATTTGAATTCACCAAGGATTTAGAAAAAAACATGTTAAAGTACCTTTTTTCTGTGAAATAAGAATTCCAGTTTTTCCCAAACCTCCACTGCAGTTAGTAAGAATTGGAATGATGTTATATACACTTCAGATTCAAATGTTTTTGTACCCTTTGTGGCACTTAATACGTTTTCCTCAGATACCTGTGTTATAACAGAGAAGCAAGTCTAGCTGTGTAAGGCCTTTTTTGTAATTTAGGCTGGTGTGAAGTGTTTCTAGGTAACTGTTAGCTCACTGATATGCAAACAGGCAAAATTCTTTCTCAAGCTGACATCAAAGCTAACAGTAGATCAAAAATGTTTAATGAAAAAACTCATAGGTAAGCCATTAAAAATGCAACAAAGTGGTCAGTGTCTGGCAAAGTTAAAGCATGGATAATAACATTCATATGCTAATGCAAAGCTGTTTACATGAGGGAAATATAAACATATCAAATTGTCTGAAGTTGCCATTAAAGTTCATGGATTCTTTTCTGAGATGAGAGGCATTTCTATTTGAATGTAGATAAATATTCATGGCAGGACTTTATTTGGAGGGAGAAATTTTCTATTAATAAAATTACGTCTGTTCTAGAGATAACAGGCTGCTACTTGCATGTTGCAATACAGGTGGTTTGCACTGTATGAAAAAGTGAATATTCACAGCTGTCTTTAAAGTTTCTCAGTACAGTATCACCTAAACAAATCTATTTCTCTAGCTCTAAAACTCTCTCTTGGGGTTTTTTGGTAGTGTTTTTGTTTGTTTCTTTGTTTTTAAATAAGATCATGGGCATTCTACTGGGAGGGGCTTAGTCTTGAGTTTAAGACTAAAGTGCATTTCATCTCAGTTTCTTGAAGGAAGACGAAACTCACTGAACCAGACCCATTTGTCTAATACTTCAAGGCTTACAGGAAAAAAGAGAAAACGGCATTGAAAGTTTTTGCCTGGATCAAGTCAGTGATCTCTCATGTGAGGGGAGTAGCAAGAAAAAGGGAACACATGAATGTGTGAATCTAGTGGAGAGAAATTCTGTTTAACTTGTCCTAGTTGTTGATGTTTATTTCGTGTATGGTTTTTACATTTTGTTGTTAAAATGGAACATCTCAGATAAAACTGCTTTCATTCTTTATGTCCAAAGCACCTGCATAGCTGTTTAAATTTGATAGCACTGCTCAATATTCCTGTTGATCAGGGGCTTTGGTGGACAGTAAACCAGTGCAGCCTTCCTTCCTATGAATGTTTTATCCTGGTTTTGATCCCTTGTGTGATTTCTGTGGTGTTTAAGGAGTAGAGTTCATCATTGAACCATGGGAGGTTTTTTTGAGAGGTTTTTCACAAGAGCTTGATCATTTTTAGTACTGGTTTGCAAGAATTTGTAGGATTGTAACATGTTTCAGGTCTCTAGGACTATTAAAAAAAATAAATCTGTGAAGTTGCTCAATAAACTCAAAAACTTTTGAAGGCATTGGTTGATATAGAAAATGATGGGCTAAGTTTTGTTTTCTTAGGGAAAACTTGCAATCTGAACATTGTTAAAACGGGGCTAAGTGCTGTAAGAACTGCCCTTAGACCCTTAGATGATGACAGATACTTGTCAACAAGGAATCAATGAGTGGGTGTTCTAGTGAATTAGCATCAAAAATAATCTTTTTCAGCATTTTTGAAGGTAATAATGAAGTAAATTAAAAACTGATAATAATTCAATTTGCACTTGACCCAAGAGGGAAGGTGCATACTGAGGACAGAGGATGCTGCAGGCTGGTTAGGCCAGCTCCCTTGGGCTTTAGCATGGCCAAATTCAACATTACACAGCCAGGAAGAAGCAGAGTGCTGGGCACACAGAAGGGATTATATTCTGGGAAGCTCTAACTCTGGAATGAGCTAAGGGGAATCTGCCTGTAATGTATTGAGAATTGTGGGGTGTGGGGGTGTGTGGGGCCCTGGCAATCAGCACACAGGATGAGGGAGCTGGAAGGCTCGGAGGTGCCAGGACCCTCCACAGGGCAGCGTGTCTGGGGACAGGGATCTGATGAAGCCAGAGCTGCCAGCCTTCCTGCTCCTCCTCGATGGGATTCCTCACATCCAAGGGTTGTGTTGCTGCAGGGCTTTCTAATCAGTTCCTGAGCAAATCCAAGAAGTATTTTGTTTTCTTTCTTAAGAACGATCTAGGCCTAAGTTTTTATCAGAGATTAGCAGTTGCTAGACTACTACTGCACTGATATTTCCAAAGGATTGAAAAGAAATAAAAACATATATTGCAGGAGCAGATGAAAGATGCCTAATGGGTAGAAAGGGCTGATTTCATCTAATCAGATATAGAATAAAGCTGGATTAATACTCTTGCAGCTGAATGTTGGGCACAGATTTCATTGGATTCCCTCTAGGCTTTTTGATTAGAGACTGTACCAGAGTGGCAAATGCTGGGGTTGTACTCTCAAAGGAGCAGCACAACAGAATTCACATTTGATGCTTCTATAGCAAACCTAACTTTTAGCTGCCAATGTGTTAAATGTTTTATCTCATTCAGAGCCAAAATACTGACTGGATGTTACAGATGGTGATGTGCACGTTTTTGGAAAGATGATGAATGCCTCCAGCCCTAGCTACAAATGGCTAATTAAATGTTGCACAGTGAGTTCTTGATTGTGATACAGTGGAAATTTACAGAATTAGCTTTGGTGAACGTTTTTATTCAAGAAACAATAGCTTTTAAGCATAGTATTTATTCATCAGAGGAAACTTGCCTTTACCTACAGAACAACCACAGAATCTGTACAGCACGTGAGTTGCCTTCATAATAGCAGTTAAATACTGAAGAGGAGTTGGGTGTGATACCATCTGCCTGTGGAAAATTCGGAAATTTGCTCCAAAGGTGAAAAACTTGGTGGGTCTGTGCATGTGGTTGCAAACTGGCAGCCCTTGTGCTTTGGCCAGGCAGGCTCTGCACTAAGCTAGATCATTCTGCAGGTGATCAAACTCGTGGTAAAAAAGGGATGACTGTTCTTTGAGCAGGTGAAGTATCCAAAGAGAAGAGGCAAAGGTCAGAGGAATAATTAAAAAATTTCCTTGCTTAGCAATTTATATATTTGAAAAAAAAAAAATCCATATATCCAAATCATCAGCCAGAGCCATAGGGCACAAGGTTAGAGTATAAACTGTCAGTATTGACTGCTGCTAATGCAAATGTAGATTGCTGGAGCAGTGAAGCAGAAGATGCACAGGCAAGACATGGGACCAAAGAGAGTGACAGCAATGCAAAGAAGAGGTTGGTGCATGGTCACAGTGCTGGCCAGAATGAGCCTGGGAAACAGGACTTGGCTATATTGACTTTTTTTTAGAAATTTGCACTGAGGAAATACCAGCTTTACCGTTAGCTTTTTCTCCTTGCTGAAACTGTCTGGTTTTGGATCCCTGTCGATGCTAAAACAGCTGTGCAAATAACAACAATGACTCAAACAGTAACCAAAGACCCCGTGCTGCCTTTGAGCCATCTGCAGATCAACCAGCCCTGTGTGTTCTGGTGAACAATAGAAACCTTTCTGAAGCACCCAGGCTGCCTCGTTCTGAGAAAGTGCATTGGGATTTCACGTATCATTACAGACACTGAGGGCTTGTTTGCATTTGCTGAAAGAATATTTCATTACTCTGGTTGCTTTTCTTAATGAAAACAAATATTTTAAAGTGGTTAATTTACGAGGATAAATATTATTCAGCAGGTTCCTAAACTCCCCAAGGTAAATAATATGGACATGGTAAAGGCCAGCTCCGTTATATTAATAATTGATGTTTGGCTTCCTCCTAGCTCAACTGTAATCTATTCATCCTGCTTTGTAAAAGTGCAATTAGGGCTGAATTACAGTAATCAATAGAGCAGCAGCATTTAGAACCAGGGTACATAAATAGAGGGAAATTTTGCACATAGGAAGTTTTTTGAGGTATATTGCAAAAACTGCCTTAGTTGGATGGAATTTTAAATGATTGCAAAGGAGATTAAGTTATAATTGATGTAGATGTTTTCAGAGGTTGTCTTTTAAACCAAAACCCACTCCTAACAATTTGATTGAAATTATTTCCCTTCCTTTTACTTCTGCCATGTCTCTCAGTTGGCCCATTCTCTCAGGGTGTGACTGATGCAGCTCTCCTGTGCTCGTCCAAACATCTGCACTCCTGGTGGGCAGGTGAAAGGAAGAGGGGGATGTGATGGGAAGCAGGCCCTCCATTTGGAAAGACTGCATGGCAGATGTGGGAGGCTCTAAAAATGAGCAGTGGTAACAGACAGCTAGAAGAGGAACAGAGGAAAACTGACATGTGCTACAGCCAAAGGAAATACAGAGCTGGGGGGAGGGGAGGTGGGAGGAAATGGCCTCCAAGGTTCTGTAAGAAAGTTTTGAATAATCACCCAAGTGTATAAACTAGTACAGAGAGAAGAGCTGATAGTAACCAGACTTGGGTGTAGAAAGAAGCAATAGAGGAGGAAAGGCCCTGGAAGTCCTGTGTTTCACATAATGAAAATAAAGGTGTTACTGTGCTGAGAGGAGAGGCTGCCACAAGCCTGTGGCAGTGCCCTGTAAAGCTTGTGCACACACTCACACCAAATCTTTGAGTGTCTCTGTGGCTTAGGAAGGCTCTGTGCTTTCTTGTGCCCTTGGGACTTAGGGAGGATCTGGGTATCTTAGATAAAAACTGGATGATGTTCTCCATGCTTTCTTTTCCTGCTTCCTTTCATGTCAATGTGTTAGTCAGGAACAGCCTCCCAGAGCGTTCAGGAACCTCCTTCTGGCCCCGTGTTCTCTGTGGGGCTGCCAAGCACTGCTTGCACTGGGTTTGTTTCTGCATTTCGGGGTTCGATTGGGTTGAATCAAAACCTAATTCAAATTTACAGTGTCATCTTCCCCTAATATTTCATTTGTTCAAGGTTAAGACTCTCTGAAGCTGAGTTGAGGCCTGACTTTGCTGCTGGGACTTGCCAAAATCTGGCTGCTGTCCCCGTGGCTGGGGAGCAGCTGCTTGGGCAGTGCAGGGCACCGGCCCCTCCTGTCCCTGCCCAGGAGCTCTCCAGAGGGACGAGCTGGAGGCTGAGTTGCAGGGTGTGGTGAGCTGGATCCAGGGCTGGTGGGAGTCTCTGTCAATGGAAAAGCAAATACTGGCTGATTATTATTATTGATAATCATCATCATCGTATTCTCCTTCCCTAGAGCATTGTGGTGTTTGAGGTGAAACTAAGTGCTTTCAGTCATTTAGGAAGTGTGGAATGGCTCAATAATGTATTCCCTGTTGTGACTCTTGGACTTTATGCAGTGTCAATAAAGGGATAAAATGTGTTTAATTAAAAGGAGGCTGATTGTATTGAATAAATGTACCAAATAGAAGCCAAAATAGGAGCATTAACATGTTGGTCAAACTTCTCAAGCACAATTTTCAGTTTACTATAGAAATTTAAAAATAAAACATCTGTTAATGTAATTTTAAAAAATTAATTTAATTAATCTTTGTTTTTCTGGTGGCAATAGCTTATTAAATGGGCACTATCAACTAGATAGGAGACAGGTGCTATTTGAATTGATATGGAAGGAGATTCTTTCTGGGCTAGAGCTTTGCACTCTTGAACAAGGAAATTAAATAATTAAAGCTCTGCTTACGGCAATCTATGTTCCTGAGAAGCATTAGCTTCTCAGTGTGTAATGCATGCACCACTCTGCATGTGCATTATGCTTTAATAACGCCTCCACCTTTCTCACAAGGCATATTGTCTTCTAATGCAACGCTCTCCAATAACCCTGTCCTGGCAGTTGTCATGTGATGCTGATTGCTTTTGGTGAGTAGCATATCCTGTAATTATTTTCCTCTCCTATTAAGCTTCACATTTTCTGTACATAGAAATGCACCTCCATATAGTGGTATAATGTCTATTGCTTTTTGATTTTATTTTTATCAGCATAATGAAATGATCCCCCTCCACATCCTGGAGCAGCATAATGCTTCTTGATTTATTGCTGTACCTATTTATGTTGGCTTATCAGAAAGGTGCTTCCAGTGCATTAGCAAACCCCTGAAGTGCTTCTGGTAACAGGAAAAAGCACCTGGGTAGCTGTAAATGTAGGAAAGAAGGTTTGCAGTTTGATAAAACTTAGAGCAGGAAATGGCCCCTGGGCTAAGATCACAGTGTGCTCAGCCAGGCTGTCCCACAGCCAGCCTTCTGCACAGGGCTGCTTGCAGGAGGATGGAGTTTCTCTCTGGCCCTGGCCTGCTGCCCTTGGCAGTGGCTCCCAAATGTAGGCAGTGGCGCCCTCATTTTCTCACTTTGTTTGCCCTGCACTGAAACAATTTGTGTTAATGTGAAGAAGCAGGAGCTGCTGGGTATTAATGCTGCCCTGCAAACTGAGAATTGGACACTCAGTTTAAAGACATTTCTGGAGGCTGCATCAATTTAGGATTAGGAAGCCTTTAAGTGTTGTAGCTGACCTACGTACTCCGTGTGCATCCGTGTGGGAGGAGAGGAAGCAAGCACATCAACAAACAAGTCATTCCTCCCATAAATCTCTTCTGATTGAACCTGAGCACGGCACAGCGTGCTGCAGAAGAATGAATAAACCAATGGTAATAACAGAAGCTGATTACACAGTGATGGGCAATAGCAGCAAATAGGGCTTATCTTGCACTGTGAAATAGAAACTCACGGCCAAACAAATAAGACTGGATTCCCAGAGAGAGCGTTTTCAGCAATCCATGGCCAATGACCCTCAAAATGATGTATTCAAAAAAAAAAAATTATTCTCGGAAGTGCAGCCTTGGCCTGTAGTGAGGCTGAGAAGGAGATATTTGTGTTGCTCAATTGCACATGCAACCTATCATCAAATTTTCACCCCACTGAGGAGCGCTGGTGGTCCCAACTGGGTGCAGGTCAGGACCCAGTCACACATTAGCATTTATACTTTCTGCTCTTTCTTGGGCCGTCTACTCTTTCTTCTTCCTCTTCATTCAGATAAATAATGACTTTTTAGAACTGAGGTGAGAATTTTAAACCATTGAAAATGGACCAAGGGCTTAACCCTTTGAGCACTTACATGAATCAGCTCTACTCCCACAGGTGTACTCCACTTAGAGTGCACTCTGCTTTGGTATGTGGAGGATGCAGAAGAAGCTGGGTTGGCTTTTTCATGCAATCCCCACATTTTGAACATGCTTGCACATTTTTCTAGCACTGGAAAGAAGAAATATTTTGGCAAATGATATTTAGATAGGGCTATGAACAATCTAATCTAGTGGAAAGTGTCCCTCCCCATGGCAGAGGGGTTGGAATTAGACACTCTTTAAGGTCCCTTCCAGCCCCAAACCATTCTATGCTTTTATGAAATACTTGTTTATTTTTGTAAAAGTACGAATACATGTGTAAAAATCCAAGGTGATATCATTTGTGAGTTCCCTGTGCACATTTCTTTAGCCTGAGTCAATGAAGCACTTGGGCAGCTGCTTCACTATCAGTAAAGTTTGGGTTATATGGAGTTGTTCATTTACTGAGTGTTTGGATTTACTGAGCTCTACTACTCTCGAATTTAGAGGGTCTTAAGCATTTGCTTAAAATTGAACATGTTTTTAATTTTTTTCCTGAGAGGGAGGAATTATTATCTATCATAATACTGTCACACAGAAGAGTGAAATAAAATGGATGGTTTTGCTGCTAAAAGGCTGGTGTAGGAGAAAAATGGTGACAAATATCGGGAGGAGGATGAGATTCTGGCTGCCTTTCTCCACGTGCTCCTGGCTGGAGGGCATTGCACCCGTGTGTCCCCACCTGGCACAAGAGCCTGCAGTGAGATCAGCTGGAGAATTATGGATGCGCAAGGAAGGGAAACTCTCTTAGGCCTTATTGCTACTAAGAATAAAGCAGCCAATTTTTCTACATGAAAATAATTTCATAAATACAAGCCAAGTATCATGTGTTGGGTTTTTTTCCTATAGAGGTTTTACTAGAAACTTTTCAGCTACAAAACTGTGAAATAATTAATTTTCAAGTTAAAAATGTGCTGTCGGTGTCTGTATGACAGTTCAGCTTGGGTGTTCCTTCTCCAGTTTGTAGTATATGCTGAAAAACTGCCCTAAATGAGATTGTTCTTCACTGGTAGCAGAAGAACTGTAATAATTTATTCTAGCTGAGTATAATTTTCTTGAAAAGATAAAAAAAATTGAAATAGCTCCCAAGAATGTTTTACAGCCTTATCAAAGGAAAACATCAGGAGCACTAATTCCAACATTATGCTTGCATAAACCAGTGTGAAATGTTAGAATTGCAATGGATTTTGTATCCTTTAAAAGTAACACGAAATATTACCAAGAAATCAAGTAAAATATGCATCCAACTGCATCATTACAGCAATAGTAATAATTGCTGATGGCTGTCAAAGGTACCTTTTGGCTCTAAAATCTCAAGTCAAATCTTTCTCCCTGGTAGGAGCATTGGTAAATAATTGTTGCTGGACTGTCAACTTATTCTGTACCAACAAAGCTCATCAAAATCTCTCTCTCATTAAAGATGCTGCATTAATTACTGCTCATCAGTGCATACTTACCTTTCTAACCCCAGATTCAGTGGGTGGTGGTGCTGTTTCCGCAGTGCTGAGGACGGAAAGGAGCGCTTGCAGCCCCAGTCAGTGGCAGAGGTGCGGGCAGTGCCTCAGGACTCCCGGTGCTGGTGGAGCAGGGTTGTGGAACCCCTCCCTGGGGCTGGGCATGCCCCAAGGGCACCTTTTGCTGAAACTCAGGCCGTGAGCCGAGCTCGGTTCCAAGTAACTGTATTTTGTGCAGTTCTGGAGCACACCTGTGCATTTACTGAAGGGGGAAAAAGAGGGGAGTGGGCTTGTGAAATCTGATGTAAAGCAAATCTGGCTTCAGTCCCGAGGTTTTCTGTCTCGCTCTTGTGCAGCTGCGTTTTTTGCTTGTTTCCCATTTGTCATAGCTTATCATTATCCTTCAGGTTTTCCGTGTCAATTTGTTCAGTACCGATTTCTTCCAAGAAAGTCCCCTCTGTCATTCGTGCTGTAGGAAAATGCAGGATACAAAGTAATTATTAAAGATAAATTTAGGTCTGATATGAACATGGAGTTACCGGTTTATTAAATACATCTTATTGTGTGTACCAGTAAATACATTAAATTTAAGGCTTTTGAGATACACACAAATATATGGAGTTTAAAAATGTAAAACTACATGATAAAATTCTAGGCAAGGAGTACATATTTATCGCAAAGCAATTAAATATCTTGGTTTGTTTATTCCAAAATTAACTTGGCACATTAATTTAACATGAAAAGAGTGATTTAATGAAATCTTCAGAGAATTACTATCTGCCCTTTGAATAAGTTATCTAAAATGCTATTTTATTATGCAAAGCTATGTAAAATAAATTGCATTCAAGCAGTGGTTCAGAAAGTAGCTTATCATAACCTCATGTTCGTAAAGAAATGACATAAAAGATCTGGGGATCACTGCTTTGCTTTCAAGATGGGAAAAATTAAGCAGAAATAGTCTTTAATTTGAAAAGAGCTAATTTGACATGGAGATAATTATCTTGGTACTTTGAAATGTGATTAACTCTAATTATAGCCACAAAAAAAACCTACAGGGAACAATGAAAACACAATCCAGTGTGGAAGCAGCAGTGTGACCTCACGTGTGCGATTCACGTGACAGAGCAGGTCAGATTCTTTTCAAGAGGGTACAAATGCTCCTGTGAAAAATATGCAACCATGTCCTCTAACTAGAAATTCCCATTTGCACCCATGTTCACCCCTCAGCATGAGAGTAACGTGAGCAATGTTTACATTAAAGGACTGACTTCACTGCCTGCATGGACACAAACACACAGCCTGCAGTGGGCACATCACTTCATGTAAATCCAGGATGCTGTTTTGTCCGTGGATAATCACACTGAGCTTGCAGCAAGATCAGTACGTTGATTCCAGTAAGGGGATTGCAGGAAGGAAGGCAACCCAGCAAGCTGTTTACTGATTTATTTTTTTTTTCCCCAATTAATGGTAAAGACTGTTCTCCCAATTTAGTTTGGTAATTAATTTGAAACATGAGGACCACTGGTACTAAATAGATAATATTGTTCTACATGGCTGGAAATAGTTTTCAGAGTTTGGCTTCCTTTTAACTGAACCTAATGAATTGCTCTTCTCACTCTGGTTTTCTGGCAGTGACATCCATAAGCAAATCCTGTGCCGTGCTGGGCTTTGGTTTTGTGTTATTTTTTAAGCCTTTCCCAGAATTTGCCATAAAAGAGATTTAAACCAGGGATCATTTGCCTCAGCTGAGGTGACAGATGCAAAAGTCCATGCAAAGAAGAGCTAACTAGCATGGATTATTTAGCACTCTCACACTGAAGGCAGTTCCTGATCAGGGAGAGGAAGTCAGAAGTCTGGCTGTCGTTACCCACTTACACAAAGCTCAGAGATGTGTGGCTTTCCATTTCAGCAAATGCTCTCATATTCTTGTTTTATGGAAAACAGTAAACAGGATTATGGGTTTATAGTTAGTGTGTTATACGAAGCTCTGTACCTTTTCCCAAAGGATCTGACCATTCTAACTGTTTGTTATGGAATATTGGACAATAAATGGATTAGTATTTGTGTTATTGTCGGTTTAGCATTCCTTGCAGACGAGCTTTTGAGCAGGCAGTGGTGTGCTCTCTGTTACATTTCAGCCTATTATCTCAAAATTGCTCACTGCAAATGGTTTCATTCAAGGTTTGAATACTTCAGTTTATTTTACCAGTATGGTTTATGTTTGGTGGGGATTGTTTTCTGTTGCTGTTGTTTTGGCTAAGGCTTTCTTTGGTTTGCTTCATGTACATAATTTACTGACTGATGTGTTTGTGCATCATAATGTAGAATGCGGCTTCTCAGTCCTGAGCAGCCTGGTTTAGTTCTGTGCACTGTTTAAACAGATATCATTCTTTCTGTGTGTAAGGAAAACAAATGACATCTTAAAACTGTAGTTTAGTTGTCTGCATGTGGTAAAACCATGAGAAAAGCAAATGGATTAATTAGGTAGAGATTGTTACCTGACCTTCCTCTTTAATTTTATGTAGTTTTACTGAACTGAGATACATTTCTCAAAACTGCTCTAGTTTATATGGCTCAGCTGATCATTTCAATCATAGAATCATGCAGGGATAGAATGGTTTGGGTTGGAAGGGACCTTAAAGATTGTCCAGTTTCAGCCCCTTCCATAAGCAGGGACACCTTCCACTATCCCAGGTTGCTCCAAGCCCTGTCCGACCTGACCCTGAACACTTCCAGGGCAGGGGCAGCCACAGCTGCTCTGGACCATCTGTTCTACCACCCTGAGAGGGAAGAATTTCAGTACTGTTTGCCTTTTTTTTTCCCCCTTTATCAGTAATAGAAGCAGCATCCTTTCTAATTTAGTTTAACTTTTAATCAAATTAATGCAAAAAACTTGTACCGTAGAAAAGCTGTCACTGCAGTAGCTGGGAATGAAGTGCATGCTGTAAAAAGTGTAAAGCAAAAGGTTTGTGCTTAAATACTAGGGAAGAGCTGAATATTTTGGGTAGAAGAGGGACTGTCCAAAGGACGCTGGCACCTCTAATGTTAAAGCATAGGAAAGAAGCTTAAGCAGCTTAAGAGTCACCCTGGTATCCTCCTGCCCTTGGGTGCAGTTCCTCTGGGCTGGACAGAGTGCTCTTGAGAGTGCACAACTAATTTAAACTGTCACATGCTCATACAGCAATAGCCTTTCACCTTTTTAGTTTGTTCCACTCCGTGCCACTTGTATCTTCTGACTGATCCCACAGTGACAAACTAAAGTTTCCTGTTAAAACCCCACTGAAGTTTAGTGAAGGACAACTTGCCCCTCCCCACAACATTGCAGAACTGCAGGGAAATGTCTTTTTAATTACTGCCTAAAGATCCTTAGACAAGCTGATACATAACAATCATGTTCGCTGGCTTTCCTGTTTTGTATTTAATATGGCATGGAAACATTTATTGTTCCAATTATCCAGAACTGTGGCCTCCCTTGTTGGCTCCCCTCCACCCTGAAGCCCACCCGCTCGTGCTCACATCAACCACCTCTAAAAATTGCCTGCATAGCTCCTGTTGGGTTCATCTTCTTGTGTTCCATATTATTACTGTAATATTTTTTATGTTTCTTGCTTTTTTTCCCCCAACTTCTGTCATGGATTTGCTGGTGACGAGACGATGATCCCAGAGCAGAGTGTGTTGACAGGGCTTGAGAGGAAATGCACCAACCGTGCATATAAACCATGATGCACCTAGAAAAAAGTACTGACCCCCTCAGTTACATCCTCATAATTCATATTCTGTCTGTGAACAAGGAGGATGTTGTGTTTCCAACCCACCTTTATTATTTATTCTCTTCTGTAAGTCTAACATTTGCTCAAATAGAGATAAATCTTTTCTAATTCCTTGGGATTTTATTGTAGTGGTGTTAATCATGATGAATTCTTTCAGTGTTTAAGAAAATCAGTTGTCAATTAGCTTTTATGGGGAATTATATGTTGTGATTAGTCATCAGTTGGGCATTATGGTGTTATTTGACAACTGTTATTAAAACATACAGTAATTTGCTTTTATTATCTATCAAATAGCCAACACAAGTTTCAAAAATAATATGAGCTTTGGAATTATAATTAGAGATTGTTTTATAATGCAGTGTTACTGTTCAGAATTAATTATTTTGTTTGAAGAAAATTTAATATATTATTTACAAAAAACAGATAGCTTACCAGTTTTTTGATTTATTTTCATAAATGCTTGAAGAATTACAACTGCATAAACAAGATTCAAATAAGTAGATAATCATTCTAAGGTAAATAGGCTTGATTAAATGATGAATAGTTTTAAAAAAACCTTTTTTTTGTTCAAAACAATGGACCAGTTCCTACCAATCTGTATTCCCTGATGAAGTCTTGTTCCCACTTGATTCAGAGGTTGGTGCTGCACTGCAGGATTGGTCCAAAGTTTATTTAATAATTTCTGTAAGCAACTTCTGCAAAACATTGACCCAACTTAGCAAATTCTGTAATGAAATGGTGCATCCCTGTAACATCATCAACAAATATTTTTAAGCAAATGAGAGCATTATTTTCTTGCCAGAGAGCACAGTAGAAATGAATTGATGCAAACCCAAACAGTGTCCTTTGCTGCTGTTCCTCCTTAGCTCTTGAGTATACCCAAGATGATCCTTGCCTTGCCCAAAGATATTTATTGACCACAGCATTCACTACAGAACATCCAAATACCAATAACCTGGAATATATGCAAGTTTTAAAAGTCTATATGTAAGTTTTAAACGTTTTTGCTTGTGAGGGATGTTCTTACTGGCCTTCTCCTGTCTCATTTGGAAGATGGAATGTCTGTTTGCTCTGGAATTGGCTTGGCTCTAAGGAAAACATTACAGCGGCTATTCAAACCTCTGGATGCAGCATATCATGGAATTATTGTGGCTTCTATTCAGTGGAGTATCTTTAGTGTAGGAGGTGCATGTGAAATCAGTCTGCATAAACCTTGGCTCCATAAACATTTTTACACTGAAAGCTTTTCTGCAGTAATAATAATAACCGCATTATTACTGGTAACTGCCACCCACTGTATAGAGGGTACTTTACTCAAAGAGTCCTAAATAAATCTGCAGCAATCCGATGCTTCACCATAGATATTGTAAAATGAAAGGCAGATTTTTGGCACTGAGATAATTTCCAGTGCCACTGAGCTCCTTGCGAGAGCTGTGTGGGGTCATGACTGGCCCACCCTGTCTACAGCATCAACCAGTAGCAGATACTTTTGGAGAGAGAAAAAGAAACATGCAAGACTAGAGTTGTATTTCCTCTGGATTTCCAGCATTCATCTTATTTGGGCTTCTATTAGACCAGAGACTGAGCAGGAAGCTTTGAGTTCAAAATCCACAGAGGGACCTTTCCTCCATGAGACTTCGGTTGCACTTGTTATTTTTTGCCTTCCCCACATTCTGAAGCAATGATCGCATGTGGAATCCACATTTCCTTTCTTTTTATTTGCTTTTGTAGTTTAGCGATTTTTCTGCATGCTTTTTATCCCTTCTTTGCCCTTTTATTTATTGTTAATTTGGGAGAAGATCTAAATGGTGCATGGGGAAGACTTAAGTGGTAGCTGAATGTCACCACCGAACGTACTTCATCCTCGTGCAGGAACATTCTCCTCTGCTCCCTTAAATGTCTTTAAAAGATCAGTCTTTTGAGCAGTATTAGGCTCCTGTGCAGTCACAGAACTTTAAAATCCTTTAAAATGCTTCCCCAGCATCTTCCCACCCACTTACTCTCCTTCTCTGTGAGGACAGACTCATCCATTTACAACTCCCAGGCTGAGAAAGGGGATGGTGGTAAGTACTGTGCTGGCATTAGGTATAGTCTGCTTCTAACACATCTTTAAGATTTCTGTCAATTACTTTTCTTGCTGTAATGTTTTCTTCTGATTTGTACTGCATGAAACAGGAGTTTAAAAGAATTTAAATTCAGGTCAATCACCGTTCCAATGTGTTGGTGCAAGTCTGTGAGGAATCTACAGAGTATATGAGCTAGAACCTGTACAGTGGTGCCCTGCATCACCTTAATCTGTTTCAAAGCTGCATGTGCTGTTCTGCAAGGAGCTGTATTCCAAGTAATGCCATTCCTTGCCAGTCAGTGTCATTCTTCCGTGGTTAAAAATGACCTGGGGGAAAGGACGAGAGTTCTCTACAGGCCTGAGAGCTGTGTCCAGACAGTAGCTGTGTCGTGCCTGAATTGCCTTTCACAGCTGAAAGGAAATCTGACTTCAAACCAACACATCTGAAGGATGTGTACAAGTATAACCACCTGGTGGAATGAGCTGGATGTATCAAAGATTTTAGTACATAGCTGAAACAGAAGTAAGTTATAGTGCACATGAAGTTTCTGTAGTTACTCCGAAGGACGTTGCTGGGGAGTTGGAGATTGGAGATGAGTGAGTGACAAGCTAGTATCGCTCTAAATAAAATGTGAAACAAGAATAATGAAAACACTGAGATTTATGTTCTCATAGAGTTGGAAGAGTTTTATCAAAAACTGCAATTAGTTGTCAAAAACATCCCTAAGCCAAGACTTTCTTGTATCATTTAGACTTCAAAGCTGTGTGTCATTCAGAATACATGCTGCAGTGCAACTGGGAGGCAGCTTGGAAAATAATGGGAATAGCACTTTGAGATCCTTAGATGAAAGTTAAATGAGTTGCTAAAGATAATTTTCATCAGGGACTTCAGTATTATTTAATTGTTGTAATTTATGTCAAAATAAAAAGAAGAGATAAATATAGATATTTCCAAAAGATGCACAGAAACAGGAATTGTTTTGTAACTAAGTCCAAAGAATATAAGATAGAGACCAAATATGTACAGTGTTTGGATTTTTTTTGTCCTCTGGTACTGATAAAACTAATTACAGAAGAAAGTGGAGAAAACTGTTTTGTATTGTCCAAACAAATACATTTTAGCTAAAAAGAATTCCATTAAAGCCCACTTGGGTAGAGACAGTGAAAAGGCAACACACAAGAAGCTGCCAAAAATGTTAATAGATTATATCTCACCTGGGAGAAACATACTGCTGATAAGACTGCTGATGAATGAAAGACAGCTAAAAATCACAGAATGAGGCAATTTCTGCTGCCTCTGAGCTTTGTGGAAGGTAAATGGAAGGGAAAATAACTTAAACATCATGAACATGATGGGAAGAATGCAGTCACAGATTCAACAGATTTTTGTTCATAGGTTGCTGAATCTTCTCTGCCCAAAGGTAGAGAGACTGTGCCTCTGACCATTCTGTGCTCAGTGGGGCTTTGGCAATTGGGAAATTGTAATTCATTACTGTTCACGGGGCATTTATTTTGCCTCTAAAGATTGAAGCTCCACAGCACTGTTCAGTTTGGTATTTAAATCAGGCATTAGTCTACCATTGTACCTGTAGGATGCTGTGCCTCCTCCTGTGTGCTGTGCTTCGATTGCAGCAGCTTCATTTCATGCAGACTCGAGACATTTATGCTTCCTTTGTAGAAAAAATGATGGATTACTTAAGACAAACTCTATTTCTAGGCTGATGGGCTCTGGCCATAAAGGCTGTGCCTAATCCCTAACCACAAACTAGTCCTGGGGCTGTGCACACCAATAGATTTTTGCAAGAAGCTGGCATTTTTTCTTTGTGATAGGAACTAGAAGCTGGCATTATCTTAGAGGTCTTTTCCCACCTTATTGATTCTTACTCTGTGTATTGCAATTACTTGTAAATTATATGATGACTCTGAGGAATATTTGGGGTTCTCTTACTATGTTACATGGTGGGAGTGAACCACTCAGTCCAGCACCACCGTTAATTAGATTGCTTGCAGGAAGCTATGCACAGAACCTGCATATTGGTGATTTTTACAGTAGAATTTTTACTAAAGATAACTTGAATACAGGCTTGTTCCAAATCTAGAAGCAAGACCCTTTCATTTGTACTGTTTACCTTCTGATCCCAGCTCTGCCTCTGCAAGTGTAACTTCTGCTTGGTGAGGGAGAAGATGAAGTCATTTTACAGCTGCCAATTCTTTGACTGACCGGAAAAACACATCAGCCATCAGCACTCTGTTATGTTGTTAGATATGGAAGTTTTCTTCTCATGCTAAATCTGTGTCATTTATAGGCAGAAAAGACATTTTCGTCCTGTCTCATGTTCCAAGTCCCTGTGAAAGTTGGGTAAAACCAACAGACGTATGCATTTCTAATGTGCTTTAATTGCAGAATTACTCATTTTGAATTTCTAATGTCATAGGGGAAAAAAATGCATTTAGTAAACAATGTGGTATGTTACATTTTGATTATGCATTGCTAGAACAAGGTAGTGTCATAATTTGTCTTGAGGTTATTAAAATGTTATAATGCTAAATAGTTAATGAAGAAAATCTGTCACAGTTGTGACACAAACTGGTGGCCAGTAATGCTAGGACAATAAATGCCAACAGTTCTGCGTCTCTTTAAGCAAACCAAGTCATAATGCATTTCTCTCAGTGCTGCAGCACGTTAAACACCACAAAGACGACTCTAATAAAAAAGCCCAAATAGCTCAGTGACCTATCTCTAACAGTGGCTATAAACTTAACACTTAAGAAAGAATTCAGCATAACACATGCATCCAGTGATACTTCCCTAAAATTTTTTCTCTCTTGCAGCTTTCTGACCAGAGGAATATTTTGTAATCAGTCATTAATTTCCTCCATTAATTTGTCCAGTCCCTCAGCTTCCCCTATTCCTGTCTCAAGAATTCAATTCATTTTAACATTATAATTTATCCCCACAGATTTTAATCTTCAACGTTATTTTAATGTTTGATGCATTAAGAATGTTACAAACCATCCGTTCTTGTTTTCATGGGTATCCCAGATCCTCCTCTGAAGACATGTTCCCTAGCTATTAATTGCTATCACAACACATGCTGGCTTTGTAGGGCATTATTTAACCAGGTTATTTTTAATTCTAATCCTTTTTGCATCAAAGTTCCCAGCTGTACCCAGTCTACCACCCTGTGCAGCTTTACAAAGCTCATTCTCTGACAGGTGATGAACAAACCTACTGGGCAGTGCTGGACTCCCAGGTTCTTGCTGAGCTCCTCCCAGCATGACTCCTTGCTCCAGCAGGGAATTGCTGGTACTTCATCCATCAGCACTGCTTTGGAAACAGTCGTTCTCTACCATACTCCAGTTTATATCAGGGTCCTTAGCAGACATGAGAACATTTTGTGAGACGGTGTGAAAATCTTACTTAAAACTTTGTCAGCTGCTGCTAATATCCCCGTTTCCAAAGCCTGTTATCCTATTACAGCAACAAATGTGATTGCATTGACTTGATTTGTTCCTGATAAATCCATGGAGGCTATTACTTATCACCTTATAGTATTCTAGCTGCTTACAAATAGGATTATAGCATTATGTATTTTAATACGCACAAAATATAAATGAAGGCTTTAATAAATTGAAGCATCATTAATTTTGAAAATGTAATATTAATACAGCTGTTTACCTAAAGGACCATGTTATGTGTCACAACTTCTGTCCTTTTAGAATTCCTACACAAGTGTTCTGAATAGTGAGCCTTGCTGAAGTCCTCAGGGTCCCCTTTTCCTCCTCTCATTGCAAACACTACAACAAATGCTGGCAATACGTCCAATGGGTATGGGGATGAGCAAACTGCTCCTGGCTGTGCCACTGCTACCAACCCTGGACTGACGAGCCCCTCAAGGCACTGTATTAGCAGGGGCTGGAGCTGCAGATGGAAGTGTCTCCAAACCCACGTTTCTCTTGGTGACATTTCCCTTTTCACCAGAATTTTATCAGTTTTGTCTGACTTCTCAGTTACTGCTGTTTTGCTAAATTGCTAGATACATGGAAAATGAAAAATCTCCCTCTAAAACACAAACACCTAAGGCCGAGTAATGTTAAACAGAGTTGCTGGCTGGCATTTCTTAGTTATTGCCCTTGTTTCTCACAGCATGGTCCCCTCTAGAACCCACGAGACTCTGGTTGTCTCTGGGGATGCCAAGTGAGAGGCAGAACTGGTAGTTAATGGAATGCTGCACTACAGCTCCAAGTGTCCACCATAACCATCCACCCAGCCCTGGCTCCTCAGTGGTCATGAAGGGCCGGCGTTGTGGGATCCACATCAGATTAGAATCTGTCTTTATGCAGGCTTGGCCTTTAACTTCACCTGCCTGAACCAGGGGCCTTGGCTAAGCCACACACACATTACAGCTTCCTGAGTTTGCTGCAATAGGGGCAACACACCCTTTCTTGCTTGTCCCTTTGCTTCAGCTACAGGAGCTTTGTGTTGTCTGGATCCGTTTGAAGAGGAGAGGGAGAAAGCACTCTCGTCTTTTGTTCTTTCAGGAGGCACAAAGAAAAATATACTTTAGAGTTAATATTTGCATGCACATAGGATGTGAGTTGTTCACCAAAAAGGCTGGACACAATGGTTTTCAATTTTTACTGACTGCTACTTGCATAGATTGTGACAGACTCCCTGAAATGAATGACAGCTCTATTGTAAAACTGGTGTGAGACAGAATTCTCCCTCAGTATATCCAGAGCAGCATTATGTCAGACCACATTGTAGTCTTTGCTTAGTACTGCTTAATTCTAGCAATGTGGTTTGAGTTATTTTACTATTTTATTGTGAATAAGCTTATAGTATTTGCATCTTGAAAATTCTGTTGGACTTTTCTGTAGTTTCTCAGGATTCTCTTTTCTATTTTGCAACTGAGGGAGCACATCAGTGCAGTGCAGGACAGAAGGATTTTCAGACCAGTGGTAAAGAGTGGCAAGGAAACACAAAGTACATGACAATCAGTGTCTTTTTGCTTTGTTCTAGAAACAGCAAACCTTGTTTCTCCCCCTGTTCTGCATGCAGTGAAGCACCAGCTCTGTGCTGTACTGGTGGGACCAATGCTGGCTAAAAGATCTCTTTGTGGCTTTGTAGCTCAGTGTCTACCGTGAATCAGCAGCCCTTCAGGAGGGCTCTGTGTTCTGGGTCTGCTGTAGCATCTTGACTGGACACGCTAGAAATCAGTATCCAAATAAATACACATTATTTTAAGTCAGGAACAAGTGCTCACTCCAAGTTTTTATTGAAATTGAACACAGTATTCAAGCATAGTTCTGGTTGAGAATCTAGACAGCTAATTTCATCTGGTTGTACGGTATGCCTCAGTGACCCCTTCTGGTGTGCATTCCCAGGAGCATGGAAGTGAGCAGGCACCGTGTCTCTCAGCCGACCACCACCATGTCATCCCCAACAAACTGGTAAGTTGGGACCTCGAGGTTTAAGGGAGCTGGGCCTTTCCTGATTCTGCCAGAGGCGTCATAGTGGGAGCCGTGGCAGGGGCAGTAGTACCCGCCAAAATCCCCGGAGTTGGCAATGGGGACGCAGCCCAGGTGAGTGCACACACCCACCAGGATCACCCACTCGGGCTTCTTCACTCTGTCTAAGTCGTGCTGCGGATCCCTCAGTTGGGACAGATCAACTTCAGCTTCCTGACTAATCTCTGCCTGGGTTCTGTGACGCACAAAAAGGGGCTTCCCTCTCCACTTGAAAGCCACGTTCTTGCCTTCTGGAATGTCAGACAGCTTGATCTCAATCTTTGACAAGGCCAGCACATCAGCAGAGGCACTCAGGCTGGAAATAAACTGGGTGACAACATTCTTGGCAACATAGGCAGTTGTTACACCTGTCGCTGCAGTCATCAGGTAGGAAAACCCTTTCCTGGAATCGCTGCTGCCTTGGGAAGATGCGTTGGCATCCTGCACATCCTCGCGGCGATAGGCAGAGAAGTCAGGGACCGCAACATCGTTATGGACACAGCGAACACTGGCAGGGGCTGCACGGGAAAGGACAGCAAATGACACCACTTTCAGGTAAAACACACTGTAATACATTTGAAATTATACTTTTTTAGTTGCATTCTTGGAAGAATGGGTAAAAGTTATTCCAAAGTCTGGGTAGGACTCTGTTAATTAAGCATTTTGATTTTAAGTTGTATGAAAATGGTTTTCAGAGGGAATTTTTGGTAGATGAACAGGTGATCTGTGAAACTGGTTTCCCTCTTCTTTGAAAAAGAAACCTGATCAGGGTGCAGAGAGGTTCTGGGCTTCTGGAAAAAAAAGTGAACTGTTTGTCAGTAGATTTCAAGAAAAAACTCCTGCAGGATACCATTAGCTCAGAAAACACAGGCCTGTTTTCCATTCAAATGCTTCCCTGTAAAGAATTGCTAAGAAGAAATTGGATGTAGTGAAGTTTGCAGATTTGCAGAGTAACGCTTCTGTGCTGTCTTTTGTCTGAAGTCACGTGTAGGCCTGTAATAATACTGTGTGTGGTTAAGCATTTTTAAAATTAAAAATATCAGGCATCCTCTTTTATATTAAATTGCTGTCCTAGCTAAAAGCCACAGTAAATAATTTTTAAACCTGCAGTCCCCAGCCTCGCTTTTTAGAAGATTTAGGGATAAAGCTAATAACTATCCAATTTCAAGTGGGATTTCCCCATCAAACCTGTGTGCTCATGTAGAATATGAAGGAAAACAGAAAGGCTTCCCCTGAGTTTCTGCAGCAAAAGAAAGCTGCTTCCCTCATTGAAAATCTGTAAGCCAAAGAAAAGAACACGGCAATGACAGAACACGTCACTTGCCAAAGTGCAACCTGTTACTTGAAGAGTATTATTTAGTCTTTCTATTTTCTAGCAGTTGGCAGAAAATTAACAGATGTCTCTAAGTGCTTAAAAGTTTAATTCTCAGGAATTTAGATACAATACAATGGGGGAAATAGTTACATTTATTTACAAGTAACTCAGCATTGAGAAGGTATTTCCTATAGGATTTTAACTGCAAAGAAATTAAACTGAAAATCAAAATTCTGAGATAGTACTCCATACTAAGTTATTTCAGTATCAAGACTTAAAGTATTGAGTAACAAGTAATATGATTAACTTCTAAAAATTTGCTATACTCAGTGAAAAGCATGTTTGATGTTAATGAAAACGTAGAGCGTGGCTAAATGCCAGCTATGTCGGTTACAGAACTGTAGAACTTCCACCTGAACAAACTCTTTACAGCTGAGGGTCAGGTGAAGTACATAGCTCTAATTGCTACCGAGCATCTTCTGCGTGGCACTGCCCTCCCAGAATTAAATGTGTGCATTTTGTAATGTTCTGAAGGAGAACACTCCATCAGTGACAGCTGCAGAGCCGGGCACCAGTTCTCCAGGAACTGCAAATCAGTGTCAGGGAGAGCCACAGCCCTTGGGCCAGAGGTCGGGTTCTGAAGAACACCTCGGGGTCACGCTCTGGCTGATGCTTTCCCGACCTGCGGGTACCACAGGGTAAAACACACGGTGTGTTCTCACTGCACCCCTCTGCTCCGGCGCCCGCAGTTAAAAACCTTCCCGAATGACAGAATTTAGCTGCACTTTCTCAGCGGTAAAAAAACCATCGCCTGAGATATCTCCCTGAACGGAGATACTCCAGAACTGCCTGCACACAATCCTGTGCTCTGTGCCCTGTGCTGACCCTGCCTGGGCACAGAGATGACCCACCGTGGTCCCTCCGGCCCGATCCATTCTGTGAGAGTCATTGAAAGGAAGCTGGCATTCAAGTGCCCTTGAACAAGCTCTGTAGCTGTAAATGCGAGCGACTGCAACGGTGACAACTGAATCAAACATTTAAAAACCTCAAACGGCCCAAGCCCCCGCAGCCCGCCCGCCTGCTCTCCTTCCCGGCTCTGCTGCCCCGCC